>OZ026612.1:63454906-63628406 GCA_964020975.1 Hermodice carunculata
AAAACATTGTCAATTAATATTTAACTTCTGTCGGGAAATCTGGTAGGTAACGTTATTTTCGGCAAAAAATCCAAGTTCATCATTTCATATAAGAAATCTAAATATTTTTCTCTTATGTTACATTTTAAAGGATCAATATTAAAATCACCAAGAAATAATTTATCAGACCTCTCCCGAGACAGAACAGATAATATAGGTGATAAATCCTTGATAAAAGATTCCATATCTTCATTTCTGTCACCAGGAGGTCGATAAATATTGCAAATTGTAACTTTTTGCGTCAAACCGTTTCCTAAGATATCAGTAAATTGTCCTTCCTATACAGTATTGGGAGTATCAAAGTCTATAATAACATACTGAAAGTCTTGGTGCGAATAGATTATTAGTCTGCCGTGCAAACTACGGGTGGCACCAAGAGGAATAGCTACGTAATTATCTAATTCGTAAAGAGAAGTGTCAGGCTGTGTACCTTCAACCCAGGTCTCTTGAAGCCAAATAGCACTAAATTTGATGTTTTAATGTTTTAATTCATCTAATAAAAACTTTAACTTGTCAAATTTTGCATTCAAACACTGAATATTTAAGCCTTATATGGATTTTTTTTTGGGGAGGGGGGGGGGGAGAAAGGTCGCGTGTAATCAGGAAGATGACTAGCACCAATGTAAGGGGAATCTGAAGCCACTAAAATAGCATGTTCAAATTCATCAGGGTTATCAATTAAATTACTCAGATTATTCCTTATGACACCACCAAAATTCTGGAGAAAATTATTAACTATTGGCTCTCTGTATTCATGTATTATATAATGTACACATAAAACTTAGGGGAAATTAACACATTTAAGAATGATTAGACTGGTTTTGAGTGCACCAGCCATTAAGGCGAAGACTGAGGAGGAGAGCCTCCAGGATTTGCTCCTTGGGTGGGGGAACAGTCTGCAGGATTGTCTCACATCTGAGGACATTCTTGACCTTTCTTGCTAGGATTTCCCAAGTGAGGATTCTGAGCCTGAGGAAGGGGCGCTCTTTCCCCTGCCTGATGGTGGAGTGGAAGGAGGCCGTCTCGGCCACTTTTGGCTGTCGCTGAGTGGGCAAAAGCTCTCCAGTCTCTGGCTTCAGCCTAAGAGGTGGCAGATCAGGGGGACCGGTCTCCCTCTAAGGCGGAGAAGCCGTGCCTGTGTTTTGGGTTAATGTTGCATTTATGGGGAAAACCCTTCCCAGCAAGGTGGTCCCGCAGCCTACATTGGTCCAGACTAGGGCAGTGCGATGTCAGTCGTCAGAGTGGAGTTAGTACCCAAGTAAAAGGTGCCTTTCTCCACCTTTGTCACCAGGAAATTTGTCAAATTGTCGACAGAACTCTCTTAGTGTAGCGATGTACAAGAAACGGGATCCTCTGGGGATGGCTTTGCCTTGGGTCCTTTGCTGGCTAAGCCAAAGTGGAGGCTAGAGTTGTACTGGAGAAGTTGGTCTGTGTACAACTTCACTCATGTGATGGTTGACGCTCCCTTACGGGACCGCTGTGACAAGGAGTCTGAGTTTGTAGCCCTGCCCTGCTCATTGCTCTGGTACTTTTAGCAGGATGCATGGGTTATGACAATAGTGGGCCCCTTCCTGGACTGTTCGGGATGTATGGCTATGCGTCTTTTATGGGAAGCATGTGACGATCCCGTGAGGCCAGCCTCCACCAAATGCTTAGTGGAGACCCTGCTGGGCCTCAAGCAGTAGCGGGGCTGTGTTGTGGGCCACATGCTCAGCAGGGCCATCACCCTCAATGCAAATGTTATGTTGCTGTGACATAATGCACTCCTCTCAGTGGCCAACCTGCCAATGGAGGTAAGCAAGGCTGCTTACCAACTGCCCCTGGTTGCTGTCAGCAATGGAGGCTGAAGCCAACTAAAAAAGGGTGGCCAGCCTTCAAAGTCGGTCAACGCCTTCTTGGCAAGGGTCGGTAGGCAGGTGACTATAGTGTCATTCTCCAACCAATGGGATCGACAAACGAAAGATGTTTTTGTCATGAATGTCTTCCTTCATGGCTCCTTGCTGCTGTTAGCCGAGAGCAATCCACCACTTCCAAGAGTTCCCACTTGTTTCCGCTTCTCACTGAGGCAAATCAGGTGCTCTTGGATGAGGCTGTACGGAAGCTTGTAGACAAACAGGCCATCGAACCAGTGTTTGATGTTGGGTCTCCAGGCTTTTTCAGCCGTCTCTTTTTGGTGCTGAAAAAGAAGGGCAGACAACGACCGGTGATCGACCTGTCACATCTCAACAAGTATCTTCTTGTGCTAAGCACTTCAGGATGGAGACTCCCGCCACCATCATGGCAGGATATGATTGGGCAACCTCAATAGACCTGAAAGACGCATATTTTCACATTTCCATAGCCCTGCTCTCTCAGAAGTTTCTGCATTTCATGGTCTACAGAAGAGTGTTTCAGTTCTATGCTCTCCTGTTTGGCCTGGCGCCCGCACCTCTCGTCTTCACTTGGGTCATGAGTGAGGTAGTAGCCTTGTGGGCCGTCAGGGGATCTGGGTGCACATCTATCTGGACAACTGGCTCCTGTGGTCTCAGGACCATGGCCTACTTCTTTGGAACCCGCAGTTCTTGTTGAATCTGTGTGTGAAGTCAGGCCGCATTGTGAATCTATCAAAGTTCAGTCTGACTTCTGTGAGGGAGTTTGTTTTTCTGGGGATTCAATTTTCGACGGTCCCTTTCATCTGTTGCCAGTCAGAGGACAGGTGGAGGGGGCTTGCCTCCCTCTTGAACAGGTTCAAGACGGAATTGGCCCCTTCTACGTCAATGGATGTGTCTGGTAGGGACCCTAATGTACGTGGATTCCACGGTTCCCTTGGAGGTTTTATTGTCAGCCTGTCCAGCTCAGTTTTCGGGATTAGTGGGATAGATACAGCAGACTTTGTCCCAGTGTAACTCAATTCTGCCTAAGATTGGCTAATTCTGAGTTGGTGGTCTTGTCAGGTGAATGTGATGCCCGGGCAGGCCCTGGTGCTGTTCAGTGCCGAGGTAACCCTGTTTACTGATACCTCCCTTCGGGGCTGGGGAGCCTATTTAAACTCTATGACTGCCTCAGGCCGACGGCTCTCTCTGTGGAGGCAGTTTGCCGTCAATTGCAGGAATTGGAGGCAATTGGTCGCGCCCTTCTCCAGTTCAAGTCACAGGTGGAAAACAAGCATGTCCTGGTGATGTGGGACAACTGTATGGTGGTTGAGTACATCAGCAAACAGGGAGCTACCAGGTTGAAGAGGCTGTTCTCCCTGGCCAAGTCAATCTTACTTTGGTGCCATCATTACGGCCTCAGGGTCCAATGTCAGCACTTTTCGCGTTGCCTGAATGTCAATGTGGACCTAGTGCTGATCGCAGGTGATTCAGACCAAGTGGTCTCTAAATCCCTGGATGGTGGAAGTGATCTGGGCCCTTATGGGTCGACCACACATTGATTTTGCCACCAGGGACTGTCACAAGATCGACACTTTTGTGTTCCCATTTCCCGACGAATTGGCATGGGCCACGGGGACGCCATGTCAATTTCATGGTAGGGGATGTGGAGATATGCCTTTCCTCCGACCCCCACTCTTGCCAAGAATATTGCACAAGATACAGGAGAAGCAGTGTAAAGTCCTTCTTGTTGGCCCCTGGTGGCCAAGAGGGAATGGTCTTTGGACCTCTAAGAGTTGAGCATGTAGCTTCTGTGGGTTCTTTCTCCTCTTACACAACTGCTCCAACAACCAAGCTCAAACAAGTTCCACCACAACCGGCAGTTTCTCAAGCTTTACATCTAGAATTCTATCATGCGCAGTGGGCAACAGCCAATCAGATGGCTGCATTGTAATCTTTGACCAGTGCTAGTTTAAATACTAACCATGGCTCTATCAAGCAATTTATAGCAAACTTTTATTTTTGTTTTAGGAGGGCGAATAACATTTATCTATCCAAAAGAAATTATAATTTTGTGTTTCCATGCTTTAAATTTGAAGCAAACTGTTTGGGGTGTTAAAATTTTTCAAGGTAGGTGGCAGTGCTTTGTTTACATACATGCAGCACCATCTGTTGACAGAATTGCAAACTTCCATTTGAAGCAGTTGACCTACAGTTTCCACTATTTGGCATTCTTAATAGATTTCCAAATGTGATGGTAAAGTTGAACAACGTGTTTACTAATAGTCCAACAGTGTTTGTGTGTGTGATGCTAAGATTGGTAGAATCAATGGAACTCTTTGCTTGCATTAACTTACAAACAGTTCAATTCAGAGTGGTAATTTGGCACTATGCGTAATGATTACAATGAAGTGCCATTTTCCTCAGAGAACAGCTAGGTGGCCAGTGCGGGTAAGCCTGTGTAGGCCTACTATGCAAAAAGTGCTGCATTGGGGGTAATTATTAGTCTAGCCATGATAGAATAGACTTTAATACTCTTCATCCAGTAATTGTGGGGATTTTGACCTGTTATGAATGTGGGTTTCAGTGTTTTGATTTTAGAGGTCACTGTACTCATTGAGTGTGTACCAGGTCACAGAGTTAGCCTGCTTTGTTGGGGTGACTCGGGCAGCTTGTGAACAAAGTGTTGACCTACCTTCATATGACTCGTTTCATTGTCCTGCCTGTATACATTCCGGAGGTGATCCAGAAAGATCAGAGACAGGTCTCACTCAATGCACTGGGATGTTTGATTAATTGGAAAACTCTGGAATAATGGTGAGAGTTCTCTGTCTATACATGTATATACAGTGGTACATGCAATTTAAGACCACCCCTAATGCCAGACAAAAGTGGTCACATATGACACATGGTCTTTCATTCCAGGTAAATTAACAAAGAAATAAAAGGCCAATGTCTTAAAAGGCTGGTCTTAAAAACTAATGTGGTCTCTCACGAGAGGTGGTCTTTAGAGCAGGTACCAATGTATAAAGCAGCTATTTTCTTCACTGGAGAGAGAGAGAGAATTCGGAAAGATCTGATAGAGGCTCTGTGACTGCAAGCCAGTGGGACTGTGAGCTATTGTTATTACCAGGGAGATACCCATTTTTACATTGTACCTGTGGAGTGTGGACATTGTCTTCGAGTGGACTGGTATATTTGGTGTTAATTGTACCACATTGGAACCACACTGCACCTCTGTGGGATTTGGATCAGCAGCGCACCTTTCAGTACCATATTGGAACCAAACTGTACCTCTGTGGGATTTGTACCAGATCATTTGGCACCTGTCATAGGACTTGGAACTGGGGGACAGTACCTGTGGGTAATCTCACCAGGGATGAGGATTTACGTAAGACTGTTTAACTTTTGAAATACCAGTGGAGATAAGTTTACCTACTTTGTACTGATTTTGATTGTTAATATATTTGTATTGTTAAAGTCATATCATTGTTGTTATTCTTTGTTGAGTTCTGCTAATATTCAGAAGGTGGGCATCGTAACAAATTGTGGGGACTCATCCAGGAACAATCCAAGACAATTGGGATCAAATACAAGACAAAGCATCGAGTTATTTTGCAATAAGCACATAACGGTTGAGTCATCTGGAAAATTCCAGAAGTTTCGAAACACCGAATCTTACAGTTTGAACTCAACAAAGGGTTTCTGGTATTTATAAACATAGCTGTTGGTGAATATACAGACAATAGGACAACATATCAATAGATCCAAGTGTGTTTCTGGCTAATGAGGACTTCACAGTCAAAGATTTAAAGGAAGACCCGGAACATGTGGCCAATTACTTAAATTTAGAAGTAACATCACGTATTAGTAAAAAACCCTCTGAAACAAAAGATAATTTCCCAATTGGTTGAAGATGGTTTCCTTGAGGATGAGGGATCAGAGGATGAAACTTTGGCAATTCAGTTAGAATTAGCTAAGTGAAAACTTCAGAGTGAAAGAGAAGCAGCAAAAGAGGCTGATGAAAGAAATGCACAGGCTGCAAGAGAAGCAGCACAGGATGCAAGGGAGGCTAGAGAACACTAGTTAAAGCTAAGAGAGCTTGAACATTCTCAATCAGATAATTCAGCACAGTCAGGATCTTTTGATGAAGCCAAAAATGCATGTTTAGTACCAAAATTTGAAGAAAAAGGAGTGTCAAAATTCTTTCTGTCTTTCCAGAAAATAGCTGAAACTTTAGAATGGTCTAGAAGGGTGTGGCCTCTTCTGTTACAAAGTGTGTTTATTGGAAAAGCACAAGACATTTATTAGTCCCTCTCCATAGAACAAAGTTCTGAGTATGAGGTGTTGAAAGATGCTGTTCTGAAAGCATATGAGTTAGTTCTTGAGGCTTATAGACAGAAATTCAGGGACAGCCAAGAGGAACCACGTGAAACCTATGTGGAATTTGCCAGAAAGAAAGCGAATCTCTTTGACAGATGGTGTGCCTCCAGGAAAACAAGAAGTGGTTTTGACAAAAGAAGGGAACTGATTTTGGCAGAAGATTTTAAAGGTTGCATTGCTAAAGAAATTAAGACCTATCTGGATGAACGTAAGGCAGATAAATTGCATGAAGGTGCAGTTTTAGCTGATGACTATGAGCGGACACATAAAAGCTTCTTTGGAAAACCCAAACAGGGTCAGTTCATATCTAAATTTAGAAAGAAACCAGACGGAATGGGGAACCTTTCCACATGTCAAAAATCAGAACAAAAGCCCAATAATTCTCCTCAGCCTGATAAACCTGCTAATCAGAAAACTGGGCAGAAGTTCTTTAGTGGACGCACACACAGTTACTGCCATAAAAGGGGTCATGTGAAATCTGAGTGTTTTCTACTTCAGAGAAGGACAAATAATACTGGGAAACCAGCCAGCATTAATGAGCGCCCACCTCTAAATATGTCTGATGGACATTGTGATAACCCACATGTTGGGGTAGCCAAGTCCATATTGGATGGTTCTGAAAGTTTCAAATCAGAAGGGCTGGTGTCACAGAAAGAAAATGCTGTTGACCAGAAGGCAGTTGTGATCCTAAGGGACACTTGAAACTTATCAAAAAGCCAGTGTATTACTTCAGGGTGTTGAGGGAAATTACATTACAGTCCCGCTTCACAAAGTTTACCTGAAGTCTGATTTCAAAATTGGACCGGTGATTGTAGGTATTGTACCTAGTTTCCTGATAGAAGGTGTGACCTCCCTTCTAGGGAATGATAAAGCAGGGCATAATGTGAAAGGTAAACCGGTGCCATATTAAACTGATGAGCAAGTCACGAGAGAGGACACAGAGCATCTTGAGCAGGAACTTCCGGCCATTTTTCCTGCCTGTGTTGTGACAAGGTCAACGGCTGTCATCCTGGGAGACGATGGTCCAGCAGGTTGCAGACTTTTTGCTAAGTTTGTTTGAGGAAGGGCACTTGAAGGTTTGCACCATTGAGAGGTATAAGTCAGTCACTGCGGCTACCCTTAAGACCAGGTGGCAGAGCTAATGGACGGACTCCTTCCTCGGTGGACTTGTCAACAGTTTTTACACCGATTGACCAGTGGAGCACAGTGTGGTGCTGTGCTGGGACCTCTCTGTGGTGCTGGGGGTGTTGACCAAGCCCTGTTCAAGCCTAAAGCTTGAGTTGATCGATCTTAAGTTCTTAACCTTCAAGACGGTCTTCCTGCTAGCTCTGGCCACAGGTGCTGGGCACGGGTAGATGCATGCCTTAGATAGGTCCCAGGGAAGGATGTTTTTCTAAGGATCCGGCTGGGATTTGTGTCCAAGATACAAGTGACCTGTGATCCATCAACTGCTTTGACGGGTTTTTGGGTAAACTCACTCTCAGTGACATTTTAAAGTCTGAGCCAGTTTGGGCCCTTTGTCCCGGTAGAGCGCCCTGGTCTATTTAGTAGGGCTGAACCTCATCCAGCTGAGCGGAAACTTTGTTTACCCCTCTTGGGCAGATGCAGTTCGCGACTCTGTCGCCTGGTACAGTGGGACCTCATTGTGAGGACATTTCCTGTTCTTGAAATATTTCAGTTTTATATGTTTGCTTTTGGAGTGTTGTTATGGGGAATTTTCACTGTACGCCATCTCAGGATGGATAAGGAAAATGTTTTCCTTGGCCTACCAGGTGGCCGGAGGGCATGAAGAGCTTGCAGGTCTTCTTTCTGTCTGGGTTCATGAGGCTAGAGCATTCTTTGCCTACCGTGACGTGTTACACAACACGCACATAGGGGTTATTATGGCTGTTCTTTACATGGCACTCCCATAGAACCTTTATGTCCCTCTACTTTGGTAGACGTGGAGGCGTGGTTGTTGGCACTCTAGTGCATCCTGACAGCCACATCCAACCTATCTTAGGGGGTGCATCCCCCATCTCAACGGAGCTGGTGTGGGGGCACCGGGGGTCCAGGATGGTTGTCTGGTCGATGGCTCTCAAGTGCAGAGTTTTTGGGCCAGATTTTTTGGAGGCACCTCCCACCTCCAGTCTGACTTTACATCAGCTTAAGTGACCTACGGTGTTGTAATGTGTCCTTAATATGAAGTTTTGAACCAAAACTATTATTAATAAACATTACTCACCATAGATCACTAGAATTCCTACTTACCATTCCTGCTTTTTGTTTCTTCCAATGCAGTGTAGGAAACTGAATTGCACATGCTCACTAATAAGCATTACTGCCACCAGGGTGCTGTGCCACGCCACAGGGTCTCTAGGGCAGTCACTGCAGCAGCATGGATCATCACTGGACCCACAGAATTGTTGTGTGGGCTCTGGCAAAGCACAGGCAAGTGCGTAGAAACCAGCTGAAGTGACCTATGGCGAGTAATGTTTCTTAATAATAGTTTTACTGTTGAAAAACTTCATCTTTAACCATTTTTTTAAACTTGGGTACTTAATGGTAAATGCACCTTTTCTATTGATTACTATGCAAGTCAACAGGCATTCTAATGCTCATTCACATTTTTGACTTCATCTCTTAAGGACAACTGTTGACCAGATTCACTTCAAACTTGGTGGCAAGGGTGACCCTGACCAAACAAGAATATTTTAGCAAATACGTATATTGTTTTGTAGCAACTCAAGTATTGGAACTTGGGTTTGGAATAATGATCGTCCTGTAAGGGAACTTGTCAGAATCTGAGTAACTATGACCACATCCTATAGGCCCTGGGGTAACTTTTGTGCATTTCATTTTAGTATGAAAAGTCTACAACTATTTTAGGACTTCCATACTGTTGATGATATTCCTCTGAAAGGGGCATGGTGACACTGTACATATATAAGTGACCTGATTTTCAAGGTCACAGGACAACTAAAGTAACTATGTGTAATACCTCAAGAACTATTTGAGCTAGGACTTTGACATTGCACATGATGGAAGTTTTGTATATTATTATGGTCCTCTGCTGGGGCCAAGTTGAGACTGCACATTATGACGTGGACCACATGGTTACAGGACCATTACAGCCTCCTTGCATATAAATTCATGAAGATGCTGGGTTGCAAAAGTGAAGAAAAATATTTTAAAATACAAGGCAGTTTGAAACTTTATCCCTTTGTGGCAGCCAAACAGGAAAAAAAATATATCCCAGACAGACATCTGGATGGACAGACAGATAACCAGAATACAGAAAGGGTCCCCCCATGGGGTGGACCCTTAAACATCCTAGAGGTCTTTGTTGAATCAGGCACACAGATTAGGATACAAAAATTTTGATTTTACAGCCCAAAATTTGTTTAGCAGAACTGTGTCTATATTTTCATGTTTGTTGTACAATTTACACCAATAAAAGTTATTTGGGCTTGTCAATAGATTGTGAAGATATTGTGGTCACAAGAAGTTGGTTTCATATTATTTACATACCCTTAACATGCAAAGTATACATTTTTAGTTAAGGACAAATACTACAACTTATGAATTAGTTTTCATCTTTAAAACTTTGTCACTGATATATATATATATATATATATATATAATATATATATATATATATATATATATATATATATATATATATATATATATATATATATATATATATATATATATATATAAACTGACCCAGCTCTTTGATATGCAGGTTAGCTACAAGTGCACTCAAATCACAAAATGTTTATGGAGTATTAATGTTTATATGTGTAACTTGAACTTCAACCTACAGATTGTCTACATCATTTTGTCCTTCGAAAGCTTCAAGTTGAAGTTGCCACCAACAGTAATCCTTTCAAGTTTAACTCATTCCACCCTGATAGAAGACCATGGACAAATAATTTGGAATGATCTTCCATGCAAGTTTCATCCAAAATTTTGAAAAATAGTCCCTAAATTAGTAAAATACAATTACCGGATGACACTTAGATATTAAGGGGAGAAAGCGTCATTCGGGTGGAATGAGTTCAATCTTTCATTGCCAATTTTGACAAAAGTCTTGAGTGCTCTGAATCGACATAATAATACGAGTCATTTTTTGTAAAGCGTCGTTTAGTTTCACCAGCCTATAGTTATCACAAGATTGGTTCAGGCCAACAGCTTTTGGGGGGGCAGGGTTTAGGTACGATGCTGCCAAAGTGAGTTGAGGAAAGATGTTGCCTCAGTTTAAAGTTGGCACGGAATTAAATCTGTAGAACATGCCTTTGGTCCCATCAGAATTTATGTGCATAGAATTAGTTGTTCATCCAGCAGTCATAAACAGGTTCACAATGAAAATACCTTCCTCATCAGTGTTACTGTGTCCTTCAATAATGTATACTTTTTTATGTCTGAAAATACTATTTATCTTAGGAGACTAGAAAAATGACGATGACCTGATTTTACTGGGGCACAGACAACTTGAAATTTTGTACGTTAGTTCGTCCCAGCTGTGGGTGGTTAATGATTATATTTATCTACTTAATAAAGTGATCTAAACTGGGTAAGTTTGATTTACATTACTAAATCAATCACCCATTTTGAAGGGATTTTGCAACATGCAGGCAATAACTCAGCCGACTACTGCACTATTATCAACTCCCCCACCCCACCCCACCAATTGTAATTGTCTACTAACATTGAAATCAACCTGTGTTCAAATTACTGCTGACAAAAAAAGCCTTCATTCAAGTACTAAATACCCAAAGTGATAATGTGCATGCACCGAGTATGTGCCATCATTAGGTACAATGCAGACAAAACCATCAGTTGTACAAGAAAACCTGGTTTGTGGCAGCTTTTCGTGATTGCTCCAAATTCATGCCAAATTTTTCATGTATTGCTAAATCTCGTTTTACCAAATTAACGATCATATATAAATTTGGGGGGTTAAAAGTGACGTATCTTTAGAAACAGCAGGACATCTTTACAAGGGATATGATAAACAGAACAAAATAAGCAAGTAAATAACATAAAACTTCTGGCTTTTTTCTTTTAATACATAAAGATTCACATCAATCAAATCTGTTAAATTAATGTAAAAGGATGCATTCCAAATTTTCGTGTACAGTGGACTGGATTTCTCCCCAACAATGTAAACTTGCACGAATAGTAAAGTTGCATCATTCTTCCATACTCATTGTATTACTTTTGATGGCTCTGATCTTTGGTTGAAAACAGTTGCTCACCCGGCACATTCTACATTCCGTTTGATATTTTACTACTCGGTAAAATGGTTTTCAACCCAATATTAACTCGAGTCTGGAATGTATGATTTCTGATTAATTTAATCCATGTGGCCTCCATGAAGGCAAGAAGGAGCTTGATTTATTGGTGGGACTGTGTAGTGTTATGTAACAATTGGCGCATCTCGGTGGGATTTATTTCTACCACATGCGTTATATATAAGTACAATAGGTAAAAGTTTCAGCACTGGACCTTGCTAGTATTGAAAGAGTACGTCAGATGTTAGCTCTGCTGACTTGTCAGTCAGCCGAGCTGTCACAATGCTTTTGCTGTCTCTGTCCATTACTTTTTACATTCTTGACTTCATGGAAGGTATCACGCTGATCGCTTTGTTGTGATGGGTGTGTTCTCAGAGTGAACCTCAACAAAGATTCACTAGGCAAATTTTGGATCTGTCACAAAAGCACATGGGATATTCCTGCATTTTTATGGTCTATTTTCATTTTTCTTTTTATGCACTAACAACACAGGATAAAGCCTCTGTAACTCAGTGTATAGTAAATGTACATTGTGCAACTGGACCTAGCATACAACCATATTCTGAGGCATGTACAATTTCATGGGTCAGCAGCACAGGAAAATGTCCCTTAACAGGCAGCTTAACAACATTCTCATGAAAACCATAAATTTTAAATCTGTACAGGTAAAATCATCTTTTGAGCATTTGGACTAGTTCTTATTACACAACACAATGTACAATGTAACCCATTCAGTAAAATTTAACAAAAAACATTCCATGCACATACTTAATATCCCTTGGCACCATCGATCCAAAGCAATTACCCTCCCAGCAAATAAGTTACCTAGAAATTAACGCCCATTGACTTCGATTTTACCTTTCATGGTCAATGGTTGCAGCTTCAAATGAAAGCACATGCATGTTTCCTGTCCGTGTTTACTGGTAAAAATGGTTCCAAATTTCACTTTTCCAGAATAAGCCCACATTATGCCCCTGACCTGGGTCTGATGCTTTAAGTAACAGTTCAAAATTAAAAAAAAAAACAAAAAAAAAAAAAACTGTGTCCTTACTTGTTCATGTGCAAGAGCTGCTTAGGTCCCAAAATGCACCATTTTCAAGAAATCAACCAACATAATGCCCCTGACCTTGATGTGACATTTCAAGGCCTCTTGAGTTCAAATGTAACAGCTCCAAATGGAAGCACGTGTCATTTCCTGCTCATGTTTAATACTAATCATAATCCTCAAATGCACCGCTCCCCAGATGTAAGCCAATATTATGCCCTGACCTTGATTTGACCCGTCAAATTCCCTCAAGGTCAAATGTAACAGCCCCAAATGAAAGCATGGCTCATTTTCTATTTTTGTTTATATTATAAAATTAACAGCAGTCATGGTCCTAAAATACACCATTTTCAAAATATAAGCCTATATTACTTTCACAGATATGATCTCTGAAAAAAAATAAATATACAGATATGACATTGACCTTCAGTAGGATTCTGAAACAAACTCAGATGCCTGGCTCATGCAAAATTCAGATGGCTGGCTGCATTTGTTCAAGAGTTAGAGTGGTAACAACTTTGGTTGGTGACCTTTGACCTCTTTAATGTGGGTCAAATACATTGGGATATAACTTTTATCTTCAGTAGGTTTCTGAAACATACCTAGATGCAGTTTGAGTTGTACAAAATTCAGATGGCCAGCTGTACTTACTCAAGAGTTGATGTCATTTCACATGCTGAACATGCTTGGTTCATGTGAAATTACAATTACCAGCTGCTTCTGTTCAAGAGTTAAAGAAGTACCAAGTGTAATGAATGGACAGAAAAACAGACAGAAGCCTGATCAAGGAAAAAATTCCCTGAAAGTATCATATAAAGTACTCATTCTCAGTGAAAAACAACATTTGAGTGGCGGAAATGTAACTTTCTTTAGAAGTTCAACCGGAAATCCAGGAATTTCTGTAAGTCTATGACACAAAATTACCTGAAATCCTGGAATTCCCTGAACAGGCTCATCCCTGGAAAAATGGACATCTGAGGTAACAACAAGACCCTTTGGCCTCATAAGCTGATGAGTACAAATTAAACTAAGATGAGCTGCTTACAAGAAAACCTGTCTTAAAAGATCAGCCCGTATGATTACCAAATTGTGGTACACACACAGTCTTTCACTGCAGCTCCAGCTCTTCTGTTGTCCCTCCTTTGGGACTTGGCCCCATGACAATTCCAAAAGCAGTCAAGTGGAGCGGGTGGTGTCTCAATGGAAGCCACATAGTAATGATAAAAAAGGTTGGCACCAGGAACTTTGTAAATTTAGGCTTGCGAGCCAGGGAGTCCCAATGGAGCAGTTTCCCAAAGGAGGGACCATTATATAAATAACGTAAATAGTAGTAAGGAAAGTATTGCGCAAGTGGTCTTACAAGGCAGGTAACCTTACAACACAGGGACCACTCTATTGATTAAGATGTCTGCTATTCAAAATAACAAAATTATTCATTTACCCTTGGAGTGAGACTGAGTCAACAGCTTTCCTGGGCATGGATGGGCGAGCACCTAACCCAGGCTACAGACAGCTGTTGACCTCTGGCATACTGTCTTGGAAGGTCTAATCTACAATTCTAACTCAAATTGGTTTTCCTTAACGACAACATGAGTGGAAAGCATGGAAGCTAACAACTCTTGATCATCAGACAGTTTTTAACTTGTCTTGGCAGGTCTAATCTACAATTCTAACTCAAATTGGTTTTCCTTAACGACAACATGAGTGGAAAGCATGGAAGCTAACAACTCTTGATCATCAGACAGTTTTTAACTTGTTTGAGCGTACAGGAATAACCCTTTTGGCAATGGCGGAAACTGATTGGTGATCAAATGTCGTCTGCTTCCATGTTTCTCTCTAGTTTCAACTTCAATGAAAAACTATTTGCATGAGAATTGTCGAGGAAACCTATTAAGATAATGTGCCCCAGGTCAACAGCTTTCCTTAGTATGGGTTTGGTGCTGAGAATGTCCAACCCATGCCAAAGAAAGTTGTTGACTCAGTCTTAATTCAAGAGTGAACAGGTTTTTTGACATGGTAAGCTGGGTCTTGCATTATACAAAAAAGTTTTGCAATTCTAACCACAGGAAAATCTGATGAGCATCATGCATGATATGTTGAATGCTTGTTACACTACAGGCTCACAAGGGATCTGAAGCTGCTTTAATATGTTTTTGTTTTTTTTAATTTCACAGGCTTGTTTCTCAAACAGAAAAAAATCAATAAAGTACATATAATATGAAATAGCACGCTGTGAAGAAAGTTTCTGAACATTGTGAGTAAAAGTGAAATGCATAATCTATGTTGCTGTCATATTTTTGAAATGTTAATTTTGAGCAACAAAATATTTGGAAAATTTGTGAAGCAAATTTTTAGTTTAAAAATCACTTTATTTCATCATGACTGAAAAAATGAAATACATATAAAATCTGAAGGATGGTTGTTTCTCTTTGAAAAGAACAGGACTAAAATCATTCCACAAATGTACAAAAATTGTGATGGATATGACTGACACTTAAAATGCACAGTCCCACTTTACTCTGTCTGGCTTTCCAATTTAAATATGTGTCATTCACAATCTTCAGAGAATGTACCTTTTGAATATAAACGTTCACATTTCTTTGGCTATGTTTTTGTGGGGTAAGATAATGTGCAATGTAAAACATTAAAATCAGTCTCCTATCCCTTGTGACCCATTCTAGTTCACATTTCCTTCATAGTATTTCCACCACTTGTACTTATAATTTTACACTGCATGAACCACAAAGCCACTACATTCAGTAATGAGCCACTTCACCAAAATAGTTCATCCTTGGATGTTTGAAAAGTGTGTCCATTTCCATGCATTTTGGATAAACCCGCTTTTACTTCCAGGAGTTCACACTGGTCTAACAAACCTTCAACTAAATGCTTAATGGAAAATGTACAAATGCATTGGCACTAGGTCTAAGGTATCACAAATTACCAACTTCAGCATTCTGGCTTGATTTGATTAAAAATAGCTCGATCTGCCAGCTGGGAGTCCATTGGATGTCAATGAAAACATGTTTATGCAGGGCTAGCGATTTCAATGTTCTGAAACAGTTTGATCTCAAAACATCTTATGTGTAAAAACTAACATGACGAAAAAAACGTATGACTTAATAATGCTATGTAAAACATAAATCTTCCTTCACCCTTTTGCACAATAATGAGTTCTAATTTCCAAGAAACTTCCCATTTACTTTGCCATGTGCTTCTACCATACTTGAGAAAGACCCAAGCCCTAACATTGTCTTGAAACAAGTCAATCTTGAAAATTTGTAACACCACATACCTTAAATTACAGAGAAAAAACCAAACGTAAGTTGTGTGCCAACTTTTATCCTTGCGACTATTGTTCGAATGAACTCTGTATGATTTTTGTTTCAATGAGTAGTGACATCACAAAAGTTTTGAAAGAAGTGTCATAGACTCTGTATAATAGTGTGGTACCATCTTCTGATCCTCAATAGAATTACTGGCCATCTTCTGGCGGGCATCCTCTAATGAAGAAAAGCCCGAGAGCACAAGTAGAGTCTTCAGTCCACACTTGTGACCAAGCATGATGTCTGTGTCCAGCCTGCAACAATAAGTGGTAATGAGTTACATGGCCTGTGATTCATTGGCCTATTTTAGTGCTCCTGATTCTCTATGCCCCCCCCCCCCCCCACACACACACACTTTTTTGACACAGACAAAAAAAATGAATAAAATGACATTTTGTCATTAGTTTGGTAGTGCTATGACCATCACATTCAACATAAGCATAAAGAGATAGCCTTACTTATTATGAGTGTCACAGTGAAACTTGCCACAACCAAACAGAGGGGAACTTAAAACTTATGTATTGGCAGGTGGGTGTTCTTGAATTGTAAATTATGCTAATTAAGGATACTTAAAAACTTTAAACCAGACAGAGATACAACTCTTTACTTCAATTGTCTGTTTGTGCATCCAATGAACTATGAACCAAAGTTGTAGCATTTTACTTTTTGCAAATTAGACTGATACTAAAAATTTAACTATGAATATCACAATATCAAATGCAGGTAGAGACATGATTTCAAATGCCACCAATAGTTCCAATGAGAAATGAATACATGTATATGACAATATGTTGCACAATTTCAAACTACAATTTTGAAAGCACTCAGATTTGCTGTCAAGCAAATCTTCTTTTCTAGTTGTGGACTGTTTTCAGTCTGGATTTAACTCAGCACCTGTGGATGGTGGTCAGTGCCAAAAAAATCTATGAAACTGAGTTAAGAGTGCCTTCATCCTTGTAATTTTGCATTAATTATTGTTATAATACAGTGTTGTGGCTGAACTCAAGAGTCTTTGTGATGGTTCTTTGTCAAGTTTATTCATAGATTCCAGGAGTACCTGGAACATTTTGTGCTGTAACATGGTAACAACTGTACATACCAGGTGTGCACTTTTGCCTTATTTGCTCTGTGCGCACTGCACTTGTATATGTATTCAGAGCTTTTACACCTGGAACAGCAATACAGTCACTGTGGCTATTTGACCAGAAAGACACTGACACACATCAAAATGCCACGCATGCACCTTGTCACCTTATCCCAGCAGCACCAGTGTGTGTTATCTTCATGATCATATCGATAGGACTTTAGTAGCTGTTCTCTCTACTCATCAAACCCTTTATCAATCTCCCTTTCAACCATTAAAACATGTTATCAAAATTCTATTGATCAAAACCTTGACACAAGAGGACTGAGCTAGTCCTGGGTTCAGCTGACCCTGCACACACAGGCAGATAACTGCTTGCACAAATAATGGCTCTGTAGATGTGCATGTGTGTGGTAGAATCACACTCACTGTGACTGTTTTGGGCCTGAACATACTGCTGCAATCCAAGGCAATCTGACACATATACATCTCCACTTGCCACATGTATTATAGTAGAAAGATACATTGTAACATTGTTAATTCATAGGTGATCTTGACCTGATTCCCAAGGTCACAAGGTCAATTTAGTGTATTTTACTGTTTACCTGATAACCTGTGAATTAATCTAGAACTTTAACATTGCACAAGATGATGGTATTTTTTAGGCTTATGTTGAGACTGCACATGGGAGATGTTCTTGTAATTCCAAAATTCACAGGGTGAACTTTACTGTGCACGTGATAACTCAAGAACTATTCAAGCTAAGGCTGGATAAAAAAAAATAAAAAATAAGGCTGGATATCACACATGGTAATGGTCCTTGACCCTTTCCCCCTTAAACCAGCTGGTGGTCAAATGTCACTTGCTTCAGTGGTTTCAACTAATTTCAACAATACTGAAAAACAAAAATTTAACTGAGAATTGTAGATGAGACCTATCAAGATCACATACCCCAGGTTAACAGCTTTCCTTGGTGTGGGTTAGTGCCCAATCCATGCTGAGTAAAGCTGTTGACTCAGTTTTAATTTATGGGGAAAGAATACAATGTTAAAATGGGGAATGCCATGATAGTGACTTCCCTGTAGGATTGGTAGCACCACTTTAAGCCATAAAGTTATTTTATGACTGGTTCCATCTTTTAATGAACATATACCAATGATTAATCAAAGGTAGGTTGGGAATTGCATTTAGGTGACCTTGACTTAATTTTTCAGGTCATGGACCAACCACTCTGACTATTGTTTCTAGATTACTAGTACATTTCAAAAGCCATTGGAGCTACGGGTTGGATATTGTACTTGATGATGGTCCTCTGAAAATGCAAAGTTGATATTTGCAACTTAAACTGACATGACCTGATGCCCATTGTTTAAGGGGAATTTTTGTGAGTTTGTGCAGTCTCAACCGGGCACTTACAGAGGACCATCATCATGTCTGATATAAAAGTCTCACATTACATCCTGAAATGGAATATGTAACTACATGGACATGAAAGTAAGGTCCAGATTAATCCAAATATAATCCAAACGTAACCCTTGTACGGAACATTCATTTTACCAAATTTTACAATCACAGCTGTAAATGTGCTTTGAATTTTCACCTTGAAATTAGATTCATTAAGATTGGCCTCTGACCTTGAAAATCAGGTCACAGTCACCCCTGTGAACAAATTAGGAGCTGGGAACTCCTTAACCACTACAAAGCAATTTAATAATAAATTAAAAATATTGTTCCCCCAAACTGTCAGTGGAGCATGAACAATAGAATAAACTCTATAAAGACCTAGACTGCTTCCTCCCACCAATTTTGAACTATATGTGATCAGCTTTGGATGTTTAAGTTGAAAATTACAAAAATGCACAAAAAATAGTAAAACAAGCAATACAACCTGTTGAATAAATAAAGATTTAGATTACCAGAAATGAATGTTTTGTACAATTCCAAAGCAACTGACCAAGCATTTAGGAGAAGAAATCTGACAATTCCCCCAGAATTAAACCTAAAAATGATAATGCAGGGCATACTTGAACCAGGACTTTGATATTCAACATGATGGTTGTCCTTTATAGTGGCTATGCTAAGACTGCATGAGTGACTTTGACCTTATTCCCAAGGTCATGAGGCCACTTTCATGAATGCTTGGGTCAAAAATTAATAAGTACATTGTATTTGAACCAGGACTTGTATATTGCACAAGATGTATCTCTCTATGGGCTATGTTGACATTGCACATGGGTGAATTAACCCAATTCTCATGGTTGTAGTGTTACTTTTGTCCTTCCACATATGATCAGCTGAACATAAGACTATCATGGTATTCACACATATCTACTCTACTGAACTATAGTCTTCTTTTTTATTTTTATTTTTATTTTTTTTTTTTTACTGTTAAAACAATTTGGATGAATCCAAGTGGATATGTGTGTTTACTTTTTTTTTGGCAGGTGATAGGTGTTTGTGAAGGTTGCTGGTTAAAGACCCGGTCTTACCATGGTCAACACATAAAAAATATATTTCCTAGTATTCCCACAGTGCTGGTGGACTTCAGGCCCTGATTCTGACAAAATGCTATATACAATACTTAACTTGTACTGACAAAATGCTGTGTACAGTACCTTGTCCTGGCCCGTATGTACTCAAACATGGCATTCACACAAACATACATCTACCCTTCTAGTGAACTATTTTTTTTTTAAAAGAATAGGGACGTGGTCAAACAGATATGTGTGTTTCCCATTTTTGGCCAGGCAATGGGTGCTGACAGCTGCTGATTCAAGACCTGGCCATTCTGTGTGGTGTACAAAACATACAAAATTATAGATCTCTTGTCTCTTACATGCACTCATATAAATTCAAATAAATCATGCTGTGCTTGGAATCCAAAGTGCTCTATCTTTTATTAGGCCCCGGTGTGGATTATGATACAACAGGGTGGGTCCCTTGGCTCCCTCTGAAGCACTTTTCCTCTGATTGTATGTTAAAAGTCCCCACCTATAAGACAGTTCAGCTATAACATGGTCTACTCCATGGACCTTATTATCAGCATTACATTTGGGGAGCACTGTATTTGTTCCTGGGATATTGTCTTACACATCTAGTGTAATTAAGGATGTATACCAGAATCTTTTTTAGGTGAAAACATTTTGCTGCAATCAAGCCTTTTTCTCTTATCAGTGACATCTGCTATGGTTCACTGTAGGGTTCATACAGGTCCTTGAAATCCTTGAAAGTACTTGAATTTACTGCCTGTTTTTTCAAGGCCTTGAAAACCTTGAAAATCAATCTTTTTGCAATAAAGTCCTTAAAAAGTCCTTGAATTTTAAATATCTATTAATGCACCTTCCTCCAAAGCTTAGGTTAGCTCGATCACTTCCTCCCCTCTCAGTATAGAAACCCCCCCAAAAAATGGACAGCAAGACACAAAAAAAGAAAATAGATCAAGTTGGAAAGTGCTTGACTTTTGATAAAAAGGTCCTGGAAAAGTCCTTGAATTTGAAAGCTGCCAAGCTGTATGAACCCTGTTGACACTGAGCCAAGTCTGTTCATGGTAACTCATTATTGTGTAAATAATGAACACCAGTCAGTGTAGACCTACAGAGATCATCCATTCTGATATTTACCCAACAGTGACAGCTGCTCATGTTAACAATGTCAGTGCTTATTAAACAAAAGTTTAGCTCATGTGAAATAGTGCAATGATTCCAGATTCATATTTCTCATAGAAAGAGCTATCAGCCCAAAACCAGCATCCTTACATTTCTAGATATGACACAGAATGGTCCTGATCAGTTGCCTTCCTTGGTGAGCTTTGGGGGCACTGCATCCCAGGCACCTTAGGGAAAACTAATGACTCAATCTCGAACTCAAACTGAGTGGGTTAATTCAATAGCCTGTGGTAAATGAAGCATATGCAGTATCTACCTGCCACAGCTGTTGATAAACAATCCGTTTTCCATTGTGAAATTCTTCATGGAAATATGCTTCAGCAGAATCAGAGATAACGTATATGAACTACATTTGCAGGTAAAATCTTCATGCTCTGTTATTGATGTCATAACATATTTCCCATGGAAGAACCTAAAGTTCTGTAATTTGTGTCATAATTTATTACCTATGGAACAACCTACTAAGCAGTACATGTACTTCCTAGCTATAGGGTGCTTGATCTCCAGGACAGACTAAACTGTAATACCCAGTATGCAAGCTCTGCTGGTTGCACTGTACAGTGGCTTTAGCTGGAACATAACTCTGATACACCCTCAGTTTTTAAAATCTTCTTGGTTTCCACCATTTTGGTGCGACTTTCATGATGCCCTTGAGAAATGTTTTCATCAGACCTTCCATAGTCTGGTAAGACTTCATGGCTATAGTGCTAATACATACCCTTCCTACTGGGGAACTTGCAAATAGGTGTGGCTGCATACACACCCCTCCCCACCCCAGTGGGCTGCCAAAACCATGTTGCCCCTTTTACGTCATTGCAGCTCTGTAAGATGTGACTGAAACGTCACCTCACTTCATGGGACTCCCATCCCACCCCATATCTGTACATATACACTGGTGTAACATATGTATATAATGAGTAGTATGTGCCTTGTAACTTATCTGATTTGTATTGATACATGTATCTTGTTATCAATTGGTGTGAATGATGATACATGCATGGACTACATCATGTGTGAATCTTGTCGTTCTGTCTGTCTGTCTGTCTGACAAGATCACTAATACATGTAAATACAGTGGTCCCCTTCTTGTAAGGCCATCCCAAGTGCACCAGAAATGTGGCTTTATGAGAGGGCTGGCCTTTCAGGGGTGGGAGTGAGGCAATAAAATGAAAATACCATACTTGACGCATGGAGAGGTGGCCCTCTTGTAAGGGGGGACTTATATTTTTATAAATAGTTCTGACCTAAGGACCAGTATTCTGTGTCTGAACTAAAACTATGTAGCGAGACAGGCCTTGCCAAGGAGAGACCATGACTGATATTATTGACATTTGCTGCAACACTAGTGCTATCTGTCTTATGTTATTGTACCACAGATGAAACCCTTTGCACTAGGTGACCACTGTCCAACCTGCCCCTGGGTTGCTTTTTCAAAGAAGGGACTACCTTACAGTTACATGGGAGAGATAGCATTTGTCACAGCACACTTTTTATCATACCCCCCTGAACATGGAATCATATAAATGCATGCACATTGAAATAAGAATAACAAGATCAGACTTTCCATGACTAGTGTCATGGCAAATGTGGTCTCTCAAAGGATGATGGTCTTTAATTAGAGGGGTCTGAAACAAGGAACTACTGCATTCCCTGTCATGATGCAGGGTGGACCAGGCTGTGCAGGTATCTCAAGAGTCACAGTTAAAAACGCAAACACAGCAATAAGGGTCAAGGTCACCTAAATAGAGTCCTAACTGGGTCTCAAAATCATAATCCAACCAAGTTTCACCAAATTCCCTCATATTGTTATTGCACAGGAAACAAAAGTGTGCAACCCTTTCCTAGTCACAGTACAACTGAATCAATAGCTTTCTTTGACATGCTGAATGGTCTTACATACAAATCTCAGCAAAAATGTTTTCTAGTAACAAGGAATTCAAGTGTTAACGTTCAGGCAGATGACAATTTACATCTGGATACTTTTCGGTGATATGAGCAGGAAAAGGTAAAGAAGAAAAAGCATAAAGTAGGCAGTTTGAGGGTCATAGCACAAAGTTATGTAAAAGCATGAAGTAGGCAGTTTGAGGGTCACAGCACACAGTTATGTAAAAGCATAAAGTAGGCAGTTTGAGGGTCATAGCACAAAGTTATGTAAAAGCATGAAGTAGGCAGTTTGAGGGTCATAGCACAAAGTTATGTAAAAGCATGAAGTAGGCAGTTTGAGGGTCATAGCACAAAGTTATGTTTCTGCATATTCTGAGAAGTCTTCACGCCAGTCATTCTTTGGTTCATCTTATTCCATCCAACTGATGAAATTATAGCTTTCCTGTCATTTCGATGTAATTACACTTGTTCTTCCATATTTCATGGTAGTAAGTACCATAGCCTTTATCACACCAAAAAGTAATTCTAGCAAGGTGGCCACTGAATGAAAAAAGCCACATACAGCTGTTCATCGTTTATGGTGTTTGAAATAATCTGCTCATTCAGAGATGATTTCAGACACAGCTCCACATTCCTGAATGCCCTTTGTAGGGTTGCTCCCTTATTTCATAGTAAACTGTAGCTAGTTAGGGAAAAAAAAGCCATTTTACGAAAATTTTTGATGTTTGTCCTTTTGAGTGAATGATGTTCCATCTTTGTTCCTATGCTTTCTGCAGCATTCTGCAACGGGGCAATACTGTGGCACACGTTATATCAATCCTCCTTTGACATGTTTGCTGTTTTAAACGTAAAATATCGCTATACCCCCACATCCAAAAACTTTCCTTTCGAAAAACTCTTAGTTTATCTCCTTTAAAACAACATCATGCCTCTAGCTACATGTCTAAAACACACCAAATTGTATAATCATGTTGTTTGGATTCTTGCTGATCGTCATTTTAGGTGCAGGGGCTTTTTTGATGGATTGATGTTGGTGTTAGTGTCACTTTGTGGACTTGCATGGATGATGATCTTTGTTGAGATGGTGGTTGCAACTAGTATTTCTCAAATGCTGAATTTTATTGATATTTTGGACAAATTTGGAACCTGTGCTTGCAAATTCTCTACTGTGCTGCAGATTTTGGTCCCTTTTCATGAATTGTATAGTCCTGTATGCACATGAATGATGCACCTGTTTAAGCCAATTTACTGCAATAGGCCTATATTTTTAATCCATTTTTTTTTGTTTTGCATTCTTGTCATGTTAAAACTAGACATGGCTTTTTTGACCCTATGGACCTTTGGATGCATGTTTTGGACTCTTTTGGATACAGACGAACTATAAATTTATGTGATTGAGTTAAACATACCAAGGAACATTGCCTGTCCTGTTTCATTAGGACTATGGTTTGGATATGGTAATGACACTCTCTAATTGAAGCACATAGCATTTAACATTCAGGCAGTCTGAGTGGGACAGGATTAAGATGACTTACCTGTCACCTATCATGAGCGTCCTGGACGGATCTATATTATGCAAACTTTGTAAAACTTCAAATATAGGCTGGTTGGGTTTTCCACATACAATGGGATCTCTTCCTGAAGCAACTATCAAAGCCGTAACTAAAGAACCCGTTCCTGTAAAAAGAAGATCTACAATATTAACAGTAGTTTCAATCTCATTTTCAGAACATTTACCAGACAGGTTCACAAGGGGTGGTGCATCAGCCACTCCTTCCACCCACCACCCATGATCAGGTATCTTTGTCACAAGATAAGAAAAATTATTTACGGTATTTCACCACAATATTTGGTTCAAGATAACACCTCCAATCATGAGCAATATATATATCTTTGTCAAATTTATATTCAGGTTTTTTACACTAGATTGGTATTTAAATCATTTTATCCTTTTGGGTTTTTTATTTCCAGATTGAGAATCCAATGCAAAGTATAACTGGGAGATTTACATCCCAGCCAAGAGCTCTGTACAATGTAACAACTAAGTCTTGTATTTTGAGTCAATTAGTTTCACTTATACCCCAAAGCATGATACCCATCTGAATAAAATGATCAAACTGTAAACTTTAGTGCACAAATACCAATATCATTTTGGTGCTTGGAATAATGGACACCCAGCTGGGGAGGGGGGTGGGGGGTGGGAAAGAAACACACACTGCATGCAATTTAACACTGATACACTATCAATGTGAAGTGTCAGGTGAAATATGGTTTGAGTCATAAACATAGTATATAATATGTCATGCTAAATTTAATCATGAAATATTAAAACAAAATCATTATGTGAAAATCCAGCTTCTCCTTCATACTGTTTCCCGATGATCTTACGATCTCATTCTGCAATGGGATCCCCTTTATTATACCTTTAACTCTTTGTGCCTCAGGTTAAGACTTGATCAACAAATTCCTTGGTACCAGTTGGACATGAAGTGCCCACTCTGCACCAAGGAAAGCTGTTTCATCTTGGGTATCAAGTCTGACAGGTCTCCTCTAACTTCTCCCTCAAACTGCTTTTCAATTATGATAAGACAAAACATCAATGAAGCAGACATTTGACATTGGATGGTTTATAAATAGGCTGGTTTACAGAGGTTAAAGATTAACACCAGCATAACTAACATAAAGAAACTGAATCACCTGGTACAGTGAGTCCATTTCCTCTGGGCAGAGCTGAATCCATGTTTGTGACAACAAAATGACTGTTTTTCTCTTGTAAGTATCTGGACGCTTTCATAAGTTTCATGTAACTTACATATGGATCAAGTCCCATGATAACGCAATTGATCTGCAATGGCAGAAAATTAAAAATCACAAGAAGTCAAACTGGAGAAAAAAAACATGGTCCACATAAGGGCCTTCTTCAGGAGAATGGGAGGTTAGTTCATTATAACAAATGTGTATATAAGTCTCAAAATGAGTTTTTTTTCTCTCTTGTAGGTACATGTGTTATACATAGTTAATACCTAGATTATGACATCACAACAAAGTTCCTACTGTGGGCAGGTCATATATCAGGGCCTAAGGAGTCATTGTGCAGGTGTTCGTCATCATTAGTCTTTGATGTCATACAATATACCTGACCCATACAAGTTAACCTGTCACAGCTAATTTTGAGTTCCAAGATTTTTTCCCCCCCACAGGTAAGCAGAGTTCACAAAGTAATAGCCACAGTTCTCAAACTTCCACAGGCCAAAAGGGGCAGAGCAAAAAGTCACACTGATATTTAGAATACTGAAAAGAGACAACTTTTCCGTCTCTACCTTTGAACCAACAGGTACAGTTCAAAGAAAATTGATTCCTATGTTTCCTGAAATCTAACTACAAAATACAGATTTATGGACTGTCACCTCTGTGATCACCTACATGTATGCACAGTACTATTGTACAGGGAAATTTTTATGTAACAGCTTAATTCACCAATCAGGCAATCTTGTTTTGCCATTTACAATACGAACAATAAAAAAAAAAACCTACCTCAGGATTTGGTTTAAAGTTACTGAAACCATACTCCCATGATTCTGGAACTGGATCTGGCTGAAAGTAAATGAACAGGAAGTACAACAATAGGCCCAGCCAGATAGAAGTCACATAGCACACTTGGTTTCAATCTTGAGTGAACTTCTTTTGTATGTGGAATATTCTATCATCACACCCTGGTGGTAATCTTTGTGTCTTTATATTTAGGTCAAAAACCTGCTTGAAAGACCACAATTTGATGATCCTGCATGATCCCTACTAGTGTTCCTATCCATTGTGTAAGACTGAGTCAACAGCTTGCCTTTGCACGAAACACTTACTCCACCCCCATGCCAAGGAAAGCTGTCGACCTGAGGCATGTTTTCTTGATAGGTACAATTTTCATTGAAACTTTTTCCTTCCTGCTGTCAATAGTCAAAACCACTGATGAAGACAACATTTGGCCACAAGCCACTGTATGAGTCCATTTAAAGGGGGGCTCATTATGGTTTAGGGTTGTCTGTCCATCCATCATCCCTCTATGGTTCTGTCTGTGGTTCTTTCTGTCCATTTGTTTGTGAACATGATATCTCAACACTTACTGGCCACCTGAAATTTAAATTGACCTCCTTTGTACATTGACATCATTTCTTAACTTGATATCATTTTGGTGACCCTTATTTCATTTTCAAGGTCACAGGCCCCATGTACATGCAAAGGTAGACCCATCAGTCAATTCTTTGCATCTGAACAACTCTAGTTGGTCATTTTGATGGGGAAAGAGTTATACAATAGGTTTTGAATCATACTCGTTACATGGCAGCAATCACATAACAAGAGGACTGTGCGAACAGCCCATGCTCAGTTGACCCAGAGATTCATCACATTTGTGGCTCTGTGAACTTGGGAAAGCATCAAGGTCACCATGTCCTGATTTAGTCTGACCTTTATGGAAGAACACTAACATGTGCAACATCAAGGTCCCAGTTCAAGAAGCTCTCGAATTCTAGCATTGAAGGGCAAAATTCATAAAATTCATGTATGTTACACTGTGACCCCGGAAATGAGGTCAAGGTCACTCATGTACTGTCTAAGTGTGACCTTAATAGAGAAACATTAACATGTGCGCCATCAAGGTCCTAACTCATAATAGATCTCAAGTTATCAAGTCAACAGTAAATTTCATGTCAGTTGTCCTGTGACCTTGGCAAAGAGGTCAAGGTCCAAAAATCACTGGAGCATGACCACTTGCACTAGGTAGACACTTGTCAAAGGTACATCCCTACCAAGTTTGACACAAATCTGGTCAAATTTTTTTTGATGGATGGACGATGGACCGTCCTATAAGCTCAGCTGACTGACAAGTCAGCTGACCTAAATATAACAATCTCCTTGTTCATACGGACACTAGATTATGACTTCTAATATAGCGACAACATTAGCCCCTCCCTTTGAGACATCATACTGACGAGAGACTATACACCTACCTTTCAAGACCATATTTGTTCCAGAGAAAGACCATCTGCTTTATGTGACTTTTGTACTGCCCAGGTGGTCTCTCAAAGGATGGACCACTCTGAATGACATGAGAAGGGGAGTAGAGACAATTTCAGTTGTACATAAGGGTGAAGACAACCCACTTTGCATGTCATATGGGTGTGATATGAAACTGCTGCATTCCCATGTAAACCTATGGTTACATGCTGGCTGCAATCAGTTCTTCTGTGAACCATTAAGCTGTGAATGTTATAAGGCAGAGGATCAAAGTCTGCCAAAAAAGGGGAAATCTCCCACTTTTGGGGTCATAAATGTCTCATGAAATTTCCTTACTAAGATCACTTTTGGATGTATACTGCCTGCCAGGTGAAATGATTGCTAGATTCCTGCTTTTCCCACTTCAATGTCTCATGAAATTTCCTTGCTAAGTGTATACTGCCTGCCAGGTGAAATTATTGCTAGATTTCCTGCTTTTCCCACTTCAATGTCTCGTGAAATTTCCTTGCTCAGTGTATACTGCCTGCCAGGTGAAATGATTGCTAGATTTCCTGCTTTTCCCACTTATGGGAAGACTCCTGAATGCCAGTAACTTGTATAGATTTTACCTGAAATAAGATACATGTATACGCAGTAAATCCCATTCCAAAAAATAGACCACAGCACAATTTTATACAATGTGAGAGTTCCTCCCAGAGGTGTTTCGGCATGAGGTGTTCCGTCTTCGCACCCTTGGTCTAAGCAGCCAGTGTATATCTTTGTATCCTCTTTCATGTACAAGAGCACTTTGTTACAATTGCCTCCTCTGCAGTGTACTTAACCCCATATTATATTAATAAACTTTGGATTCCTCTGCCCCCTGAAGAAGGGACACCTCGTCACGAAATGAGCCGGGGAAGAACTCTCACATTGTATCAAATTGTGCTGTGGTCTATTTGTTGGAATGGGATTTACTGCGCATTTTAGACTTTTTTCTTCACAGTTTCCCTGCATCCTCTTAGATTCCAAATAGGTACATACCCACCTAGGCCCACTCACCTGACACGTTGTCCAGGTCTAATCAGCTGTTCTTTGAAATAAGATAATTTACCTGACACTTTTACATGTATTTCATCTCTTTCTCACAAGATTAACATCATTTTCACCAAATAAACAAGACTTTTTCCACACCTGATTATTTTTCACCAAATTCTTCCCTTCTTCTGTGTTGTGCTACTTAAAACATCTGCATAAGGAAGGCACCAGTCTGTAGATGTTATGCAGGCAAGATAGATGAAATAAAAGAGATAAACAGATGTACCCTACATATGTGTTATACGTACCCCAATTCCTTCATGTGATATGCCAGCAAGAGTTAGCTCTTCACCAAGGGATGGTAGACCCAAACAGTAGGCCTTCTTAACATCCTTGAGATGATGTTTCACATACTGTGCTGTTACATACGCTGAGCCAATAATCTCCTCCTGTTTAACATGTGATATAACATCAATTTTCATGTTTAAAAAGAACATATTTCTTCAAATACACTGGAAAACAAAATACAAAAAGTTCATCCAATGGGAATTGACAAAGTAATGATGATGATGATGATGATGATGATGATGATGATGATGATGATGATGATGATGATGATGATGATGATAAATGAGGGCCCATGGGCTTAATGCTCTGCTGACCTCCATCATGAAAAAAAATCATTTCCTGCAATGTATTCCCTTCATGATCTTCAAAAATTAATCAAGGTCATGCATACTATGCAATATCAAACTTCCATACATGTACGTGATACATACTTGCAGTACATTTTCATATCATTTGCCTTATTCTTTATCAAAGTATAGAATTAAACGTGCTTTTATAAGTGCTTAATGACTTTGAAAAATAGGTAAAGGTGACCCAAAGAGTAGTTCACCAAACATAGTTTTACATACAATTCACTCAAGTAAAATTTTGATCTGGGCGCTGTATTCTCTTTGCCATTGATGTCCAAGCTGCACCCTCCCATTACAAAATCACCTCTTCCAACTTAACAGGTTTAATGACCTGACAAAAATAGGTCAAGGTCATTGATCTTATATAACATAGGACATGACCCCTATTTATATCCTATAAATCTGGCATGTCTAATGAAATTATTCTTCCAGATAAGGATTTTTGTATCTTTCAAAAGATTTAAAGTCATAATTTCTGCCAAAGTATTGGTGGTGCCACTAGTATCATAAGTAACAGAGATTTTGACCTCTTCTTAAATTAAGGATGCTGGACTGGTCACAAGATTGTCATATTTTGAGCCGTGTACTACACAATACTATAGGTGGCACCACCAACATTCAGGTTGACATAGATTTTCATACACTTTAGAAGTCCTAAAAGTTATATGGGCCTAACTTAAAATCTGTTGGGTGCAGAGCATTCACAATATTCCAACTGGCCATTTGACCTTGACCTTCAACTGAGATTTAAAAAAAATGAGTTGAAAATGTTTGTCCTGCATCCAGCTTTCCATACATGGTAGAAATGTTTGTTCAAATCAGGTAATAACTTTTTGAGTTGTTGAAGAAAAACACTAAACTTGGACAAGTGCCAAAGTCCACAATCATTGGCTCATGATGACCCAAACAGCAGGTCACCAAGTACAGTTTAATGTACAATGTAATCAAGTGCAATTTTGATCTGTAGGCTCACTTCTCTTTGCCATTGATGTCCAAGCTACACCCTGCCATTACACAATCACCTCTTCCAACTTTACAGGTCTAGTGACCTAACATAAATAGATCAGTCACTGATATTACATAACACAGTAGCATTGGACATGGTCTACTTATCCTATACATTTGGCATGTATAATTCAATTCATTTTCAAAATGTTGAATTTTGTATCTTTAAACACATTTTGGTTCATAATTTCTGTCAAATTATAGGTGGCACCATTGATATCACATGCAACTGAGATTTGACCTCCCCCACAATTTCATGAATGTCTATCAAACATTAAGGATGCTCAAGTGGTCACAGGTCTTCTTACATTTTGACCCATATATAATGTAATACTGTAGGTGGCGCCACCAATATAGACCTTGACCCAGATTTTGATGCACTTGGTAAGTCCTGAAAGTTATATGGGACTATTTTGAAAATTGTGGACTGTATTGTGCTCACAAGCAAAAAGTTTACAGATGGATGAATGGACAGACAGAGGACAGACAGACTTGAGTCATGCAAGCAGCTTTGCGACCTTTGATCAGCAGAGCTAAAAACTATGATCCTTCTCATTTTGGTTACAAGAGTTTCACAGTAATCTGGGCACAAAATATTGTGCATGGAGTGGTGTATATAGACCAGTTTACATGGAGTAAAAATCAGTTGCATCCATTACTTTCAGATGCATTCATCGGCATAATATTTAAAAAATATGTATAAAAGGTAAATCTGTGTGTTAAATGCATACAATTTTGCAATTCACTTTTATTGATATTGAATTTAACCCTTCCCCTTGACTGTCTGTGTGACTGAGTCGACAGCTTTTCTCGGTATAGGTTGGGTGCTAAGCATCCGAACCATGCCAAGGAAAGCTGTTGACCTGGGTATGCTATAGGTCTCATCTACAATACTCATTCCACCTAAAACAAAGAAGCAGACATTTCACCAATCACTTGTTTTGGCTGGTTTGCTGGAGAAATGTTTAAAATAATTTTGTAGTATCATTTTGTACAAAACTCCAAAAACAGCAACCTTGCTTTGGTTGAATGATACTGTGTCAAGGAAACCACCCAGCTGAACTCACATTTCCAGTTCTCAAAATCATCTCCCATATATCAAGAAATACTAATACATAAAGCCAGTATGGATTATGAAATAAGGAACTACAAAATGTTTTTAGGCGATCAGAAGACACTGTAAGCAAGAGAAATTTGGTTTAGACCACTCACAATATCCTTCTTGTGCTAATGTAATAAATTAGGGAAGCACACAAGTGCATCCCACATGTTGCCCCTACTGATCCGAACAGCTCTCCCTACAGCTGGCAGCCACAAGTGCACATGTCTAACTACTAATTATGTCTTGGTGCGAACCCAGACATTTTGATTTTTTCAAGAATTCTTTCTTTCTTCTTTACAACCAAACTTGTCTGGAGTTTTTCTCTGACACTATTATTCCAAAAACTACCAAACTTGCCATGGTGACTGGCCTACCACTGAAATTGTTTGGAATAGTAATGATGTGTAAAATGCTGCAAATTAAGGGCAATTAATTTTTTAAAAGCTCCATATCTTCCAAACTATTGCATATAGACACAAATTTTCAATGTGCATGTATAAGTTTGTGACACCTGCCAATATAATGGACAGTAAATGACAGTTGTAGAATTTCAAATTATGCAAATCAGGGGCACTGAAAAATTTAAAAGTTGAATATCTCCAAAACTATTATAGATAGAGATGCCATTCTAACTTCATTCTATAGGTTTGTGGTAAAGCCGTATCCAATGAACCATGAAGCAAAGTTGTAGGATCTTAATTTATAAAAATTAAGTATGTATGCAAAATTTAAATCTTGAATAGCTTCAAAACTATTATTGATAGAGCTGCCATTTCAACTTCAATTTATAGGTTTCTCACATTGGTGCATCCAATGAACCATGAATCAAAGTTGTAGGATTTTAATCTGTGCAAATAAGATAAATACACAAAATCTAAATCTTGAATAACTTCAAAACTATTATACATACAGGTACCATTCCAACTTCAATTTGTAGGTTTGTGACATAACTGCATCCAATGAAATATGAACCAAAGTTGTTGGGTTTCAATTTATGCAAATACACAAAACTATTATAGATAGTGTTTTCATATGAACTTCAATTTATAAGTTTGTGACATGGCCACATTCAATGAACCAAGAACCAAACTTGTAGCATTTTTAATTTATACAAATTCGGCTTGAACACAAAATTTAGTTTATGTTGAACAATGGCAAAGTGTCGCATTTCAAACTGTTCTCATTTTGAAGCAACCCGGACAGATTTGTTGTGAAGCAAATGTTCTTTTCTAGTCTTTTATTGCATTGTCATTGCCACCAATGCTGCCACCATAAAGCTTGTGTATCCAGTTTTCATTAAGTCCAGCTGCCAATGGGCCCCATTTATGGAGAAAACTGATACTACTGTTTTGAACACAGATCATTTCAATCTCTATGCTTTGCCCAGTTTGATACATGAATTAACATTGTAACTTCTCACCTCTGTGGCACTGATCCCCATTTTGCTGCACTTTTCTGCATATTGCTTTCTTGTCTTGCTACTGTTGTTGGTAACAAAATACACTTTCTTGCCCTTTGTGGATGAATATATCAAAGTTGTACATGTATTGTTACATTTCTCATGGTATTTCACAGTAATTAATATGATTAAGATTTTCAGAAACTTGACTTTCTCCCAGCTCTAACACCACACATAATTAAGACAACCAGGCCTTGACATTCAGATTTTGCACAACCTGCCAAGAAGCTAGTTTTCAGATATTCATGGCAAGTCTGTGTTAATATCCCAGGGGAAGGGGAGGGGGATTTTCACAAGAACAAACACTTAATTTTACTTGTCCTGGGCAATAGGGCAGGCATTAGTGTCCAGCCCTATATTTTTTAGATACAATTTACAAACTGCCTGTTATTGCCATAGTAACTCTGGCAATTTCATCAGATATTAAATTTATTTACTGAATCTAATCCAAAGTCAATAATCTTGTAAAAGTATGTGAAACCAAACTGAAGGTGTTTTAGAAAGAACTGTCTCCCTTAATTCAAATATATATATGGTATCTACTCATCTACACTTTTACATTACCCTTGTCTAGCCAAAATCCTGACTTATCTACCAAAGGGTGTGAAAAATTCTTACTCCTTGTTGCAGCTTCTGTATTACGTCTGGGGCCCCTGGTATGACTGTGTTAATATTCCACAAGACTCCTATTGAAAAAAAGGTTAGGTTATTTGATCCACCAGATTAAAAGTCCACTTGAAACAAGGGTAATTTGAGTAAGTAGCAGTCTATTTCAAATAAAGGTAATTTGAGTAAGTAAAAGTCTTTTTCAAGTAAAGATAATTAGAGTAAGTAATTTAAGAGTCTATTAGAAAATATATGTTATATAAGCATGCCCCACCAGCCGTTAGACCAGTCTCTGATGAGGTGCGTAGTAGTAGTCAGCGAAACCGGTCAGACTATTATCTTAGCAAATGAGTCAACCGCCATTAGGCCTGGTCCTCGTTTTGCTTCTATTAGAAAAAGGTAATTTGAGCAAGTAAAAGTCCACTTCAAATAAAGGTAATTTAAGAAGTATCAATTTCAAGAAAGAAGGTCTGCTCAAAATTTGAATTAGCACCCAGATGCAGGAAGTTTGAAGCTAATTTCTGCACATGCTCATCATTGTGAATTGTTTGAGAAGAAGCAAAATGAAAAATTTGATGGGTTTTGAACTTTTTATTATCATACATCAAATATGAAAGAAACTTTGGATTCCATCAAGATCTATTACCTGGTGTTAAGTTGAGACCAAAGCATAACACCAGACTATTGTTTCAGACATGTTTTGTCTGTGGCACAGCTCAATAGAGTTGTACACAATCAACGATTGTTGCATTAATTTCTTAACTCTTTCAGTGCCAAATTTTGGACTGAGTCAACCGCTTTTCTCAGCATGCAGTGAGTGCAATGCGCCCAATTTATGCCAACAAAAGCTGTTGACCTGGGATATTTTCTCTGGAACTATAGGCATACTGGTACTTGAATGAAAGGTATTTTCGTGAAGAATACGAATCTGGGATCCTAATGATAATTCAGACTACTTTGACTTAAGTAGACCAACTTTAGTCAGGACTGGCACTGAAAGAGTCAATGCAAATAAGAGCACAACACCAGTAAAGGAGTAGATTCTACATAATGGCACAAAATAGAAATATCATTTGACAAGTGAGGTAGTGTTGCAAACAGTGAAGAAACAGTCAAACACAAAAACAAAAACAAAAAAAAACAAAAACAAAAAAAAACCAAAAAAAAACCCAACCACCTGACAACATAATAAACAAGATTTTGTCTTGTATGTATATAGTTTGGCTGTGGCAGATACATGACAGTATTATTGGCAAAATGTTGTACACCTGAAGACATTATAACTGCAAAACATATAATTATAGATTGCAGAAAAATTGTACAAAGAATGTCTAAAGGATATAAAGGACACAGGAAGAGACATGTCAAAGGTTGGCAGTTTATGCCAATGCACAAGACTTATGTAATAGATATGATCATGGCACTTGATAAAGTATACAACTGCTGTGACTGCAGTTCATTGTTACAGGTTTGAATATGATTGCTAAAATAAAACTGGATGATCCCAGGAACATGGTGTTTTTATCTGAACAAGTCAATAAAGTTGAATGCCATGTGCAACAGTGAAAAACAACCATGGAGCAACAAACAGATGCCAAATCATATGCAGCCGCTGTTAAAATACCACAGCATGTCATGATCCCTATGCACCAGCAGGCCTGCTGGTGCATACATTGATATCAGTATAGAGAGAAAGGCAGAAGATAACAGTGGTAGAAATGAGACATTTCCAGTGACCACGAAGGTGGATTTCCGTGGAAAAGATCAGAACGCAGGTGACTAAGATAATTGTAAAATAAATCATGGCCCTTAGATGACATTGATCGACAATTAAGACACAGACACAGGCACATTAAAAGTGAATCGAGTGATAAGAATACAGGGAGTTTTGAGGATCCAACAAAGCACAGAGCACAAGTTGTGATCTTGTGTGATAGTATACCTGAACAAGAGGGCTGTGTGAACAGCCCATGCTCAGCTGACCTAGAGATTCATCACACTTGCAGCTCTGTGAACTTGGGAAAGGATCAAGGTCACCCATGTTCTGAGTAAGTCTGACCTTTATAGAAGAACGCTAACATGTGTAACATCAAGATTCAAGTAGTTCTCAAGTTATAGCGAAGAGTAAAATTCATGTATGTTGCACTGTGACCCCAGATACGAGGTCAATGTCATTCATGTACTGTCTAAGCATGACCTTCATACAGAAACATTAACATGTGCAGCATCATGATACTAACTCAAAACAGATCTCAAGTTATCAAGCAAACAGTAAATTTCCGTGTCAGTTGTCCTGTGAATTAGCATTAGAATGCCCATTCACTTACATAGTAATCAATAGGAAAGCTGCATTGACTGATAAGTACCCGAATTGAAAATCCTTAAAAATGAGGAATCCAAAGCAGTGCCAACCTAGCAAACAACTTTGTTTGACCCTTCAACAAGAGCATATCCATCACATTTCAGCTTAATCTGAGTGACGGTTCTGAGAACAAGTGAAAAATAGCAAAACCATACAAAAAATTCATAAAAAAAAAAAATATATAGAAAAAAATGCAGCGCCACCTGGTGAACAAATTGGGAACTAGGTGTCCGTGGGAGTGTCTATGTAGGATATCAAAGCAAGTGGGTGAGCGGTTTAAGAGGAAAAGAGTTTTTAAAGTTTGCCCCCAAAAAGAACAAAAAAAATTATTAAAAAATCATAAAATCAATAGAGCGTGACCATTTGAACAAACTTTGTAGAGATCCACCCAAGGCACATTCCCGCCAAGTTTGAAGTAAATCTGGCCAAAATTAGTTAAGCTATTTATCATTACAAGAAATTCCCATGTTAAACTTTTCTATTAAAACTTTTGTACAGATGTTTGAAAAATCATAAAAAAAAATTCCAAAAATCATTGGAACATGACTATTGGAACAAACCTGGTAGACACCCACCCAAGGTACATTGCCACCAAGTTCAAAGTTAATCTGGATGACGGTTTTGGAGAAGTCGAAAATGTAAATTAGTATTAGAATGCCCATTGACTTGCATAGTAATCAATAGGAAAGGTGCATTTACCGAAAAGTAGCCGAATTGAAAAAAAATTTGCAGGGCCACCTGGTGAACAAATTAAAAATAAGGAGTCCCTAGGTGTCTCCCAAAGCAATTGGGTGAGCGGTTTCGGAGAAAATTTTTTTAGGTTTGTCCAAAAAAGAGAACAAAAAAATTCATTAAAAATCCAAAAATCACTGGGGCATGATCATTTGAACAAACCTGGTAGAAACCTACCCAAGGTACATTGCCACCAAGTTTGAAGTTAATCTGGAGGACGGTTTTGGAGAAGAAGTCAAAAATGTGAATTAGCATTAGAATGCTCATTGACTTCCGTAGTAATCAAAAGGAAAGCTGTATTGACCGATAAGTACCCGAATTGAAAAAATCATTAAAAATCAGGAATTCGCAGCATTCCCATATAGTGAACAACTTTGTTTGACCCTTCTACAAGGAAGATATCCACCATGTTTCAGCTTAATCTGAGTGATGGTTCTGGAGAAAAAGTCGAAAATAGCTATAACACACAAAAATTCATAAAAAATTAGGAAAAAATTGCAGCACCACATGGTGAACAAATTAAGAACTATGAGTCCCAGGGTGTGTTCCTGTGTGATATCAAAGCAATTGGGTGAGTGGTTTCGGAGAAGATTTGCCAAAAAAAAAAAAAAACAACAACAACAAAATTCATAAAAAATCCAAAAATCACTGGACCATAACCATTTGAACACACTTGGTAGACTCCCACCTAAGGCACATCCCCACTAAGTTTGAAGTGGATCTTGATGAAGGTTTCGGAGAAGAAATCAATAATGTGAATTGTTGACGGACGACGGATGACAGACGGACGGACGGACGACGGACGTCTCTACTATGATACATTTATGTACAAAAACATGACCCATATTCATAAATATCAAACCCAACAATGACAGCAAAGAGATTTCAGAGTTACCAAAGCATCAACATTCATCTTCCCATACCAATGTGACGAAACAAATTTCACTCCTGACGTGAGACAGGCAGTCACCCACGGATGGAGGACGGAAGGAGGACCATAAGATAAGCTCAGCTGACTGACAAGTCAGCTGATATTCCTCACAATTTTTAAAAAATGGATTGACCCAGGTGACCTTAAAATCAGGTCACGGTCACTATCCTTCAAACCTGAGCTAGACTCTCACAAGGGTGATTAACTGTAAAAGTCTTATGGTCCTATCTTATCCAGTTCTTAAGATCTCATGCACAAGACATTCACTACAGAAATTAGGGCAAGCACACTGTCCTTCAACCTTGAGGAAGCCCCTTCCAAGAAAGGGGGGGGGGGGGCAGAGTTATAGCTTCAAAAAACATCCAATAGCCATTCAATCATAACAGTGGCAAATGAATTTTCATTCTGGTAATCTTGTTTATGCAATTTATAAGCAGTATGTTCGATACAAATTACAAAGTATTTGCTGATATTCAAGTTTCATGTTCATACATTCTTTAAATGCAATCGGATTGTCTGTACCAAATAAAAGGTAACTTTAGGCAAGTAGCCACCATCACATACAAAAGCATGTAAAAAAATTAATGGGAATTTAAGGCTGCAAAATGTGCTTCATGGCTTCTCACTGATGACCCATTTATAAATTCTTTTGGCTGGTGATGCTTAGAATTTTCAAAATTTTGAATCGAACATGATAATATATTAATTAATTTATACGTTTCGACAGACAGTGACTGGATCAGCTATGGAGCATGGAGATATTGGATTGTGATATATGTATATTTGGGGGTTGGGTGGTTCAGAATGATATGAAAGATGTCACTGTTGCTCACATTGTACAATGAAGTCCAATGCTCTTACATCTTGCATAATGCTGGAAAAGTTATTCCATTTTCAGTATATTGTAATCCATTTTACAAACACCTTATAACCCATGAGCATTGTGCTTTCACATTTCAAGGCTGTCCACTACATGGCCATGGGCAATGTCGAGGGCCAAAAAAAGTGTCTGGCATGCTTAGTTTTCAGTACACTATAAACACAACATACAGCAATGGCAGTGACAGGTCTATGTAACCATAAAGACAAACACATAATGACTGTTGGTATTTCTTGGTAGCACTTAGCATCTGGGTGTGTTGTAGATAGTTATAATACTAGGCTTGTAGCACCCACCTACAGGTACAGCTTGGAGACATTTTTTCGCAACAAAATGAACTTTTGCTTTAACCATTAATTTCCTGTTAAAAGAAATGTATATTACCAAAGTTTCATCAACTGAAATATTATAGCTTAATCTGCTCTAGATTTTTTTACCCAGTTCGTGAAAATATATATGTCAAAGCTGTATATTTTCAAATTGACATTTTATTCCAGTAGCTGTTGTGTGATTAGGAGATCAAAGCACCATATCATGGGTCAAATTTATCATGTTTATTTACTTTTTTTTGGCCATAAACAAGCACACAAACAAACTAGTTTCAAGTGGTTTATTTCAAAATTCTTATAATTTCTACCGTATTTAGGTCTTATTTGTGCCATATTTTTTAACCAAGACCAAGGGTTATGGTAGTGTAACTTGCAGAGTACATCCAAAGTGCACTAAAATGAAACCTTATAAAGACAACCAACAATATAATCACATTTTAGGAGGTACTGATGATTTATTTAGTCTCTGATAATTAGAATGTCTTGATGTACAGGCCTTCAGAGAGTATGTTACGTTTTTTTTAAACTAGAAATGGATGCAGCATAACATACTGTATTAACCCTTTTTAGCGCCTGAGGTGCTTAAGAAATTTAATTGAGGTGTGCTTCAATTGTAGACCTAAATTTGGAACATTTTAGCTGTATAACAGGTGTATTTTCATGAAATATATATAATTTTTCAAATATTTCCAAACTTTTGTGCCAGAAAAAATGGGAGGGGGTGCTTAATAGTGCGGGGGTGCTGAAAAGGGATAATACGATATTTGTTGATCCAGAATTCGAAGCAACAGTATATATTTTGGTAAAGTTCATGCTTGTGTACAGTCAGTATCATTTATGTAAAAGTACATTTTCACACTGAATAACAAGTCAAACGTATTTAAAAATGAATGCAGCATAGGTATCTTTGTAAGATTTAGTAGCAACAGAATCGGTATGCATTTTGAAATTGTTTCTTGTGTTTACCTTAGCCAGTGTTAATTGTACGTATTAAATTAGGCCTACACATTGCCACTGACTGACAAACAGATCATAAATGGATGCAGCATTAACAGATTAGTTTTCTCAGAAGCAACCTGTAGTATAATATGCATTTTGAAATAGTTCTATCTCCATATTTGCTAAGTCCATACTGCTTTAAAGGTAAGCCCTACATGTGCATATGACAATGACTGACAGGTCTATAAATGTACGCAGCAGGAACATATTTGATGATCCAGTATGAACAATATAAGTTCATGTTAAACAGTTCTTCCTGTTTGTTAAGTACATTATACTTGTAAAAGTACTTTTGACACAGGTTGGCTACTCTGATCATAACCAGTTTAACAACAGTACCTAGGCCAGCTGGTGTGTCAGCCTATGTCAGATATATGCAAATTGTAAGATCCACTGACTTCAGATGGTCACCTTGTGGTAATGCACAAATTTAGCATATTGAACTGTCAGGAACATTGTTATACACATACTTTCTCACAGACCCACATGTACATGTTTTTTTGTTTTTGTTTCTCACAATACAATTAAAAAATGTTAAGCATTTATTTCTAACCAGTATCAAAAGTCAGTTTTTCTGGGACTGCCAGAATATAAATGGCTATAACGATAATGATTGACCAACATGCATATACCGGGTATTTATGCGAACATTTGCAACGTTCACATCAAACATGGCACATGTGTTTAATCTAACTCTCTGGCTTGAATTTCTTAGGCAGGGCCTACCAATTGAGTGAGAATTTCATGGGTAGTGTCAGTTATGCAGTAAACACATTGCCTTTTGCCCTTGACCTTCTAATGGATGGTCTCTAAAGGTGGACAGAGAGACACAACTGCACTACTCATGACCAGGACCTCTTTATGGGTAATATTGTTTGTGCTGCCTAGGGGGGAGTTCCAAGTAGTGGCCTTGCACAACTTTACTACCCGCTTTACAAACGTGCCCATGCCCATCTGTCTGATCATGGTCTAAGGTTATTACTGTTGATGTGGCCTTCAGAAGATAGTAATCATACATCTCCTCATCTGGGCGCAGAACAAAGATACTGTCACGCATATCTATTCAACCATTTCAACAGCAATGCTGATTGCCGTACTTTGAAAAATTTCAAGGAATAAAACTAGTGATATTAGAAAAATAAAAAAGATTGACAAAAGGATTTAAACTGAGCAATGTAGCTCAATACAACTACTTTTTAGGGGAGTGTTCAAAGTTACCTCTGGAGTTCAAGTACCGGTAACCTTGGTCCAACACAAACTTCGAAGGCTTATTGTAACCGTACATGCAAAATATGATCAAACAGCATACAATGAATGAATTTTCACAATTTTGTGTCTATACAGTTGGTTTAATCCTTTTCTCAATATTGAAACCCAATCAAACAAAAAATAGATGCTCAGAGAAACAATTTTAAACGTCATATACTGCTAAAATGCCTCAATTTGTGAGCCATCAGAAAACGTAACGTACTCTCTAACAAGCTTCAAGCTCAATTTTTCTGCACATAGTAATAACATAACAAGTTTTGATATTTACCACAGAAGTACACTGGGGGTAATTGTTCATTGTTGCAAAACACCCATGGTCTACTGGCACTGAAAGGCTTATACAAGACAAAATGTAAAACATAACGTACTAACATTTCTACATCCCCCAAAAGAGGCGTGTTGTACACTGGACAGCACAAGCCAGTTCCGGTAAAAACTTTGGAGCTAGTCACTCTTGTATGTGGGCTTGAAATGGTGTATCATTTAGGTCCATGTGGATTTTATTTGGCACAATATGGAAAGAAATGCATCATATTTGTTACTGGGGCTAATTTGCACTACTAGTACCTGTATAGAAGTTGCCACTGGTATGAATTTGTTTGAGGTACTAGAAACATCTGAACATTATAAACTAATCTGAGGATTGTATATATTCTGAAATAACAAAATGTCACACCATGTATTTAAGCATAATTATTGTAATTCTGGCCTTATCTTTGGGAAATAATTAGGACGTGAACTATAAAAAGCTAGAAATAAGCCATTTTACACCTATAAATGAGGTTTTTAACATAGTTATTCAGGATATAGACCCCAAAAACTATATATTTCTGGAAAGTACACAAGCGTGTGAATTCAATTCAGTTAAAATATCATCTTTCTTAAAAAACTGTAAAGAATTATGAGCTTTAACATGTTAAAAACACTGGTTACACAGGTTCCCATGCTACAAGCCACAGTTATACATGTAGTTCTGTCATTTTCGTTTATTTATTCTTATTTATATGACATACTATACTCTGTACCATTTGGGGAAAAGTTGAATTTTATACAGTAGTTTACATTTGGGGCATGCATGTGGTTGTTCCCTGCCTTTCTGACAATGACACTATTGCCTGACAGTACTGTTCCTTGTGTGCTGGGGCAAATATGCTTAAACATAAATTCTATGCTTGCTCTGAAGTCAAAAGTGCTTTTTACATCATATTGTCCCTCATTGTATACTTCCCAATTATGGGTAAATTACACATCAAAAACATTGCAGAAGTTTATCGTGTGTTTTACTAATGCATTTCCATGGATGATGGGTTTGCCTAGGTGCTGTTTAGGAAGTTCAGTGTTTGTAAATAGATGACTGCTGGCATTTGGAGAGCTGAGGCCAAAGTTAGAATCAATTTTTGGAATCAGATATATGTGCCACCTCTAACCAAGTCATACAGGTGCTACTGCACTGTGATGTTACATGGGACTCAGTCTTTTTCAAAAAGTGGTGGAACTTAATTTATGTAGGACATGCTTAACTCTTGCCACCTTTTATTGCATCACAACATAATCATATCTTAGACAATTTCATGCACATATTTTATCTGTGATGCTACATACGGACTTTTAGTCTGAAATAAACTTTATCGTATCTTGTACCATACTACGATGCTGCACTTGGACCTGGTTGATGTAAAAAAAGTTAAGGATACATCTATGTTCACCATACTGTGACAGCAGACTGGCAGTCTGTTTTACAAGGTACCATGATAACAGACCGGCAGTCTATTTTCACGGTGCAATGATTACAGACCGATATTTACACGGTGCTGAGACAGCAGACTGGCCATCTATTTTCATGGTACAGGTTATAAATGAATATAGCTGGCTATATTCACAGTCTACAATAATTATCATTTGACCATTTACGCAACACTAAGGCAATAGATTACCCGTTTGCATGGTATCGCAACCGTATGCCATCTATTCCAATGCTCTAAAAATATATATAGTAATATACGTTGTAGACAGTCACTCCTGCGGCATTATTATAAAATACTTTTGGGATAGGTTTGTTGGTTTGGTAATGGTATGTACACTTCAAATTGAAAAACTGATTGACAAATAGAGTGTCCAGCATATGTATCATAAGTGAGGGTGGAAGGTGAATTTTTTTGGAAAAAATATTTTGGCCCTTGACTGGAGTCTTGAATGGTCACCCCCTAACCAGTCCAGTACATCACGATACATAGGTACATGCAGAAAAGAATGACCACATTTCGCCAAAACAGCAATGACCATAAATTATAGTGTATTTGTTAACTTTTAAAGTGTAAATTGTCAGCGGATGTATTTATTCAAATTGAAATTATCCATGACAGCTACCACAAATATGTCTGCATACGCTAAACTTGTCGAGTGTAATGAGACCGACTGTTAAAAGTGGACTGAAACACGTCACAGTTATGTCCGAGGACTTAAATGCTCTAACTGGTGTTGAAAGTTGTGACGTAATGATAACAGAGAAAGTCATTCTTTGGAAGTATACTGCCAGCTTTATATTACAGCCCACCTGCACAATATGAGTGATGGAAAATTGTCCCTTTAGCTAAAAATCAAGCATGGTCTCCAAAGTTACTGTACAATTGTAAATAACTTCAAACAAAAGAGGGCCTTGACCAAATTTCGCATAAGTTTACACAGCTGAAAGGTCCCAAAAGCCAAAAGATTTATTTTTGTTCAAAGTGAAGGATTTGGAGTGTTATAGCACTTTTGTGAAGAAAATTTGCCATGTTTGCACAGGAAAATAACTTTATTTGCAAAGGAATTTTGTTGCCCATGATGGGCCCGAAGTTTACAACTTTGTGCCTTTCTGGCTATCAAGGGGGCTCTGGGTCGTGACGTCACAGAAGGGAGTCAATGTGATATCATGGTGGATAGCGATAGTGAAAGCAAGAACAGTAGCAACGCAGAGAATAAGCCGTATCTCAGTTTGAGCTGTTCCTTTTCCAAAGAGGACCTCACTGAGTATGAGGGAGAAAATGTAGTGTCAGGAAGGGAGAAGGACAGAGAAATTCAGCCTTACTGGAAAGAACCACATGCTATGACAAAGTTGGTCAAGTCTGCCGGTGCAACTGCTGCTAAGTCTGTGCCCTGTACTGACCATGCCTTGTGCTGTAGCTGCCACCAAAGATCACCATAACTGGCGCTTGGGAAGTTTAGACCGGTATTGGTAAGGGATGCTTTTCAAAAGTCATTGTGGGTAAAATTCCTAGATATGAGTGCCTGGTTGAAGTTTACGGCAGGCCATCTCGTGCAGTTGTCAATACTGGCAAGGTACGCTGCACACTAAGACAGTGTAAATCAATATAAACTTAAAACCAGTTGAATTTGAAATCATAGGCCCGCATGCAGCAGACTTTTAGTTTTATTCTATTTGGTGATTTATAACAAGGCTTGGGATACATGAAGGTAAAGAGTCGCATGGAAAAGCATCTGTGAGTCTGGTGCATGCCTAAACGGATTAATAAAGACTACTGAAGCACGCCGCAGACTTCAAAAGAGGGAAATACACAAGCACTTGACCACAGAATAAACTAGAACAGACTGATTTTCCAACAGAAAATCAAATGTCTCCCGGTGGAACACTTACGTCTTTGAATCAGCTACAGGTGATAACAAATTACAAATGACCAAGTTTGCTTGAAAATTACAATCCAATTTTAGCTCTCACCTTGATACATTACTCTAGCAATTTTCATCAAGTTCTTCCAGACTTATTGCATGGAAACCAATTTCACATAAGTGACCCTGTGACCTTCAAAATAAGGTCAAGGTCATCCAAATACAATCCCAACCTTGGTCTTACCTTGATACATAATCCTACCAAGTTTCATCAAATTCCATCAAGTTCTTCAAGACTTATTGAACGGAAACCAATTTCACATAAGTGACCCTGTGACCTTGAGAATTCGCTCAAGGTTACCCAAATACAATCCCAACCTAGGTCTTGCCAAGATACATAATCCTACCAAGTTTCATCAAATTCCATCAAGTTCTTCATGACTTATCGAACGGAAACCAATTTCACTTAAGTGACCCTGTGACCTTGAGAATTAGGTCAAGGTCACCCAAATACAATCCCAACCTAGGTCTTGCCTAGATACATAATCCTACCAAGTTTCATCAAATTCCATCAAGTTCTTCAAGACTTATCGCACGGAAACCAATTTCACATAAGTGACCCTGTGACCTTGAGAATTAGGTCAAGGTCACCCAAATACAATCCCAACCTAGGTCTTGCCTAGATACATAATCCTACCAAGTTTTATCAAATTCTGTCAAGTCCTTCAAGACTTATCGCACGGAAACCAAGAAGAAGAAGAAGAAGAAGAAGAAGAAGGAGGAGGAGGAGGAGGAGGAGGAGGAGGAGGAGGAGGAGGAGGAGGAGGAGGAGGAGGAGGAGGAGGAGGAGGAGGAGGAGAAGAAGGAGAAGAAGGAGAAGAAGAAGAAGAAGAAGAAGAAGAAGAAGAAGAAACGGGCACTAAAACAATATGTTCCCCGGCTTCCACCGGGAGACATAATACACACAAGCCACAAATGCAGGGGGAGGTGCTACTGTTTTGCATGTCCCAGCCTGCAGCGTATACTATACTGTGGGTATTGGCAACTGCGCAACATGGCCTGCCGCCTTGGTTTAAATATATATTTTTGCTACAAAAGAAAAACAAGAGGACTGTGACAGTCCTGTGCTGAGCTAGCATGTGCAAATACCCTTTCAATTTTTTAAGATTTGCCCCAAAAAGAACAAGGAAATTCATAAAAAATCCAAAAATCCATGGAGCGTGACCATTTGAACAAATCTGGTAGAGACCCACCCAAGGTACATTACCACCAACTTTGAAGTCAGTGACTGACAGTTTCACAGAAGTCAAAAATGTGAATTAGCATTGGAATGCCCACTGACCTGCATAGTAATCAATAGGAAAGGTGCATTTACCAATTAGTACCTGAATTGTAAAAAAAAGTTAAAAATCAGGAATCAACAGCAGTGCCAACTAGTGAACAACTCTGTTTGGGACTTCCACAAGGAACAATCTGAGAGACAGTTTTGGAGAAGTCGAAAATTGCAATAACAAACAAAAAAATCATGAAAAAAAATAGAAAAAAATCGCAGCGCCACCTCTTGAACAAATTAAGAAATATGAGTCCCTTGGAGTGTTCCTGTGTGATATCAAAGCAATTGGGTGAGAGGTTTCAGAGAATTTTTGTTAAGATTTGCCCCAAAAAAGAATCAAAAAAAAAAAAATGAAAAATCCAAAAATCACTGGAGCATGACCAATTGAACAAACTTGGTAAAGACCCACCCAGGGTACATTGCCATCAAGTTTGAAGTCAATGTGGATGACATTTTCGGAAAAGGAAAAAATGTGAATTAGCATTAGAATGCCCACTGACTTACATAGTAATCAATAGGAAAGGTGTATTTACCAACAAGTACCCGAATTGAAAAAAATCATTAAAAATCAGGAATCCACAGCATTCCCACCTAGTGAACAACTTTGTTTGACCCTTCCACAAGCAACAAGTTTCTGAAGGTCATTATCATTTGTAAATCTTTTTCGTGTACATGTAGGCTCTGTTTATGCTACAAATTATAGAATTTCTCATATTTATTTCTGCAGTCAAATTAAGTTATTTGGGGAATTTTATTTATTTTATTTTTTTGGTAAAAATTCACCCCCACCCCCACAATTTTGATAAAAATAAAAATTAAAATAAATTGATGTTTATGAATGGCCCCTTATACCATATATACATTGTTTCAATTTGATAAGTATCAATGTATCAGGTACATATTTTTGACATTTTGACAGGTGTCATCTTTACATCTGGGGTTCAATTGGGTCATAATCATTTAGATTCTGCATGCTTCAGAAGCTAAAATATATGGGGGGTCTCTCAGCACATATTATGGGTGTTGTTTTGACAACAATACATGTACCACACATGCTGAAGATGGAAGTGTCATCTTTTAAGGTATATTAGTAGTGTCAGTCTCTAGCCAAGCTTATATGGAATTGAACATGTCAGCAGAACTACAACAGAGTACGTAGTACATTCACGATGATAAGTAATGTCATCTTTTGTACAGTCTGCAGGCTTTTATAAGCCATCCACCAGAATACTGGACCAGAGTTTTTTATTTTATTATATTTTATTTATTTCATTTTATTATTTTTTTTTTTTTTTTTTTTTTTTTGCTAATTTATATTAATGCTCCTTACCTTCGCATGAAAAATAAGATTGAATTTAGGTACATGCAGCTTTAAGCAACTTAACCTGTAAAAATTTTTAAAATACAACCGCCCAAGGAACAATTGTATATATATTTTTTTAAATGTATCACAAGGACTATTTCACCACACCGGGTAGAAAAAATAATGTAAATAACAATTGGACCAATCTCATTTGAGTGTATTTATGAAATTCATCTAACCCATGGTGCACTCAGACTTTTATAATATTTTTTATTGGAAACAGAATTAATAAATCCTTTTTTTCCACATGTGTGACTTAGGTGACTTTTTTTGTGAATTAGGTGACACAATAAAGCACCTGTCTGAGTTTGACAAAATTATGTTTAAATTATCATATATTGTATTATACTGAAAACAAGAAAAATATTTCAGGAACATCTCAATAAGTATGTCTTTTAATTTCAAAGACTTCACAGAGATTTTACGTTTTCACCAACAACAAAGTGCTGCTGTTTTGTAATGTGACTTACACCATACAAAAATCATGTCAATGGTGCAAAAACCATGTCAATAATACTGAGCGCAATTGCTTGAATACATTTAATCTGGCCTATGGTGCAGTGTGATTGGCACTGTTGAAATAGAGAAGTGTGTAACATTATTTTTCACACGCGTGACTTAAGTGACAATTTTTTGTGAACTATGTGAGACAGTAAATGATGCTGTGTAAGTTTAAAATCCTGCTTCTCACTTATCACATCACAGTAAAAAATAGAAAAATAGCCTATATAAGAAAAAATTTTCAGAGCACAAACCTTTTACACCTTCAAACACTTCACAGAGTTTGTACATGTTCTTATAAAGTAAAAAAAAATTAAAGTTTTGTGATGTGACTTACGTGACAGTCACAAAAATGTGTATCATTTAATAGAAAATATCGATCAAGTTGAATGTGGTGTCCCATGTTGAAGTGTCAATCCCGATGTTTTCCCATGACATAATGAAAGGCAGATATGATGCTCTTGGCTAACATGGGTTGGATGGGAGGGCCTTTCCCCTTAGAATTTCTGTGTGATCTGGGACTTACGTGACGTGAAATGGGCCAAATTTGCTCAAATTTGGTAAAATCTGAAAATTCCACTACACTTGTCAAGAATATCTGGGGAAAACACTGTATGTTCCATAAGGATTGACGCTGCACTCGCTTTTTACGGTGCTAGTTGTTTACATATTTTAATTTAAACTAGTGAAACATGTCATGGATGCACCTAAAATGGCTCAGGTGTGTGGTGCTTACCAAGGCTCGCTCGCTCTCTCTCTCTCTCTCTCTCTCTCTCGTTCTCTCGTCCGTCTTCAGGCTTATGTTCGCAGGCAGATAAAAAGCCGCAGTTCTTTCCATTAATGACTGCTCCCTCAATTTAGCTTTCATGAACAGCTGTCTGCTTTTGCTCAGGTATCTTGTATGGGTTTCCTCGAACTTCATGAAAAAGTAAACCTTGATTTACACTGTAATGCCTACATAGATAACATAGATGCACTTAATGATTTCTTACCGTCACAGTCTGTCAATATTGTATCAACAGAATCAAGCAATTCCGACAAGTTCTCTAGGTTGTCATGCCCGATAGGTTTCAGTGCGGCCATGTTGTGAACCGGAAAGTGAAAACTGTAGCGTGTGCGGCAATGATTGGTCTTGCACCATATGCGGTTAGGGCGAGATGTATGTTTGCAAATGAGCCGAACGCAATAAAAACTCAACATGTTAACGATATGCACCAAATTCTACGGCGGTATCCATGTATATAAGAAGAACAGTACACGTGATATAAAATGCTACGAACATTAACCTCACAGTTGATATTGGAAATTTGAATAGCGTCACAGTATTTTGAGTTGAGAGTGAGATAAGGACTCCGCGAGGAGGCCCCAAATTCTGAGACTAGGAACAGGAAATACTGGTCTCAGCCAGATTGGAGCATCATCCAAGTAAAATTTTATCCATGTCGAAAAAAAATAATCAATGGCCAACATGCACTTATTTTGTACATGATATAGAGGGCTGTAATCAGTAAATCACATTTCCCTAAAAAGTGGATGATTATTGTGTATATTGTGGTATTATTGTGCACTTAGGCCATATGAAGAAGAGGCCTGTAGACATATATTCTGTAGTGTAGGTATGCACGTCTCTGATATATTAATCGTCAACTTACAGAGTACACAATATTTTATTATGCACAACCATGGACTTATAATGATATGAATATTGTACTTGTATATATACGTACGGAAGCCTATAAGGACCACCCTCCCCCCTCCAAAAAAAAAAAGAAAAAAATTATTACTCGAAATTTCGACTTTAAAATCTCGAAATTTTGGGATTTTATCGATATTTCGACTTTAAAAAGTCGAAATTTCAACTTTCTGAAAGTCTAAATTTCAACTTTTTTAAATTCTAAATTTCAACTTAAAAAAGTCAAAATTTCGACTTTCTAAAATCTAAATCTCAGCTTTTTAAAGTCGAAATTTCGATAAAAAGTCGAAATTTCCAGAAAAAAGACGATTTTCTTTTAAAGTAGAAATTTCAACTTTCTTAAAGTCTAAATTTCAGATTTAAAAAGTCGAAATTTCTACTTTTTAAAGTCTAAATCTCAGCTTTAAAAAGTCGAAATTTCTACTTTTCAAATTCTAAATCTCAGCTTTAACTTAGTCGAAATTTTGAGAAAAATCCCGAAATTACGAGATTTAAATCTCGAAATTAGAAAGTCGAAATTTGTGTATAAAAAGTGTATAGGCTTAACGAATGGAGAAGAAAGGCTCTACAGACATGGCCATGGCATGGGTAAAAAATAAAGTAGTACTACGTGATCGCCGGTTTTTGTTTGTTTGTTTTTTGTTTTTTTGTTTTTGTTTTTGTTTTTGTTTTTTTGGGGTTTTTTTGTTTTTGTTTTTGTTTTTTGTTTTTTTTTTGTCTTTGTTTTGTTTTGTTTGTTTGGTTCTTTTGTTTTTGTTTTTGTTTTTCTTCTTTTTTACGAAGTGGTTACAGTTAGTGTAACCGTAACCCAACATTTATCAGTGAAACTTACGGCAGCCGTAAGAACAAGTTTCTCGGGCTTGACGAATGACGGGTTATTGTCCCAGAAGTGACGTAATCTTCCCAGGAGCCAGTCGGATCGGTGCGTGTTGCCAGTCAATACATTTGGGAAATACTGCTATATTGTATTATGGTGATTATGAAGTACATGAAATAAACGATCTAGAATAAAAAGGGGGCTTGATTCTATGAGGGCACATGTTACAGTTGGAACGAATATGGTCGGCCTATTGGCAACTACCATTAGATTGATTTGAGGCCATTGCATAAGATACACCATTAATCGACTGTGTGTCCCTTTGTCATATGAACAAATATGAACAGATATACGTGACTGCAGGATCAGTGTTTCCCATGTTCACGGCATTTTCATCTAAGCCTACTTTAGAGCTAATCGAGTTTTTCGCTGGAATGAGCTCCCTTAAGATCTCCGTAATTCTTTCCTCAATTATTTGAACAAAGTTTGTTCTTTTAAAGGAAAGAAAATAAAAATGGTTAAACAGGAGCACTTCCTTGGACATACTTGCATTTTCCTATAACATAAATATATATCATAACTAGGAAAGATGATTTGCTGCATAGCAAATCAGTGTGTGTGTCTTCAAAGCATATTGGTATGGTAATGTACAACTATTCCATAACACAGGAGTAGAAGTTGGAATGGCATCTCTATCTATTATAGCTTTGAAGATATTCAAGTTTTAAAATTTAAAATGCTGCTAATTAGCATAATTTAAATTGCTTCAACTTTTATTTTTAATTCATTAGGTGTGCAATGGTCAACGACCCCCTACAAATAGTTAGAATGACATCTCTATGCAGTGTTAAAGATATTCAAGATTGAAAATTTCGAATACTGCTAATTAGCATAATTTAAATTGCTACAACTTTTGTTTTACTTTTAGATTCATTAGATGCGCAATGGTCAACAACCCCCTAGTAAAAGTTGAAATGACATCTCTATCTATAATAGTTTTGAAGATATTCAAGTTTTAAAATTTCAAATGCTGCTAATTAGCATAATTTAAATTGCTACAACTTTTATTTTTAATTCATTAGGTGTGCAATGGTCAACAACCCCCTACAAGAAGTTGGAATCACATCTCTATCTATTATACTTTTGAAGATATTCAAGATTTAAAATTTTAAATGCCCCTAATTTGCATAATTTTAAACATCTTCATTCCTCTGTGTAAAACGGTCAAACTCCTTGTATAGAGGTACAATCATGCCAAGTTTGTAGTTTCTATGTATAATAGTGTCCGAGAAAAGTGTCGGACAAATTTGCTGGTAAAGAAGAAAGAAGAAAGAAAGAAAGAAAGAAAGAACTCGAGGAAAAACAGAAAAGTGTGTGTTGCACTTTAACTATATTGGCCCGTCTGTGTAGTTATGCCTAAGGCAAAGTAAACGTGTGTGTATACATACACACACACACACACACACACACACACACATATATATATATATATATATATATATATATATATATATGTATACACACGTTTACTTTAGAGCCAAGTGAGTTTCTGCCTTACTTATTTGGAATATTTTTCGGGGCGGGGGCTTTCTCACTGGGGTGGGGCTAAGGATATTGGGATGGCACATCATCATAGTTTTTGTGCCCCCCCCCAAAAAAAAACCCAACAAGAATTTGCGCCCCCCCCCCCAGCAAGTCTGCAGAATTTTGTGACCCCCTCCCCTCAAGCCTTATACTGCTTATTGTTGTATGACTTTGTTATAAACTGATTCACGATTTGATGACATCCCCACCCTCCCCATTAGGAGCATCTGTAATTTTGTGCCCGCCCCCCCCCCAAAAAAAATCCCGACCGCCCTCCCCCCTCCCCCCTTTGTAAATAATGACCGCCCCTTAGTAGGAAAAGAAGGAAACGTGACACAGCACTTTCTGGGGGCATATAGTGCACATAGCACCTAAATTATAGTTATATTAACAGTCCGCCTGTTCAGTTACGGCAGCCGTAACTCCAGGTTCGTGATTTATTATACATATGCCCATTGTCTGCGGGTCAATTGTACTCCTCAAACTGGACTATGGGCAGCATATACCAAGTATAGATTATGGACATTTTTCAACTGCCCATAAACAGAACTGCCCACTATACGGTCTGAGGATTACAATTCTGCCCATGAACCACCCGAGACTTGACTATATATATATATATATATATATATATATATATATATATATATATATATATATATATATATATATATATATATATATATATATATATATATATATATATATATATATATATATATATATATATATATATATATATATATATATATATATATATATATATATATAATCTGCAATGGATGGAGTAGTTTTTTTGGCCTTAAGGCTTAACACAATACCTACAAGGCAAGGATTAGCCTTCCAGTTGATTTGGCACCTGATGACTCAGTCACATCATGTGAGACTATATGTTTAGCAATATGCTTAGCATTAGCAATAGCTTAGCCAATGCAATTAGATACCGCTACTCTGGAACATAAAAATACCGTCAGAACTAATATATTACAAATACAAGTACAACACTTGTAATGTATGATCAACACTGCTTAATTACATTTAACAAATATGACTAAACAGAATGTGTCAAGGTCTATATCTAGGTCAACCCGGCATCTGCTACAGCTCTGGACCCAGAACCTATCTGCTATTTGGACCTGTAATGGATGGAGTATCTATTGTGGATGACACAATTTAATACCTGTGAGCTTAAGCAAGCTGTGTACTGTAATCCAAGTAACGCAGAGGTTTGCAATCTCACTTACCACAGTCACTACCATTACACCAAACAGTGTTCATAGATTGCACAACTGAATATACTGTTATGTCTGTCTATGGCAAGTTTGTTGGTTTGGGAATAGTAGTGTCTGAGAAAAACTCCTGACAACTTTGGGTGCCATGGAAAGAAAGAAATAAAGAACGTGAGGAAAAACAATATGTCTGGGTTTGGCACCCAGACAGACAGACAGACAGACAGAAAGAAAGAAAGAAAGAAAGAAAGAAAGAAAGAAAGAGAAAGAAAGAAAGAAAGAAAGAAAGAAAGAAAGAAAGAAAGAAAGAAAGAAAGAAAGAAAGAAAGAAAGAAAGAAAGAAAGAAAAAATTCTTGGAAAAACAAAATGTCTGGGTTTGCACCCAGACATAATATAGAACCCGAGAGAAAAATGCACCCAGACATAAAGAAAAAAGAGAAGGAAGGGAAGAAAGAAAAAGAATTCTCGGAAAAACAAAATGTGTGGGTTGGCACCCAGACATAATTCATAGCCCAAGGGAACAAAGGTAAGCCCGGATGAGAAAAGGTGGGCTCGTCGGGACCCATAGCCGTCTCTGTTTAATTAATCATATTGTTCGTAACAATACAGACAGAAAATGTGAATAAAAATTTTATAGATTAATTTGTTACATGTAGCCGCCCTCTTCCTCAAATCTGGTCAGCAAGGCGGTCTGTGGTTCCATGAAAACAAAGTTATGTTATTAGAAAACATAGAAACTGATTAGTAAATGGCAAGGGGTAAAGTGTGAGTGTGCCCTTTGTGACCTACAGTTTCCAAGTGTGACATCCTATTATTATGGCCATTGTATGTACATTTTAAGGTATGCATTATTATTCTTTAGTTTATATATATATATATATATATATATATATATATATATATATATATATATATATATATATATATATATATATATATATATATGCATTATTATTCTTTAGTTTATATATATATATATATATACTTGTATTATCGGTGACTAGCAGTCTCTGCTAATGTTTGAATGTTTTAACCATGTACCAATTTAAAATACAGCTTACTTTGACTTTGACTTTGTAACTGCATGTATAGCCCTTGTTGTGGGACCTGACAGGTCAGTATACATCAGCCGCTGACCTGCACCTGTGTGACCCAGCCAGCAGCCTGAACTTTCCCAAGTTTTTTGGCATAACGTTGCCAACGTCATTCTTGCTAACTTATGAAAATTTACAATTACCTCTGGATACAACAGTCATTATCAAAAATAGTTCCTGTGGTGGTCAAATGCATGGGTTGCCTTACTCGCAAAGCCCTATATTTTGCGAGGAAGTGAACATATATGTGTTTGTAACAGCTAAGGCTTCTACGAAAGATTTAATTTGATTAAAGTGCGTGTGTCAACACACACTTTTCTGTCTTTCTTGAAGTTCTTTATTTCTTTCTCTTTTTTTTTACCAGTGAATTTGTCCGACACTTTTCTCTGACCCTAATATACATAAAAACTCCAAACCTGGCATGATTGTACCTCCATACAAGGAATCTAGCTGGTCTTTTTATGCAGAGGAATAAAGATGTTTAAAATTATGCAAATTAGGAACATTTGAAGCTTTTAATCTTGAATATCTTCAAAAGTATAATCGATATAGATGACATATCAGCTTCTACTAGAAGTTTATTGACCATTGCGCATCTAATGAATTAAAAACAAAAATGTATCGATTTAAATTATGCTAATTAGCAGCATTTGAAATTTTAAATCTTGAATATCTTCAAAACTACTCTCGATAAAGATGTCATTTCAGCTGCTACTAGGGGGTTATTGACCACTGCGCATGTAATGAATCTTAACAAAAGTTGTAGCAATTTAAATTATGCTAATTAGCAGTATTCGAAATTTTCAATCTTGAATATCTTCAAAACTATAATAGATAGAGATGTTATTCCAACTTCTATTAGGGGATGTTGGCCATTGTGCACCTAATGAATTGAAAAGAAAAGTTGTAGCAATTTAAATTATGCTAAGTAGCACCACTGGAAATTTTAAATCTTAAATAAATTTAAAGCTATCATAGATTGAGATGCCATTCCAACTCATACTCCTATGTTATGCACCAGTACGCAGCAATAAGCTTTGAAGGCACATACACTGATTTGTCATGCAGCAAATTATCTTTTCTAGTTTTATAATACTGTTATAGCAACCACGTAATGTGCGTCATGATCAGTTAGAATGCAGATCTTTTGATTTATTGCAGCATGATCTAGATTAATCCAGCTGGATATTTCTGATCCTGTGTTCAACTTTTACAAACTGTGTTAACTTCATAGAAAATTAGTCAGTCTTTGTGCACTTTTGACAAGAAGAATGGTGTCTCTGCCAGGCCAGTGGGATGTTGACCAAGGTAAAGGAGCCCCATCAAAAAAGCCATCAAATTTCACTGCAAACAATGGCCTACAACAAAATCAAAGAGAGTGCCCAGAATGCAGGTGTGGTTTGTCTCTGTTCTGAAACACTGTATAAGTGAAAAAGGCACTGAACTTTTCAGATAATTTTCCACAGGCTGGTAGCACGTACACATATACCCTCAGCATCATATCAGTGTGAAGTCTCTGTTGTAATGTGCAGTTTCCCGCCTGTTGCGGCAGGTACAGGGAGTAGCTGACATCCTCCTCAAGGGAGTTAAAGGATTACAAAGCTGGTCACGGCCTTATCAAACATGCAATGATTCTGAGATAAACAAAGGTGGGGAAAGGCAAAAATGCTACCTGTTCATTAGAATACTGTGTTTTTATTACACTTTCACTGCAAGAAAATTTGAACACACATTTGGCCCCTTAGGCTTGTTATACATGGAAACATACGTATAGTCATGCATGCATGTATGTATACATACATACGAACGCACATACACACATACATACATGCATACATACATACATACATACATACATACATACATACATACATACATACATACATAAGGAAATGGTTTAGAAAACAAGCACATTGCTTATTTATTCCATTGCCTTACCTCCTGCCTACCCAATGTATTCATTGGGTATCAAGCAAATTCTGAGTTAAATGCACACATATAAAAATTCTGGCCGAACAAGATGATAAGGTGACATATGTACCAATAGGCATCACCATGGACCCCATAAGTTCTATAACAAAGATGGTATTCACGTGTGCCGCATAGGTACAGCCTTTATGGCCAGATCTTATATGGTAACGGCACTGAGCAAACCACCAAGCCCACGAGGATTAGATGAAAAATGTAAAGGACAGGTGGAGAACAGACCTTTCAACAGACCAACAGAATTCAGACGACCACAATGGCAAAACTCACAACGCCGCTTCTTTCCAAACAAACAAATTAAATCTACATTGATTAACTACAGTGAAACATACCATGCAATTGAAGTGATGTGAATGGACAAGCTAAAAATTATTGTTTAAACTTGAACACCCTAAACTATTTAATTTGAAAGATATCAAGACCTGAAGGTATGAACCAGGATCACAACAGTGATGTACCTGAAGCAGTATTTAAGTTGGGTGCTGTTTCAAACAACGCAACTTACAATAAAGTGATGCTGTGTTTTTTTTTTTAAAAGTACATACTAAGTAGTAAGGTGACTCAGGTATCATGCATCAATGTGATTACCCCAATGGACTCTTTCTTCACTCAGATGGACACTTATGATGCAGCTATTATGTATTTAGATATTCATTTTTCAGTAATTAAGACAAATTAATAGAAATGCGGGGAATGATAAACATTGCACATTGGAATATAGGGGTATCCCCCCAGACAAAAACAAATACATTTAGTTTTAAAACTGATGATCCAAAGTTCTGAAAGTTGGTGTCAAACAAAAGCATTATTATTCTAACTGAAACAAATTTAGGTAAAGATCACAACATAACTATATCAGGATATAACTCTTTCTTCTTCTCTCGGAAAAAAACACCCTAAAGCAAAAAAGTACTCTGGTAGTATGGGGTACCAAGTGTAACCTGATCGATTTCGTGCACGAAATCGTTATAATACTTATCGTTTTTACGTGGACCGAGTCACAACAGGATTCACAAAACGGTAAGAGCAAATTAGAAAATCGAAGGCCCATCACGAAATTAAAGCACTGTTACGATTTTGTGGACAAAATTGAAGAAAAAATTACCAAAACTGAAATCCTACAAGCTTGTTGAATTCTGTGCTCGGAATTGTAATTAATACTTAATCAATTTTGTGCACAAAATCGCACAATATTATGAATTTCGTGCACAAGGGTGTAAGCTTTTATCAATTTTGTCCATGAAATTGAAAATTGGGATCTACAGAACTGTTGAACCTGAGAACCAAGACAACTGAGACTTGGTCTCAGGTTGAACATATCGATTGCGTCCACAACATCGTTAAATTTATCAATTCTGTCCACAGAACCCTTAAATTTACCGATTTAGTCCAGAGAATTGGGTCAAAAAGTTTTGCATTTCGTGCTCAAAATCTTAAAAGCTTTCCAATTTTGTCCACAAAATCAATTTTTTGATCCAGTATTGTGCACAAAATCGAAAAACATGTCCTGTAATCCATATGTTATCCAATTTTGTCCACGAAATGGTAGAACGTTTCACGAAATCCACAGCTTATTCGATTTCGTGCACACAATTGTAAGAGTATAAGGGTTTTATTAACGGAAATCACAAAAAACTACTTCAGTTTTGTCCATAAAATTCTAAAACACACGGAATTGAAAAACTTGAACGATTTTGTCCACGAAATTGGTAAAATGTGACGTTTTGAATCCTAGCGTGCCAAGTGTAACAGCTTAGAATTTCGTACCATCAGAAACCCTTCACGACGACGTTACCACAAACTAACAAATCTCGCACATGCGTCTATATTCTAATTTTGACCGTTTTGGGGCTAAAAAAAATCAAAAAGGCCAAAGGGCTTCCTAGAAAAAAAAATACAAGACAAAAAATAAAAAATGGACGAAAGGGACGACCAGCAGTCAGAATTTCATTCAACATTGGCCAGTCTGCAATGTAACGCTGACAGTCTCCTGTCGCATGGTCAATTCACAGCATGCTTAAGGATATATATCATGTTACAATGGGTTAAACCATCATTTTTGCTATTTTCACACATGTTATGCACTTTTCCTTCAAGTTTTGTATGCCGGAATCAGATTTCAGGTTGTGTAGAGGAAAATTGTGAATTTTGGCAAAAGTATTGGGCTTGGTTCTCACTGTTTGGTGTGGCTTCGGCTGGGGACTAGCTAAGCTTCTAAGCTCCGCCCTGCAGGAATCCAACAGGAGCATGTAATAGGAGATATTCATATTTAACTGCGATCCTGCTCACTTCCTGTGTTGCCAGGGCGACAGACTGATGCTTCCACCATGATCAGGGCAGATTCGTATTATATACAACATAAACATCTATAGATAACACCTTTTCAACCAAAAGAGAGCCCATTTCTAATCAATTTAGGCATCCTTCATATTCAAATATATGTTAATACATTTTGTTAAGATTATTGTGCGTTCGTGTTGTTTATTTTATTGAGAAAGTACTTTTGACCATGCTAAATACAGGGATCTGCCCTGATGCAGGTGGCTCCCTCTTTTGCTCAATAGGTGTTAGAGTAGGATCACATTTAAATATGAATACATCCTATTGTCACGACGGCACATACTAAAACGCGGATGCGGACCATGGAGTCTATGCTGAAATGCGGACCCCAATTGCGGACCCTTGTGTGATAACTTCCATACTGTCCGGAATTGTATATTTTACACATTAATGCGTTCGCGTGTCACCACGTAAACTGGTTGGAATTGGAAGCGATACACTTAGTGCTCCCTCACTTCCAAGACCTGGTGTAGCACAAGCATGTCCTCATAATGTGCGACAACAAGACCGTGGTAGCTTTCCTTAATAGGCAGGGTGGGATGCGGTCCAAGATGCCAATGGAGTTGGCCAGGTGCAGCACGAGATGGTTCTACGGCCACGACGTCCGCAGACACACCAGGCATGTCCCGGAACATTGGAATGTCCTGGTTGACCAACTCTTTGAGAAGAGATCAGCCAGTAGGGACCGAGTGGTTGCTCCACCCCAGGGTCGTTCAAGCCATGTGGGCAAGATGGGGAGCTCCACACATGGATCTGTCCGCGACTCATGAGAATGCGAAACTGCAGGTTTACGTCTCCTGTCCCAGACCCCCAAGCCCTATAGTGATAGATGCTTTAGCCTGCATGGACTTGAGCAACCTGTGAGCGTATGCCTTTCTGCCTTGCCAGATCCTTCCAAGGGTACTGAGCAACTTAGGTTCGGTCCCATGATTGCAATCTGATCCTGGTCACTCCGTGGCGGCCCTAGAGTAATTGCTCGGTAGACCTACTTAGTTGGAATTAAGCGTCGAGCCTCCACTACGATTACTGGCATGGCTGAAGCTTCTGTTGCAGCCACAGATGAGCGTGTTACATTGGAACCCTCACGTGCTCAACCTCCACGCTTGGCAGTTATCTCACAGCACATCCATGACAGAGGCTTCTCAGAATCGGTCTCAGATAGAATTGCCAGAGGAAGGCTTTGATCTTCTTCTCTTACCGTTTACTCAGCTCGGTGGAATGTGTTTTCCGACTGGTGTACCAGTAAGGGAATTCACCCTTGGGCTCTGCGCATTGCGGACATTGCTGACTTCCTGTTGTAACAGTGGGAAGTTTAAGGCAAGAGCTCGAGAACAGTAGAGGGTTTCCTATCAGCTATCTCTTCAACCCTTGCCAATGTCCTGGACGTTTGCATCAGGAGCGATCCTTATCTGTCAGCACTCATTGCGTCCTTCTACACCGACAGGCCAGTGATGCTACAGTTCCTACTCAGGTGGGATCTACCACTGGTTTTAGTCATGTTGAAGAAGTGGCCATTTGAGTGCCTTGAGGACCCTAAGCAGGTTTCCCTCAAGTGCTGGACATGGAAAACTTGTTTTCTATTAACACTCGCTTCAGAAGCTAGGAGAAGCGAGATCCATTCTCTGGCTTATGACCGACTCCAATGGTCACCTGACCGCTCCCAGGTGACACTGAGGCCTCACTGGGCTTCCTTGCAAAGAACCAATTGGCCTGAGATCCAGCTATGGCCTTTAAGGGTTTTGCCTTCCATATAATGAATGCTGCCCTGTGCCAAGTGAGAGCTCTTCGCTGGTACATTTCCTGCACAGAGGTAGTCAGAGGACGGAGTCCCCCCCCCTCCTTCTACCACTAAGTAACCTGAGAAAGGAGCAAGTTTGCAGAAACATGATTTCACTGTGGATTAAGCAGAGGATCCTTATGGCCTATGACATCTTGCTGGAAAGGCCTGGCACTTTGCAGCTTGTCTCAGCCAGAGCTCACAAGGTACGAACCTTCAATTGTCTTTGTGTCTTTTTGCCCAGAACCTCTTCCTGCTGTAATGCCCTGCTGAACGTTGCAGTTGTCAACATTCTGTGGGCCTGTGGCTGGTGATCGTCTATGACTTTCGCCAAGCACTAAATGCCTGACATGATAGTGCTAAGGGTAGCATGCATGCCTTCTCAGGCCTAACTGGCTCCTTTGCTTAGATTTGAATACTCGTTTGTTAGGCCTTCCGGATCTCATCAGAGCAGCCATCATGTTCCAGTTTATGGTGCTCTTGTGCTTTAGATCTGATGCAGGTCTATAGGTTGGCGCATTTCTTAGTGGGCCTTGTAGGGCTTCGTGCCTAGCAGACCTAATCGCGAACAGTATCAGGCAGTTTGTCTTGTCATCCCGGGCTGTTGCTGGTTTGACACAGGAACCCATTGCCCATGGAACCATTGACTCCCCCCCCCCCCCACCAGTTTCGCGACAAGGACCTGTTAAGTTCACCAGGCCTGATGGACCTGAAAACGATAATGTCTACCCATGAGGTGGATAGTTGTCATGTTGGCGGGCGAGCAACTAGGGGGCGCAGTGCAGTCCCATGATGGTCAGTAAGAAGGGTTTCCGATTTCAGCTGGATTCTGCTGTCGGCGGCCTCATCTCCACATAGCTCTGAGGTTTTCCCTTCAGATGTTGCTTCCTCACACGGACCAATGGTTACCCCCAAGCTGCCAGTCCTGGCAGTCAATTGAGGTTAGTGTACCAGTGACATTACACCAACTGCCAGTATGATTGTGTATCGGCAAATGGTGGTGGAGAGGTAATGTTACATAACTAATAAGAGATATTTTGAGTAATATCAGTATTAGCAAGTACACTTGCCTCTAGACCCCCATAAAAGCCTACCCGACCAACCCGGGCTCCCTCTTACAGCTGATGACAACTAGCCAATCTCCAAAAGAGGAAGGAGGACATGGGGAGCATGCGCACCAGGAGTAACCATCACTTCCACAAGAACTGAGACATTGCGCCAGGAGACCGTCAGGCTTTCAGATCAGTGAGTCAAAACTCAACTCGATTCATGGGTGTTCGACCCAGACACAGAGGTCTAAGCAAATGGTGGTCAAGAGGTAAGTATACTTACTAATACTGATATTACTCCAAATATCTTGTATCAAGATTGCCTTTTGAAGTTTTATGCTTTGATATACAATTGTGTGGTAAATTATATGCCTGTGTGAGCTTAGCACAGAATATCATATTATCTGCTTGTGCACAGGGTATCATAGTATCTTCATGCGTAGTGCCAGTAGAATCAATGCACCAGTTTTCATTTCAAGTAATACAAAACTGGGTTGAAAGACTACAACAAACTGGAAAGATGAGCTACTATGGTTTCATATTTTATTTATGAAAGCAGCATTTCTACAACATACATGTTACATATATTTCTTTTAAAAGAACTTTGATAGTTAAACAAATTATGAGTTTATTCTCATAATTTTTATTAAAAATGTCACATAATCTATACCAACTTATAGTTTAATCTTTGACTCAGCGTGAAGCATAAGTGATGGATTATTTTTTACTTCCACTCCTTTCAAAAATCCCACCTCAATCGCTGTCAGTACATAAGTACATACACTAAATTCTCTATCAGTATGGCATCAAAAAGTCAGGAGAAATGGCTCCCCCTCCATAATGTTCCTATCCAAATCTTTTCCCATAAATCCAAACAATATTTTCCTTTAACATTATATTTTCAAATTTGTCTATGGCCTGTTCATAAACAAAAAAATCTCCCTTTTAAGTTGACTGCAGCCTGTTTGTGTACAATGAAAACTGTTTCATTTTGTCTGCAGCCTGTCTATGTACACTGAAACCTGTTTCGGCTAGTCTACAGCCTGTCTATATACAGTGAAATCTGGCTCCACTTTGTCAATGCTTATCACAACAAAAGGTGTGCGCACATCAAATTGGCCCTGAATGTGTAAGGAAGACACCATGATCAAGCAGGTCTCTATCTAGTACTTAGATCCGTTCTTCGTAGCAGTTTCACAATGAGTAAAGCTATCAAAAGCTGGTGAATTAATTTTGGTCTCTGAAGACAGGTTTTATTGTAATTGTACATTGACTCAATCTACAGGCAATTAATGTGATATAGAAGAAACCCCAGTATTTTCATAAATGATGCTGCCTATCATCAACTAGGGATGAAATGACACACCCCTACATCATGTCATTATCAAGATACAAGATACAGCAACTGAAAATAACATGCACAAGAGGTACAAAATTTTTCTGATCTGAAACTATACGGGTCATCAACGAAACAACTGAAGAATCAGCAAAGGTTGAAAATTTATGAAGAAAATATTGATCATTAAGACACTTTATTGTCAGAAATCAAATGATATTCTTGCTCAATTGTTCTATTAAGTAACCTACATTTATTCTAAACTGTAACTGATGGTCAGGGCATAGAAACATTGAAGAGGTAGATGTGAATTTCCGGATAAAGTGAGATTTCCTTAAAGCATAGACATCATAATATTGTGAGCTGTAAATCGACATAAGTGTGGGATCATGGCTTCAATGTCTTGTTTCAGCTGGGAGCTCTTAATTGATGATATATGTGTCGTATCATGGCAAAGACATGTTTCACACCTAAGATTAACATTATGAATGACTTCCGTGATAAGGCTGTATGCATCAAGGCTTCAGCTGTCATTCTGACCCATGTCCATTCCTTTTCAGCTGATATTGGATCTTTATCCTTTAAACTCTCATCTATGCAAAAATTAAGCACCATGGGACACACATTCTGTGTGAGACTACAGATCCCTCCAGGGTTTTGGACGGAAAGAACTTTACATAAAATATCATACATTATACAAATTAGCTTTCAAAAGTGTAATATATCACAGACTTTTTTGTTTAATGACTCAAATACCACAAAGTTCAGAATGATGTGCACATATACAAGTTTCATTTGACAATGATCAACAAAAAATGGACTAACTCTATGGCAAACGGAACTGTGGACTGCAAATGGTATTTGCTAATCAGTCATCTTCTTAAAACATAGGACATGCGTACATGTGTCCTGTACAAAAACAAACAGTAAATAAGAGAAAAGGTACATGCACAGAATATGAAGGCATATCTCGGTGAAAAACAGTTCTAAAAAGAATGTATGACTACTGTACTATAGTTATATACTTCATTGTCGTTTCAGCAAAATTACATCTATTCCAAAGAAAGTTAATATCCAATAAGAACAAGTCTACACATAACAACAAGACCCTCACACTTGCCTTCCAATCACTGGATACTCATTTAATTTGGTTCAGTATCTTGTGCAGGATGCAAATATGTTCGCAGAATGTTGCGACTGTTCTGGTTCTGTGCTTAAATATGAATAAACAAGTGCTGGCTTTATTGATGTGCCACGGAAAGACGCCATCAAATAGTTTGGTATGTACATTTATCATACATGTATTTACAAAAAACTGGCCTTTCAGGGAAATTGTACTGTTACATACAGATTTCCTGCTGATACACACTCTTTATTCAGTTTGATTTCCACACATCTTCACAAGTGAGACCTTTATTCAAACTACATGTACATGTATTTCTGGTTCATCTGGTTTGATGTAGAAGCTTTTCACAGTTTTCCAAATTTAGGGTAACTGTTTTGTCTAGATTTCACTTGAAAAATAGTCAATATGGCACATAAACAGCCAACTGGACCACACAGGTGGTGTCAGCATCAACTTGACAACATTTTTACCTGACAGAATAAAAAAGTAACAAACTCCCAATTTATCTGGATTAACTTGATTCAATTAAACAAGTCACCAGGAATTGTAAGATTTATATCACAGGCTCTCTGAAGGTATATGGACTGTACCAATATCATACCAATTCCACCTAAAATATTGTGAGCATTGATCTTTTTACAATATTTTTTTCAGCATCACCAGTATATATGAGTGACTCTGATATGCTGACAAATGTTTTTGAAAATTTGTGCCTTGCTATACAGAATAGCTGCACTTAGTCCAACAATTGTACAGTCATGCAATGCCCAATTCATCCCATATATATATATATATATATATATATATATATATATCCCAGGTACATTTGGGACAAAACTGATGGATGGACAATACAGCTGGCATCCAGGTTGTTAATACAGACTTCACCATGACATGCTCGGTGAAGCATGACTTTGTCGAGGTGGAACGGGGTGGCACAAGAGCATTGTGCTTGTTGGGTAAGAAAATATCAAAGTGGTTTATGGCAACGATGGTCACTTCTCTTGCAAATCCAACAGTGTCAAAATTACAGCCCAGTATTTTAATCACATTAACAAGAGGATTGTGACAGTCATGTGCTCAGCTGACCCTACATACATAGACTGAAGTGGTCCTGTGAACTATGATATCAAGGTCACTTCGGTTTCAGACCATGATCACAGTTGCTAACATGTACATATCCCCTAGCAGATTGTAAAAAAATTACAGTAAAATCGCAGCACCACCTGTTGAACAAATTAAAGTGAAGGGGTCCCCACAAGTGTCCCCATGCAATTTGAAGCAATTGGCTGGGCATTTTGCCAAAAAATCAACAAAATTCATTAAAAATCCAAAATTCACTGGACCGTGACCATTTGAACAACCTGGTAGAGACTCAGCAAAGGTAAATCCCCACCAAGTTTCAAGTGAATATGGTTGATGGTTTTGGAGAAGAAGTAAAAAATGTGAATTTCCATTGCAATCCCCATTCATTTTCATACATAGAATGCATGCATCAACCAGCAAGCACCCGAATTGATAAAATAGTTAAAAATCAGGCATCAAGAACAAATTAAGAACTAGGAGTCCTAATCAGTGTTCCTGTGTGATATCAAGGCAATTGGGTGCGCGGTTTTGAAGATTTTTTAAGATTTGCCCAAAAAAGAACAAACAAAAAAAAAAAAATAAAATAAATAAAAAAAAATAAAATAAAATAAAAAATCATAAAAAATCCAAAAATCACTGGAGCATGATGACCATTTGAACAAACTTTGTAGACACCCATCCAAGGTACACTGCAAACAAGTTTGAAGTGAATCTAGCTGAGGGTTTCAGAGAGGAAGTCGAAAATGTGAATTAGCATCAAAATGCCCATTGACTTACCATACATTAGTAATCAATAGGAAAGGTGCATTTACATATAAGTACCCCATGTCATATCAAAGCAATTGGGTGGGCAGTTTTGGATGAGAAGAATTTTAAGATACCCCCCCCCCCCCAAAAAAAAATAAAAAATGCAAAAGTCACTGGAGCTCGACCACTTGTACAAACTTGGTGGAGATCCACCCAAGGTACATTGCCAACAAGTTTGAAGTGAATCTGGCTGACCGTTTTAGAAGAAAAAGAAGTAGAAAATGTGAATGAGCGTTAGAATGCCCATTGACTTACAAAATAATCAATAGGAAGGGTGCATTTACAGATAAGTACCTGAATTGAAAAAAAAAAAACGGTAAAAATCACGAATCCACAGCATTGCCACATAGTGAACAAGTTTGTTTGACCCTTTCACAAGGAACATATCCTCAAGTTTCAGCATAATCTGAGTGACGGTGCTGGAGAAGAAGTCAAAAATAGAAAAAACATGCAAAAAAATCATAAAACAACGGAAAAAAATCGCAGCAGCACCACCTGGTAAACAAATTAAGAATTAGAAGTCCCCAGGAGTGTTCCTTCCTTCGTGATGTCAAAGCAATTGGGTGAGCAGTTTCAGAGATGAAGATTTTTTAAGATTTGCCCCCCGCCCCCCCAAAAAAAAATCAATGCACCAGGACCATTTGAACAATTTTGGTACAGACCCACCCAAAGTATATCACCACCAAGTTTTAAGTGAATCTGCCCTGTGGTTTTGGGGAAGAAGTCAATTGTTGACGATGGGCGACAGCCAACGGACAAAGGACCATAAGATGAGCTCAGCTACTAACAAGTCAGCTGAGCTAAAAAAGTACTCTTAGCATAACACTATATTCCAATCTGGTAAAACAAAGTTAGGACTTTATAAACGTCTAGAAATCCCATTATTCATTCACAGTAACAGAAAATGTCCTCCTGGTAAATCATGTCCCATCTCACTATACTCAAGTTGACTTGCACCAGGAAATGCTACTGGTGACATCTTGTGGTGGAGGATGTACTAGCAACTTGGATTGATACTATTTATACTACACATTGAAAATAAATAAACAAACAAATGGCTTATATAAAACACTTCATTCACATACTGAAATGTGAATTTCTATCCTTGTTCTCCCCCCCCCCCACCTCTCTAAATTACAAAGCAAATGGAGGCCAAGTGGACCAACCAAGTAAACTTTGACAGAAAAAAATAGGATGGAAGGTCTAGCTGTTTACTAGCACCTAAATGAAGACTGACTATACATAGGAGTTTCATCTTCACAACCTTAGCGCTTAGTCAAACAGAGTCTGAACACAATTAAAATTTTAGTGACATAAGAATTATATATCTGCAGCGTTTATAAAAAGCACATGTAATAAAAACAACAAGAAGTACGTTCATCATATACATTCAGAGATCATTTCTACTGGAATTCCCTACATCATTAATGATATCAACACAACATGATACAAGTCGTTTTTGACGTTTTATGTACCACCTTTCACATTTATTCATATATGTCTGCATTCAATTATGAGACTTGTGCATTTCAAAAATATTTTACCAATCTGATACTTTAATACTAATATTTGCACAATATATACAGTTTTGATACCAATTTAATAATGATTTATTCATACTCAAGTATTACACCAGTACATAATCATGAGATGCACATATGAGCATTTTTAATAGGATGTACTCATATTTAAATGCATTCCTACTGTAACACCTGTCGAGCAAAAGAGGGAGCCACCTGCATCAGGGCAGATCCATGTATTTAGCATGGTCAAAAGTAGTTTCCCAATAAAATGAACGACATGAACACAGAATAATCTTAAGAAAATGTATTAACATATATTTGAAACATAAAGGATACCTCAAATGATTAGAAATGGGCTCTCTTTTGGTTGAAAAGGTGTTATTTATGGATGTTTCTGCAGTATATAACACAAATCTGCCCTGATCATGGTGGAAGCATCAGTCTGTTGTCCTGGCAACACAGGAAGTGCACAGGATCGCAGTTACATATGAATATCTCCTATTACATGTAACAGGTAATTATGCAAAACATCATCAAACCCGATTGCTTTATAGCAACATCTTACTTATCGCCACTTTAAATGTGATAATGTACTCAGAAGAAAATTAACTGACACAGAGCACTTGGAACTGAATGTGGTCTACCCTGCATGCTACAGGTTCAACAAATGGTGCATCAGAAGATACAAATTTGACTGAAGATACGTAGATAATTGCAGCACCTGAAGTAAAACAAAATTCTTTGCCAGGCCTCCAGCGAAAAGCCAATAATGGTGAGCCCTGATACACAAGGCCCTGACAGTCATTGGGTGGCAGTAATGCGTTTTGATCAAGTGTTGATAATTCTTTTCTTGGGGGGTAAAGCAGAAGGTATGGGCCTAAACCCATATGGAATGCTTGCGAGTTCCTGCAATTTTGTCCATACATATATCCTTGGATGTGTGTATATTTATGGATATATGCACAGTCAAGGGGCCAGCTGGAAATATTAAGATTAAGAATCAGTTAGAAACATTTAGAGTAACAATGCTTTTCAGTTGGGCACTGTTTTTATTTGAAACCTTTGAAATGTAGATGACAAACCTTCATCTCTTTACAGCCTCAACAACAGTGAAAGTTTAAAATGAGACATGATGGGTCACTACCTACAAGACAATAGCTTCAAATAATCAAGATACCAACCAAAAGAAAAACATTGTTATAATAAGATAGATAACTGCATCATGATACATTTTTCCCCTCAAAGTGTCTTCATCTTCAAGACGCTCTTTTCATCAAGCTGCAGGCAATGGGAACAAGAATGCAGCAAACATTTGGCACATGACATGTTAATTTGTTGAGGGGACATCACTGCAGTGTTGATCACATGACAAAAATGTCAGGTATGGAGCTCCAGTCTTGGAACCCCTGGCCTTCTGTTGAGGAACTGTTCCTATCTTTATGGCTGGTTCGGCACATGCTACCTCCTTACAACATGCCTTGTTCCACTGGCAGGATTGGAGTAGGTTCGGCGATGGGAAGAAAGTGGACGATGTCCAGAAAATCCTCGACCCTATAAAGAAGCAGCAGATTTGCATAAATACATCACTGTAAACCCTGTGTACCATTCCAGCTACTAACACTGTATACAGGAGTTTGGGTTTCAGTTCAGTTAACATCAATAGAAGGCATTTTCTGGGAAGAGTACACAATGTGCACAGATGGTTGGGAAGTGCTGGAGTGTGTATTGTGGTATACAGTGGACATCATCTTTTGATGCGACATGGTGAAGCATCTGGTCTTGTCACCGTTTTTTCTTTGACTCTTAACTTATCAGTGACTGCCAATGAAATACTGTAATTGCTGTAGATATATTAGGTGCATTTTTAGTGGAACACTAATATAACATCACTCATCGATGTGGAATCAAGCTGATCGATTTATGTAGGAATTGGAAACTATTCCTATTATCCTGGCCGTTATGTGTACCTTGTAAGTTTGCCTTTAGTTAATGTCTGTAAATTTTTTAGAAGATATAAAGTGAATTAGTTATGGAATTTTAGGGTTAACTTTTGTATGCATTCCTGTGGGATGTTTGTTTATATGAGGTCATAGCAAGCTGCAAATGCCCATACGTCACTACTTAATTTTGGCCCATGTTTGGGATGGCATGCATTCTAACTTGCTAAATCCATTAAGTATTGAACGTTTCCTTCATGGTGTGACTGTTTCCAACACGGGAAGCATCAGCAACGCTGAAAGCTAAAATGTATTTCTGAGAGAAAGTTGACAATGGATTCACTTGACATGCACAATCAGGTGATGGCCGGGGCAGGTATCAAAAAGGTCATGTAACAAGTCTTCAGGGATTATTGCTTGCAGTGAGGGTCAGCACAATGCTTGTTACTTTTGCTCTGTTAGTAAAATGGAAATTATTTTTAATACTGATCAATCAAAAAGAATTTAACACAAACCAAGAGGGCTGTGTGAACAGCCCATGCTCAGCTGCCCTAGACATTCATCACATTTGCAGCTCTGTGAACTTGGGATAGGATCAAGGTCACCCATGCACTGAGTAAGTCTGACCTTTACAGAAGAACACTAACATGTGCAACATCAAGGTCCCAGTTCAAGTAGTTCTCAAGTTATAGTGAAGGACAAAATTCATGTATGTTGCACTGTGACCCGAGAAACGAGGTCAAGGTCACTCAAGTACTGTCTAAGCATGACATTCGAAGAGAAACATTAACATGTGCAACATCAAGGTCCAAACTCAAAACAGATCAAGTTATCCAGTGAACAGTATTTCATGTCAATTGTCCTGTGACCTTGGGAATGAGGTCAAGGTCCAAACAGCACTGGAGCACAACCATTTGCACAAAATACGTAGACACTTATAAAAGGTACATCCCTACCAAATTTGGCACAAATCTGGCAAAAATCTTTAAAGTTATAACCATTACAAGAAATTCCCAGGATAAACTTTCCTATCAAAACTTTTTAAAAGATTTTTGAAAAAAATCTTAAAAAATACAAAATCACTGGAGTGTGATCAATTGAACATAACTTGATAAAGACCCACCCAAGGTACATTGCCAACCAGTTTCTTCAGAGAAGTCCAAAATGTGAATTACCATTAGAATGCAACAGAATGCCCACTGACTTGCATAGTAAGCAATCCAAAAGGTGCATATAACAGTCAGTACCCCTAAAATAATGGTTTAAAATCAGGAATCCACAGCAGTGCTACCTAGTGAACATCTTTGCTTGACCCTTTCACAAGGACCATATCCACAAAGTTTCAACTTAATCTGAGAGATGGCTCTGGAGAAGAAGTGACAAGTAATGAAAACACACAAAAATTCATATAAAATTTTTAAAAAAATGCAGCACCATCTGGTGAACAAATTAAGAACTAGGAGTCCCTAGGAGTGTTCTTATGTAATATCAAAGCAATTGGGTCAGCGCTTGTGGAGAAGAAGATTTTGTTAGATTTGTCCAACCCCCCCCCAAAAAAAACCCTCATTAAAAATCCAAAAATCACTGGAGCATGATCATTTGAACAAACCTGGTAGAAACCCACCAAAGGTACATTGCCACCAAGTTTGAAGTCAATCTGGATGACAGTTTTGGAGAAGTCAAAAATGTGAATTAGCATTAGAATGCCCATTGACTTACATGGTAATCCATAGGAAAGCTGCATTGACCGTTAAGTACCCGAATTGAAAAAAATCATTAAAAATCAGGAATCCACAGCAGTCCTACCTAGTGACCAACTTTGTTTGACCCTTCCACAAGGAACATGTCCACCATGTCTCAGCTTAATCTGGGTGACGGTTCTGGAGAAGAAGTCAAAATAGCAAAAAAACCACAAAAATTCATAAAAAATTAGAAAAAAATCGCAGCCCCACCTGGCCATCTAATTCAGAACTAACAGTCCCCAGCAGTGCCCCTGTAAGATATCAAAGCAATTGGGTGAGACGTTTCGGAGAAGAAGATTTTTTAAGATTTGCCTCAAAAAAGAATTTTAAAAAATCATAAAAAATAAAAAAATCACTGGAGCGTGACCATTCGAACAAACTTGGTAGAGATGTACCCAAAGCACATCCCTAATGAGTTTGAAGCGAATCTGGCTGACGGTTTTGGAGAAGAAGTAGACAATGTGAATTGTGGACGATGGACAGACGGACGACGGATTGCTAGTCATAACATAACTGACAAGTCAGCTGAGCTAATAAGGATTTGCTATGTCTGTTGTTCTAGGAAAAGCCATCACGTGTTGCCGCTGTCGAGACTACGCAGTCATTTAGCCATTTATCAATGTATTATGTAGCAAGACCTATGAAACTAGAGGGACAGAAACCTCGTAAGCATAAGTGCTCCTCTTGCCATTTTGCTCACAAGTACCCAGGTTTCATTTTATGTGACCTTCAGAATTAAGATGGCAGTGCAACTAACTAATTCTTTCACCTTGAATTTAATGGTACAATTGATCATTATGAACGCCAACATAGGCTACAGACGCAATGTCTATTCAATGTGTTGTACTACCACCAGGCCAGCTGGATGCAGGTGGCAATTTGTAACTGACCATCAGAATATGGGAATTGTAAAATGGCATGACTGAGTGAAACCTAGCCTAGCTGGAAACATTAGACACTGCAGCTCTAAATACTCTGACAGCCCGAGAGTCTAAGAATCACTTATGTACACTGGTTGACAAGTGACCACATTTGACAACCACCTCTGTATTGATTTCTTTGCTTTGTGACTAGCCAATAAATACAACTGAGAAAACTGAAGACATATCAAAGTAATGTTCCAGGTTGCCTGGTATGTCTAATGGAGGGTGCACCCTGCCATACCCATGCAGATGCTTTAACTCCAACAGAGACAAAACTTGTGCCCAGCTTACATTCTGTTGGATGTATTGTACCCTCCATCAGTCCCAATCAGAATTTTTCAAGGAATCAGGTACAGAATAATATGGGGAAGGCCTACTGCATCTATCCACTTATTCTGAGCAAGGAATTGATTCGTGAAGTATGAATTTTTTTTTTAAGTGTGCTATGGAGAAGCACTACAATGGTGAATATCTGAAAACTGATGGGGTGTCAGAGTTGCACTCTGAGAAAGCCAACAAAAAGAGGATGCAATTGGCTGAGCACGTAGGCTAGGCACTACAAGTTTTGTGTTGCAGAGTATGTATGCCAGAAGGGATTTCTCTTTGGTTGCTCCATTGATAATCAATTATGACGGGATAATGCATATCCTAAAATAAAGCTTAAAATGTTTGGCCTTGAGTATCTTTCGCTAAATCACTATCAAAGCAGTTATGGTCACAAAACTACATTGTATTTGAAACAATCCCAACTAACATTGATACAGGATTTCTTGAATATTACTTTCCAGTTCAAAATTCTCAGTAATCAAATGAGATTAATCTGAGTGGAAAAAGTTAGAAGTTAAAGTTCAGCAAACATACAACTATCCTGGAAACTCTCTTTAGTGGAATGGACTTGAGGTATTCATAAACACTGAAACTATCAAATTTTGATCAAGGGTTTCCCAGAAATGGATGAACCCATTTTTACAAAATAAAAAGTATTGTGGAGCTTAAAGTCTTAGTTCAGTCTTCTGAGTTTTCCCATGTATTGTTTATTTCTGTGGTTTTATAGCCCATAAAAATGGAGAACTTATTGTCTGCATGAGCATTGCATGCAACCCTCCATTAAAATTTTACTACATGTATTGTTTTTGCACAAAATGTGAATATATTGAACCTGAATATTACTATGAATTCTGTTCCACACATTTCCATGTTATGAGCTCATACAAAAAATCTTTAAAAAATACATATGTTAGACCCTTCCACTAAAGACTGATTATTCCACCTTTTTTTTTTTTTTTTTTTTGATGCATGTGTATTCTCCAAACCAATGCCAACATACAGGCACAGCTTTGTGGGTCAGAAAATGAAAGTCAAGTCAGAAGCACCAGTGGAAGACAACACTCCTTGAAGTACTGGGCTTTACCCAGGCCACCTTTATGTGACTGGAATGTTTATTTTTGATGGGCTTCAATCATACCCATTTGAAAATGTGGCAGGGAAACCATTTTATTTTGCAAGGCCTTGTGACCTTGCCCTGGAGGTCATCCACAATCACATGGAAAAAAATCCCCAAATCTATGGAGTATCTGTACCAAAAGTTTCAAGTGAATCTGGCTTACTGTTTTGAAGAAGTCAAAATGGGAACTACCATTGCAGACCCCACTGACTTGCATGGTAATCAATAGGAATGCTAAAAAACTAGAGGATCAGGACTGATCCTGTGCTCAGGTGAATCCTAAGCTGACCATTTGAACAAACTTGGTGGAAACCCACTAGAGTAACATTGCCACCAAGTATGAAGTAAATCTGGCTGACGGTTTCGTCGGAGAAGTCGAAAATGTGAATCTGTATCAGAGGCCAATTGATTTACATAGTAAACAATCAGAATATATGCATTTACCAACAAGTACCCAAAATACCAAGTTTGAAGTTAATCTGGATGACAGTTTTGGAGAAGAAGTCGAAAATGTGAATTAGCATCAGAATGTTCATTGACTTCCATAGTAATCAATAGGGGAAGGCTGCATTGACCGGTAAGTACCCGAATTGAAAAAATAGTTAAAAATCAGGAATCCGCAGCATTCCCACAGTGTACAGCTTTGTTTGACCCTTCTACCAGGAACATATCCACCATGTTTCAGCTTAATCCGCGTGACGGTTCTGGAGAAGAAGTCGAAAATAGCTATAACACACAAAAATTCCTAAAAAATTAGAAAAAAATTACAGCGCCACCTGGTGAACAAATTAAAAACTAGGAGTCCCAGGGAGTGTTCCTGTGTGATATCAAAGCAATTGGGTGAGCTGTTTCAGAGAAGAAGATTTTTTAAGATTTGCCCAAAAAAAGAACAAAAAAAATTCATTAAAAATCCAAAAATCACTGGACCGTGACCATTTGAACAAATTTGGTAGAGACCCACCCAAGGCACATTTCCACCAAGTTTGAAACAGATCTAGCCTGCGGTTTTGGAGAAGAAGTCGAAAATGTAACTTGTTTATGACGGACGACGGATTTTGAGACCATGGTATCAGCTCAGGTGATATGATCACCTGAGCTAATAAAAAAGAAAGAGAAAAAAAAAAAACACATTAAAAATCAAAAAAAGATTGGAGCATGACTATTTGAACAAAGTTGGTAGATACCTACCCCATGTACATCCCCACCCTGTTTGAGGTGAATCTGGCCAATTGTTTTGGAGAAAAAGTTGAAAATGTGAATTAGCATTGCAATATCCCCACTGACTTCATTTCTTGCATAGTAATCAACAGGAATGTATGCATTTTGACCTTTCAAGGTCACTCAGGTTTAAAATAAACCATACAAATTGAAAGTCCATAGGTACTTTCCTCTTACTGTTTAGAGTAACCTTGAGCCTATAAGGCGCCATTAAGAAGGTATAAGCCAATATGTGAAAACTGCTGAGGCGGCAGATTTGACCTTGACCTTAAGGCTACATATTATATGGGAAAAAACTTCCCAGAACCATAGATTATCTGGACCAAATTAGAAGGCAATAGGTCAAGAGGGGACAGAAATGTGAGGAAAATAAGCTATGTGGCAGCGGAGAGGGCGGACGACAAGACTAAACACTATATGCATCTCCCCCCCCCACCCTCCCAGGGTATGCATAATTATACATACATATCTATATTATACTGGCATAAATATCCCAATTACACAATATATTAGATGAGAGTGACCTATGTAACATTCACAGAGAATTTCAAACATATATACATGTATATGTATCATGATGTACATACCCCATATGGAGGCCTAGGTACAAAGGCACCTGTTGTCTGTGACCAGCCATTTGTCTCATTTACTGAAATACACAGAAGTATAAAGTTAACAGTCATGCTTTGTGAAATTGACAAATATGCACAAACCTTAGCCCCTTCCCCTTAAGTTAAGACTAAGTTTAAGATTGTGTCAGCAGCTTTCCTTGGCATGGCCAACCCAAATCAAAAACAGCTGTTGTCTTGCAGCATGTTTTCTCATCTAGGTCTCAACTACAATTCTCATTCAAATTGTTTTTCATTACTGTTGAAATCAGTCAAAACCATTTAAGTAAAACCTGCAAAGCCGAAAACCTCTGATAGCCAAACACCTCTGTTACCCGAACACTTCTTTCGGGTCCCAACTTTTTTGTATGTAATTTAATAGGAGAGCCACATGTTGGAACCTGCAATCCCCGAACACCTCTCTACTCTGAACACCTAGCACTTGATTTCAGTCCGAAAGCAACGTTTAACCTGTCAAGGCTGAACACTTACCCCCCAGAAAGAAGGAATTTTCGGGAAATTCACTGACATTTGGTACAAAAACATCACATTTTTTTTAAATATTCAACACTTTCAGCAAATTTATGGCATTAATCTATTTGAAAGGGTGTCAATAGTGTGTAGGTTACATGGTGAGACCTTCTACAACTGTACTTACAATAAACTACATGTAGTTTAAACTTACCAAACTATAGTATATCAACCTTGCTCTATGGAAGCAGATTTTGTGAATATTACAACAATTGATTTTCCCTTGCAGATATATCCAATGTATATTAACCTTTTATTATCAATGTTCCTTACTTTTGAGGCATGTAACTATATGCACTTTGCATTTCTTTTCTGCCGCATTTTGGCCCATTTCTGCAGCCGCAAGCAAAACTTGGTGCAATCCGTATTGCCCAAGAAATGATAAGTGCCTGTGCACAAATGTGATTGACAGGTAGTTTTAAGATGCCGGCAAGGTTTATAAGTAGGCCGCAAAAATGCGAAAATTGATGGTTACAGAAATAAATACAAAACACACACCAAAAGCGAATTTCTTTCAAGAGTAAGGTAAACTGCTCAGATTTGATTATGTATGAAATACATGTTCATTTTGCCCGCTTTTTACCTAATATTCACAAAATCCCCTTCCGTAACTCAGGGTTGACCAACTATAGTAAGTGCATTCTGAAGTTTTGCAATATAATAAAGGGTAATACACATATTGTGTGTTAATGCTGGACAATAAATTGATATTTTATGTCCTCAAATTATGCACACGTAAATACACTGTCACAGGCAGGACAGATGTACATGTGCATACTTCAGTACATGTTCATATGCATGTATCAGGAACATTAGTAATGTAGCCTAATAATAGTGAAAGTACATGTACTATTAGCCTAAAGTTTGTGAATCCTATAAACTTTTTTCCCAAGCGGTTGGAATTTTTATTAAGTTCTTTTTCATCTTAGACTTATTTTTCCTCAAAGTTTTTGTAATTGATATAAAGATATATGTATAGGAGCTGGTTAAATTCCCCAATGCACGTGCATGTACAGGTGAATTCAAAGTTTACATGTGCAGGATGTAGCCACAAGGCCATGCCCCATGACCCTCTATTAGCTGAACACCTCCGATACCCGAACTTTGGCTGGGTCCCAAGGGCGTTCGGCCTTGACAGGTTTTACTCTAGACATTTGACCACCAACTGGTTTTGCCTTGTTTTAAGGGGGCAAGGGTTAATGTTTCCATGCTGGGAAGACTGCAAAGACAATATTGGAAAAAAAATGCTATGATCCAAATGGAGTGAAACACAAACCAATAGCTCAGTTTTATCACATATTATGAGCTTTGGCTCTTCATAATTAACCTATAATGTCATGTATCCCAATTTGTGTTAGTTCATTCCCACTATATAGGCTATCCACGACATTGGTCAGTGGTCTTGTTTGTTTTCTGTTTCTTTTGCATGGTAAATTGTGCTCCAACTGCATCTGTGGTATTTGAATGACTTGCCCCTGGGTAAATGCAAAACCCCTGACTTTCAACAATGCATGTTGATACAGTCTTGCGTGAAAATTTCAAGAAAAATCTCGGAGATTACAATCCAGCTTACTTTTTAAGCACACAGAAATGGTCACTGGTGGCAACATGACAGCCAGGCTGTGCTGGTGGTGGGGTGAGGTGGGGGGCAGACTACCTAATAATACCTTGTTTTGTTGGTTTTTTTTTGGTTTTTTGGTGGTGGTGGGGGGGTGGGATCATAATTTGACACGATATGCTGCTGCAGGTTTTGTGCATGATCACTTGCATGTATGACACGCTGCCGCCCAGTCATTGAATAAGACAGCTATATATACATGATATAGAAAGGACACCTGTTTGATACTCATGGGAAGTTTACCCATCACCACAGACTCCAACCCTCCCAACTTGGGTGGGAGATCTGCATTCTTATCATGAAAATCAATCAAATTTTACAACTCCTCGCCTGATTGACAGTGCTCCCCATATAGTAAGTGAATGGGACTCCCACAGAGAGCTGCTGTTTTCATAATAATCTCCCATTTGCTGGGTTCTGGCAGTTGGGGTCTTTGCATCACTATCCTAGATTATACATAGAGGCTTATTTCAAGCAGCTAAGATGCTGCAGGGTTTTGATAGGTCCAACCTCGATCTCTCCTTCAAAATGGTTTTAGGCATATGAACACTGGGCTCCGATGATGGAGTTAACCAGATTTTTTCAGACATCAGTAACATTTTTAACAACAACTTCTGTTGTGCATATAAAATTTTCCAGAGAAAATTAATTGAAAGCATTTACCATTTCAACTGTGGACTTTGGATTACAAAATACATGATTATCTCCAAACAAAACCCAGATATCCAGCAACTTCCGCATCATTAATGCCACTTATTGAAAGCTCTGCTATTCTAATTTAGAATTTGAAATTTGAACTCTAATAAAGTCATGTAAAACAGATCTTATGACAGCATTATGTATTATATATATCACCAGAGTCTTCATTTTATACAAATTAATGTGAGATGGTGAAATGTACCAATGAATGAACTTGTATTAACATAAATTTCAGGGTTCATTCTATGCTGTAAGCTGGGGTTTATTCCCCCAAATACTTTGCCTGGTAAGAATGTAGGCCTCCAAGGGTTAAGCAGACATGTACAGAGCGTTACACTGCTGAGGAATGCTTTTGCCAGCCTGATGTAAGGCACACAGGGGTGAGAATATATATAATTTATATGAGCTTTAGTGTAAACATGGATAATACAGGGGTTTACTGATATTAAGCTGTCATTATCTGTATTGGTACTTGCATAGAACAAAGCTCGATTCGTGCCCACACTCATGCAGTTGTATGTGCAAAACCATGTTTATTATGGTTGACAATTTTTCATGTCTTAGGCAAATGTAATCAAACCCATTTAAGGATGTAACAAGTACAAATATGTGCAAGTGTTTCACTAGTATTCAGGTAACTTAGAGTGTATACATGTATGCATAATTAAGCATTGAAACATGGGTTGTATTGGTCATGGTTGTAAACTGCTTGGTTTACCATGTATCTTTTATTAGTGTGGATATGTTTGAACATGTATATGTAAACTGAAGGATTTTTAAGACACATCGTTTTATTATGAATTAAATGTACCTACTTGGTAATTGATTCTTAAGAAAAGTACTTATGAGAAGTATATTCGTGTCTGTGTTGACCTTGTGTGTCATAAGTTGGAATTTGTTGTGGATGTAAACTGATGAAACATTTGAAGTATTTGAAACTGTTACATTGTGTTACATGAAGAGCTTCAGCTGATACACTTTTATTTTTATTTCAGGGTCTTGTTTTAGGGTCGTCTTTTAGGGCATTTCTGTTCACCTCTTTTCTGAAGTCTTTTCTGGGGTCCTTGTTGGGTCTTCCAGAAAGTGATGGACGAAAGGACAATACGAAATAAAGGTCGTTAAACGTCATAAACTGGTGTTGTCATTAACCCTGCGTTACATCAATGTTGTGGAAAAAAATATGTGCAAACTGATTTCACAAATATATAAGTAAATAAGACACAACATTCATTACATCAGAAATCAACAAACTTTCATCCACCATAAAAAATCAGGAACTGCTGGCTCATGAATAATAAAATAATGTTTGATACTAATTGTTGTTGTTTGTGCAGTACAAGATATGAATACACCATAGACTTGAACATGATCATGTAAATGTTTTTTACAGTACCAGACCAAAATTAGAAGTTTTGTAATTATGTCATCTTTCTAATAAAGCAATTTATGAAGTTACTACCTTTCTACTGGTATAAGGTTTGCAAACAATGAAAATGCAATGTGCAGACCACCTATTAGTAAGCAGTCTTGAGGCTTCAAAAGTTTATGGAGAAATTTAAGTGAAAACACTTTAACAGACACCCTTTGACATCCGGACATGTTCTTAATCAATGTAAGTAGGAAAATTTTAAACTTTGAAATTCCTTAGACAGGCCGGACATATACATACAAATACTGTTCCACTTAGAAGGGCCTTCTCCCCATATTGTCAAGCTTCACAGAATTGGCTGAACCTACTGGAGTACACAGTACATGCCGGAAGCATTTGGGATAGCAGTGGGTACAGGTGTACATGCAGACTTACATCTTAATCTCTCATTGAGCCTTTCCAAAGATGCCAAGAGTCTCTGTTCTTCTATTGACAATGCTGAGGAAACTGTAAAGTAAGTGTAACAATAAATATGGGGAAATGGGTATCATTAATCCTGATATTTCTTTCATTGTCAGTTTACACAGAGTTCAAACTATATAGTTCCTAGTCTTTCTCTAGTTTTGCTGCACAAACATAAAAGTGTTTATCTAGATACACTGATCATTGTAGATATAAACACCAAACCAACAGCTACTTGAAATAACATCCACAATTTTGCATACTGGCCAACCGAGGTGCTCTCCAGCTAATTTGGTTCCTCTGGCACACACAATGACTGAGAAACCTCACCACATTATGATAACATGTATAGGTTAAAACACAACGATGATTTAAATAAGCTTCAGAAACACACCGTGGGCATTATACCACAGAAGAAATGTGACCCAAGAACATGTTACTCCATACCTTTTTGTATTGGCTTGGTAGAATTATATGCACCCTGTCTCTGTTTAGCAGCCTCCATTTCTCTCTCTATCTGGCTGTCTGACATAGACTTCTTACTCAACATCTCAGCTGTCAGGAATGCAGCCATACTTTCACTCACTACACCAAAATAAATACCCCATATGAACAGAGCAAAAAAACACAATTTGTAAAGAGCACAATACAATTCAACTCCACTCCAATCATTCAGAAACATTAAGTGTTTTTTCTCTTCTTGCAGGGAAAGCTGGTAGATCATTGTTACTTGTAAAATAACAATAAAACTGCTCACCATCACATGTACAAGAAGTACAGCAAAATCAATAGATGCATTTTGAATGTTTTTGTCCAGCCAAAATTGGATGGAATCCAGAGCCTTTCATCAGTTTTCATGGTTTCTTTTTTTCCCCCTTCATTCAATTAATTATTAGTATTATTATTTTTTTTTTTATACTTGTAGTTTGGATTGATGCTGCTGGAGTTTAGAACAGAACGTAAAGATACACAAATTCCACTTTTAAAATTCATAATGGAAATAACTAACATCAGGATGCTGAAGGACTCTGGTCAACATAAATGGAGCAGGCCCTGATAATGATTTTGTAACCAAGTCAAGCACAACCATGAGAATAGGGAGTGTGGCAGGGTCTGTGATGTAAAATAACATGTAAGAGATAATTAAGCCAGTCCAAAAGATGTTATTAAAACCACATCCTTTGTGAACAAAGCAAGATGCAGTTGGATTCAGAAGGGGGGGGGGAGAGAGAGAGAGAAATCAAATTAAGCCTTTTTAATACCGTGTAGCAGATCCACGTATATTATTTTTGCTGTCAGTGAATACATATAGATTTGTCTGGAATGGGCCATGGCTCAGTTTTGACAATAGAGAGTGCAGCAAATAACCAGATACAATTAATAATAAACAAATTAATTATACTGCTTTTTAAACTTTTATTTCACTGCAAACATAAATCAGTGTGATATGGCTTAATATAGCATACTTACCTAAGCTGGGAAACCGACCTTTCCATTAATATAAGAAAAACATTATCACTTTTTGCTTTGGTAATGAAATCTATTATTCATGACAATCAAATGATAGTTTTTTTTTTTTTGGGGGGGGGGAAGTGAGAGAAATAATCTTGCGGTACATGTGGACCTTGTTTAAGTATCTTTTTTTCATCATGTATAAGATTTCGAATCAGAGCCAAAATCATCAATTGTCATTTGGTATAATTATGCTGCACTAATGAGCCCACAGTCCTGATCCTTCACACAGATACAGTGTGAATGCAAGCAATGAAACTGCACATCTGCACCATTGTCACATACAATGTTACTTTGATATGTACAAATGCCTGTACATCAGTCATCCCTGTATTATTTTGAAACAACTGAATAATATGTGTAAATGATTGTAAATAACAGAACTAAAATTTAACATGAAATAATCCCTTGCAAATAAAATTATGCGAAGCACCAAAATAATAATAACATTATAGATGCAATAATCCATCCCCTTTCATGAAATACTTACCATCGCCTTCATATGCATCCAGCCCATTGGGAGGCAATGTAGCACCATTCCTCTGTGCTGGAATATGATACTGGTTTGCAGTTGTGTGAATGACACCCTGTGCAGAAGACCCTCGCGTGGTGAATGACTTCCGCTGCTGTTGTCTCCTCTGGTTTAACAAAGCTGCTCTATTTTGAGCATAAATGCCCAGTTGTTCCATGGATATTTTCTTTGGGGTTACCACAGTGAAGTTACTGCTTGGTTTAGCCCCATTACCAGCAACCTGGTTGTTGGCATTTTGGCCTGGACTTATCCTGGTTTGCACACGAAACTGACTGGCCAGCGTGTTTCCATCAATATATTTATGTGCAACTTGGGCAGGTTGGTATCCACAGTTGTTGGCCTCAATGGCAGCTTTTACAGCTGCACCATTCCCTGTGCTGCCAGCTGTACTGGATTCCCGATTAAGACATGTTCGTACTTTTTCCCACAGCCAATTTATCTCATCATCAGTTGGTGTTCTGTCTAAACGAACCCCATTTTCATCATACATAGGTTGTGGTGGTTTTTCTTTTACATCATCCTGATTTCCACCAGCATTTTCTCCACTGCCATTCTGTGGACTTGGATCACCTTGGCCATTGGAATGTGCTCCAACAGGTACAGGTATGCCACTGCCACCTCGCTGGTGGGCCCTGCCAGAACTGGGTCTGTTCTGAGGATGAGTCCTCAAGAATGGACCACGTCTTAGGGACCCAGCACTGGCAACTCTGGGCTCCTTCACCTCAGGGTCTACTTTAGGGGTGTTGGTGGTAAACTTGGCAGAATATGGTCGAGGTGGTTTGTGTTTCACTGGCGTCTTGTCTGCTGAGAAAATACAGAAGTCAAGTTCTAGCTTACACCCCTGTCAATCTAATCTTGCACCCCCCCCATCACCCCTTAAAAAAAATATGTGTCATTACAGTTGGCAACCCTGCATCTGTATTGTAGTGTATGGCACAAACTAAATTTGTTCCTGATACATTAAGTTCCAAAAAATAAAAAAGACAGCAACCCCCCCCCCCCCCCCCCCCCCACCATTCTTATGGCCAGGAGACAGGTCGCCTCCTTGTGGCCAAAACATAAATATGGTTTTTGTGATCCTGAAAAAAACGGTGAAAGCCTGGTGCTCACTTGACATGTGCTGAGTGATACTTGTTGGTACAAATAATAGAAATTTGTGTACAGGTCAAGTGGTCATACAGAGCTAGTGAACTTTCAACGTATGAATTAAATATTTAATCAACTCTTGAGTACTTAAGAGTATAGACATAACAAGATGTGGACTTTTCAGAGCTATGGCCTCATGCAGGTATCACTATGCATTCAATGGCACTCATTTTTGAAGGACAACTTTCCTGCCTCCACATAACCATGATTTTCAATAGTAGCTTGAATGGCAACCATTATTACACTTTTTATCTTTTCCTCACTTTACACACTGCACAAGACTGGCTGGTGGTCAAATATTATCTGCTTCAATGTTTTTGACTAATTTCAACAGTAATAAGAAACAATCTGAATCAGAACTGTAGATGAGACCTATCAAGACAACATGACCCAGGCATATGGCATTCCTTGGTGTGATCTGGGCACTCAGCACCCAACACACACCAAGGAAAGCTGTTGACACAGTCTTTTTTCAAGGGCAAAGGGTTAACCATAGCACTTTCTCCCCATAGCGTCAGGTGGTCACCTACAAGCGTGATTCTGAATCATGGCCCTGATAAGGGATACCCAATGTAATAAAATACAGGGTCTTGTCAATAATAACTTCCAATATACCTTTGTCTTGCTTGGTTACAGGTGGACGGGCTTCTTCAACTGTGTCTTCACTTTCTCCTTCACTCAGTTCCTCTTCACAAATCATGTCGGCAAAACGCACAGATTTCTTCCTGGGAGTCTATGGTAAGTGAGACAACGGCAAGCTTGTCAACCAACTTTGATCACATAATCATTTCATTTTGCTGACGAAAGCATTTAAGAATTACAGTTAAAATTCACTTCCACAAGCATGCCAAAAAATGTGCAGACAGTGCAATACAAATAGTGTCGCACATGTAAGTTTACAATACATTTACAGGTCGACTGTTCTCTCTTGTTTTTAGTTACCAATTACAGTGTCAATGACTGAATGTTGATTCCATCAAGCTATGAATACAGGCTAATTAGTCATTGATATTTTTTATGTTACTGCATGCATAGCTCTAAATTAAGCTTGATTTTTTCCCCCTTCTGCTGTTAATTTATGGCATAGATCATTGTGTTTTCCTGCATGGGATCAAAGTAAACAAACAACAAGAGGGCTGTGTAAACAGCCCCTGCCTCAGCTGATCTTGACATTCATCACACTTGCAGCTCTATGAACTTGGGAAAGGATCAAGGACACCATGTTCTGAATAAGTCTGACCTTTATAGAAGAACAGTTACATGTGCAACATCAAAGTTCAAGTAGTTCTCAAGTTATAATGAAGAGTAAAATTCATGTATGTTGCACTGTGACCCCACAAACAAGGTCAAGGTCATTCATGTAGTCTAAGCATGACCTTAATACAGAATAATTAACATGTGCAGCTAACTCAAAACAGATCTCAAGTTATCAAGTTAACAGTAAATTTCGTGTCAGTTGTCCTGTGAATTAGCATTAGAATGCCCATTAACTTACAAAGTAATCAATAGGAAAGCTGCATTGAACGATAAGTACCCGAATTGAGAATCCTTAAAAATCAGGAATCCAAAGCAGAGCCACCTAGTAAACAACTGTTTGACCCTTCCACAACAACATATCCATCACATTTCAGCTTAATCTGAGGGACGGTTCTGAGAACAAGTGAAAAATAGCAAAACCATACAAATTAAAAAAAAAAAAAAATTGCAGCGCCACCTGGTGAACAAATAGGGAACTAGGTGTCCCCGGGAGTGTCTATGTACGATATCAAAGCAATTGGGTGAGCGGTTTCAGAGGAGAAGAATTTTTAAGGTTTGCCCCAAAAAAGAACAAAAAAATTCATAAAAAATCCAAAAATCAACAGAGCGTGACCATTTGAACAAACTTGGTAAAGATCCCCCCAAGGCACATCCCCCAAGTTTGAAGTAAATCTGGCCAATATTATTTAAGTTATGACCATTACAAGAAATTCCCATGTTAAACTTTCCTATTAAAACTTTTGTAGATCCTACTGACTGTCTGCGGAAATCCGCATCCTACTGACTGGCAGAACCCATTAGAAAGCCTGTTAATCAACTTTTAATTTTGCAATTTGATTGATTCAACTAAATATTGCATGTTTTAAGCATATCTGCCAAAAGTAGGATTTAACATAATTACCGTTTTTCCCTTTGCCTTGTTATGTGCCATGTGGTCCCGTACAACCTCAAGACTGTCCCTGACACTGGCTTCCACACTGCGTCCTCGTACATATCCAACTGTCCTCACCATGTTTGCTCCGCCACCAATGCGATGTCTAGGACCTAAGGCAGCTCGGGTGGGGTTTGAATTCTTTTTCAGGATGCCCTTGATCACTTTTTTCTCAGGAATTGGGGTTGATTCCGCATCTTCCTGTGTTAAGATTGTGCTCTCTGAGCCAGTTTCACTTGGTGCATCAGCTACATCACTATCCTCCTGTGTGTTCAGCTGGCTGTCTTCTTCTGTCATCTGCACTGGAATATCCACGAAAGCTTCAGTCCTCCTAATAGGTCCTACAAGTCCGTTGGAAGGTCCACTTAATGTCGGAGCAGTGCTCTGTGGTGGCACAGCAGACTGAACCGAACTCACTGTATTAACTCCATTGGTATAGACTGATGTTACTGTCACATTTGTGGCTGTAGTTCCAATACTATGAGGCTTATAATTTGTAACATGAGTGGCATTCAGCTTGGACTGAGCATAATTTTCCCTGGCAACTACAAGTGGACTGGCTGATGAAGCACCAGTGGTGCCATCTGCTGGTGGTGGTGTTGCCCAAGCTTTGGTATGAATGCCAAAATTACTTGTCCTGTATTTATCTGCATTAATAGGATCACTTTGACCTTTTTCATTATGTCCATAATATCCACCAGTACTGGCAACAGATGGACTCTCAACCTTTGTTACTGCAGCTGCTGTGGCATGATTGGTTGATGCCTTTGTCACCTGTGGGACTGGAGCAGAACTTTTGTACGTGTCCATGGGGTATACACCAGAGAAAGGAACATTATGCTGTGAAACATGTTGAACAATTGCATTTGTACATGGAATTGGTCCAGGAGTGGTATTATAAGCTATCTTAGTCATACCATTATCAGCGACTGCGCTCTGCATATTAACTGGGTAAGTTTTGCTGGCGTATTCCTTGTTTGAGCCATTCTGACAAGGGTAGCTGGCACCACTAGAAGAACCTGACTGAAAAATGGTAGCATCATTTACATGAGCGTTGTTTGGTGTAACAACAGCAATCTGGCTTGGAGAGCCAGAGTTACGGTGTAGGTGGAACCCCACTGTAGGGGATGTATTTTTTATCAAAGAAGGCTGTGCATTAGCGTCACTCATTGTGCCCGGGTAGCCACTGTTAGTAACAACTCCCTCCACCTGTGCTTGCGATTTGGACTCCACAAGTGCATCCCCAGCCTCCAAACTATCCACACTGGACAAACTCTCACTATGTGCCAAACCAGGATTCTCGTCTTCAACGCACCCCTCCAATGTGCGGTCCTGTTCCATTTCTTTCCTGATGGCTTCATTGAATTGATACAAGGATTTCCTTTCTTGTTCAGCCAACAGATTTTGATGGTGTTCTAATTGTTGTTCAAACAAGCTACGGCTGTTAGTCAGATTACGTAAGCTTGTATGCTGTAACTCAGTCCGTACGGCAATTTCATTAGCATGCACATGTGTGCGGTTGTTACTGCTCTGACTTGACTTTGGGGAAGCATATTTTGAAATTTGGGCTCGACTGTTAACAGGCACATGGTGGCTAACATTGTGGCCTGACCCCATATTACTGCCATTTTGTTGAACAGGGGCCGTGTAATTAAACTGAACTGAACTGCCATCATGAGTGTGGCTACGTTGGTGGTGTGGGCTACCTCCGCGTACTGCTCTCAGCGCCCTCTCCAAGTCTGGTACGGGGTTATTCATTGAGCCACTGCCTGGATAAGGTGCTAATGAAAGAATAAAGTGGAACCACTAAATCAATGCAACTCTGGACCCGTAAGATACATGTACATGGAGATAACAGGAAACATGAAATCATACTACTATCATGTTTATGTCAAATATTGTATGGCAGTATTTTTCTCATACATGTGTTTCTGACTCATCCACCTTATACACTGTACATGTTTTGTGCAGCACTGGTTGTTTTTTTTTTTTTTTTTTTGTGCCAGTTAGCATGAACATTTTCATGGTCAACAATACTGGGCCAAACTTTGCAAGAGCTATCATTTTTCACTGTGCAGTTTCATTTTCACCTCTGAAAAATAAATGAATTAAATTTCAGTCCCTTCAGAGTAATGGTTACTGTGTTGCAGTATAAAAGGCATACAAAATATAGCATCTTTCTGCTTTAAAAAGTAATCCTGTACAATGTACAAGTGCATTTCCTGGAATGAACTATATAAAGTTAGCATGTCATTCAGTGGCACCTAGCTGTCTTGAGGAACTACATGTACATGTATGGAAGTTGTACTGTTCAATAATTCACAAAACCCATGGTTTTGTAATACAAAACCCTGGGTTTTGTACCAAAACCTTGGGTTTTGTAAGCAAAACCCAGAGTCTTGGTACAAAACCCAGGGTTTTGTACATAAAACCGTGAGTTTTGTAGCAATACCCTGAGTTTTGCTTGCAAATCCCAGGGTTTTGTCACAAAACCCTGGGTTTTGTGCACTACCCAGGATAACAGAGCAAATATCAAAATTTTAAAATTTTGTTCAATAATAGACACAAAACCCAGGGTTTTGCAGACCAAACCGTGGGTTTTGCTTGAAAAACCCAAGGTTTTGCCACAAAACCCAGGGATTTGCACACAAAACTCTGGGTTTTGTAACAAAACCCAGGGTTTTGCTTCATTATCCAATCTTTTCACAAAACTCACGGTTTTGTTTCAAAACTGTGAGTTTTGTCCTGATAACCCTGGGTTTTGCAGTTATTTTGTTCAATTATTTGCAAAACCCAGGGTTTTCTGACATCAGAAATCCCACGGTTTTGAATAATTCGCAAAACCCTGGGATTCGTGACGTCACAAAACCCACGGTTTTGTATTTTACCGCCAAATTGGTCAGATGGATATGCCTACCACCCACAGCACGGCTTGCTTTCTGAACTTGCAACAAACCAATATCATGCTAAGATGGCGGATCTCGGAAAATTTCCATCGATTCGCGACTTAAAATCTCGTGTATTTTATCACTGTGTGCACTTCATGAGCTCATATTTTAGGTACTACAAGAGAAAACATGTAAGATGTATAACGTGTATGTGTTTTTAAGAAATTTAATAGATTAGGACTGATTTTCAGTTTCTGGGATCGTGCGACCGGCCCCGGGCGACCGGACTGAAGTTTTCGCAGCATAAGGCCTCTGATCTGCTGCGTCGTTAAAATCCACCGTACATTGTGCCGCTGCCTGCAGTAATTATGCGACCGTTGATTACAAAACGACTGGCACATCACATCGTGGTGATAATCATCTCAACACGACTGTTACATGGTATTCTTTAACTCCACCTTCATTCCAACCATTCAGAATTTTGCATCTATTTCTGTGTCAGCTCTGGTGAAAGATATTAAGTAAAAGCTCTTCCCCGGGAGCTCTGCAACTGGAAGGGTGAAAACCCCGCCTGTAACGGCATGTCCCTGTGCCAGCCACTACCCCCATACCTATTCCCACTACTGAGTTGTGTGCAAGTTTTTTGTTGACAGGCACTGGAAATAACGCCAAGACAGCCTGGCACCTTTTCAAGAACTGTCCAATGGGTCAGTGTACACACGCACGTCCACCAATTGATAAATAAACAAACACAACAAACCAAAAGCCAGTTAGACATTTTCTGGCGTCACAGTATTGTTCTTTTACCAGAACCAACAACTTCAACATTGAGAAATATCCAAGTCCAATATTTCTACTCGATTAAATTAATTAATTAAAAAATTTAAAAGGATTTGACAGGTATCGATCCTGCTACTCTTTGACTGGCAGTCAAACACGCTAAGCATGAGGCCACGTTAGCTTGTAGGGATGCAATAAGTAAAGTTTTCATATTCGATGGTGGTCATGCAGCTTTGATTACTCCTTCACATCTGGGTCACGCCAGTCGAAGCCAAGATGACCGCAACCAATAACTGTTGAATATTTCAGACAATAATGGTTGAAGAATGGAACCGAAAACGCTATTTCGACAAAAATTTCCAGGGCTCTATCATATATCGTGCGATAAATTAATTATTTGCAACGGATCGAATGTTTTACGCAAATTCAAGAGCTCGAGGCTGTGCATTCGACAATAGTCCATGCCGTTCTTCGCGCCGGCGTGTGGATTATTTTGAACACTGGATGCACAACCTCTCGTCCTTTAACAAATACATAACTTATATTCTCATCGTGTCGCAAAGAGGTAGACTTTGCGCGTGGTAACCAATAATGGTGTTGTTGATCACAATAACTGAGCCACTTGTAGTTTGACGCTATTTTTAAGTTGAGTAGCCTAGCAAGGCCTACCAAGTAACAGCAGTCATGATTGGTTGGTTACAAAACCCTGGGTATTGCACCTTTTCAAAACCCTGGGATTCGTGATGTCACAAAACCCACGGTTTTCTGGCTAAACCGAGGGTTTTATGAACAAAACTGTGGGTTTTGTTAAAAAAATAACAAAACCGAGGGTTTTGTGATCAAAACTCGGAGTTTTGCTATTGAACTGTGGGTTTTGTGATCAAAACTCAGAGTTTTGCTCTTAAACTGTGGGTTTTGTGCCCAAAACCCAAAGTTTTGCTACAAAACCCACGGTTTCGTACCAAAACCCTGGGTTTTGTTCATGAAACCCACGGTTTGTACACAAAACCCAGAGTTTTGTAGCAAAACCCAGGGTTTTGTCCAAAATGATATCAAAATTCATTAACTGAGCAAAACCCAAGGTTTTGTAACAAAACCCTGGGTTTTGCTAACGAAACCCAGGGTTTGTGATAAAACCTATGGTTTTGTTAGCAAAACTCAGGGTTTTGCTACAAAACCCAGGGTTTTGAAAAGCAGATCCCACGGTTTTGTGAACAAAACTCAGGGTTTTGTGAATTATTGAACAGTACAACTTCCATATACATGTTCCAATTATGTATTATGTCTTTCCAAAGGCCCAATTACTTCCATTTTAATCTAGTAACAATGACAAACTACTTCATCAAAATATTAATAAACATATCTAGAAAAACAAGCATGCAATTCATATCAAACAGGTGCTGAAACAAGAAATTATGACTTATTGTGCTTACCATATATGTCATTATTGCTTATAACCCAACAAGCTTTAAAACATTTCTATTTAGATGCTTATATTGCGGACACTTTATCTCCAAATGCTGGTGCCTATATTCACAATTAAAATTATTTTATTGTAAAATGTCCTGAGATACTGAAACTGATAAATTCATCTGAAACCACACTCCAGTTTAAAAGCCTTTCTTGTAATGTTTTGGAAACAAAACAAAACAAAACAGTTCACTGTTTCTGACACCTAATGTTTGGTTGTGTAAGTAGTTGTTTATCTCTCTTGCATTTCAACAAATATGCCACGCATGTTATCACATTATAAACTGACTTCGTATGAAGTTGAATCACTGTTAGTAGTACATAACTCCTTTTTCCTTTCAGAGATCATCCCCAGTGCCATCCAAAAGTGGTCACATTTAAGCCGGTGGTCTCTCAAAGGAGGTTCAATTCTTGCCCCACCTGACCTACAACTAACTATCATTTTGAATTTCCATTCATTATTTAGATTCAACCAGGACTGATGTACACTTGCTAGACCCCATTCAATCTTGCAGTCATGTGGTTACTACTTTTGACAAATTATTTTGCCACTCTTGTACAAACTAGGTGGGTTTTAATTATCTGAAATGGAGAATTTCTGGATGGATACATGTACGTGGGCTTTTGGGGTCATTTTGAGTGATTACAGGTCAGGTTGTGCAGATGATCTCCCAAAAGAGGGGTCTTTCCACAGTGAGCAAATTACACTAGGTGAGGCCCACAGAAGTGAACTCACTTTAAATCTGGTTTGACTGGTTTTGCTACAGTACATGGCACACCTCATCAGAGACTATTAATGTACTTTGTGTGTGCATGTTATATCAGGGTACAACATGCACATAACTGAAGTTAAGGCGCATGTTAACATATACTTGTAAACATGGGTGCAAGGTGACAACATATAATAGTCAATTGTGACATAATTCCATTGTAGGTACCTTTCAACTGCTATGCACTTCAGGTATAATGCCCCTCTGTGGACACAGTGGGACTTATACCTAGAGGACCTTAAAATTGGCACTAAAGGCCTCGAGTCACCTCATTGTCAAGTGGAATTTGTATCTGGTGATTTCTTTCTTTCTTGATAGATAGTAAGATTTTTACAAACTGCTGGCTTATGAAAAATCATATTCTCATAAATGAAAGATTTAATGTGATAATGCAGATGTACTTCGAACATAAAAATTTAGCATGAGACTCCGCAAGGAGTTCATCTGCTCATCACATGAAGACCAATCAGTTCAGTCATGCACAACTGATGGATCCAGTGTGTCTCCCTTGCACGTCTCAGTTTAAGGGTTTAGCTTCCTTAAAGAGAGTAGAATGTGTAGGTGTTCCAGGATTTGAATACTTAATTCCTGGGTGTCATGACTGGGCAGAGCAAAGTGCCTGCCCAGAGGTTGTGTGATGTCTTTTCTTGTAATGTGTCAGAAGTGCTCTTACATTCTATCCATTCAGGCCAGACCAGTTTGGCCTACATACTGTTTTTTATTACATGTCTGACAAGTAAGGGGATAAATGAGATCGTTGTACATACAACAGCCTCCCACCAGGGTACTGTACATGTATGCACGCCCTGTGTGTGTGCTTGTTATCTCCCTAGTGTCAAGTTTTATGCAATACCTGCAATTGGTTTCTCTTTCAACAGAGAGGCTACTGTCTTAACATTGTATGCCACACACTTTTAATCTGATATAATACATATATTGTGTCTTACTGTCTTTATTTTTTTCACTTATTGTCTTTACCTTTGATTTTGAGTCAAGAACGCATCAATCTGACAGTTTGTATAGCCCACCCCCATATTGTTTGCATAAGAAGAAAAGAGTTGCAACCTGAGCATTTTGCTGAAAGGCATATCATATTTATCATTTAACACCAAAGAAATGCCATTTTTTTATATGCTATCACTTTTCTGTTTTATCTTACTGGACATAAAACTTAACAATGTGCTTGCCAGGAAGGATCTGTACCATGGTTCATACACCTGTCTGGCCACAAATTTCAAGACTTTTTCAAGACTTTTCCAGACTGATTTTTCCAAAATTCCAAACTAACGTTGAGTAACATCAGGGCCAACATGTAACAAAAACAACAGGTATCATTTAACTCAACTTCCACATTTCTGTCCCAAATGAATTAAAATACCCAAGTCTGAGTACAAAAAATGATTTTCCAAACTTTTCAAGACACAAGTGTGAAATTCAAGACTTTTCAAGGCCTTGAAGGGCATGACCTGAAATTCCAAACTTCTCCAAACTTTTCAAGGCTTGTATGAACCCTGTGTAACACAAGAAAATATATTTGTATGGCTGAACTATGTTTTGTTGCATGGCACACTGTACAAATATTAAGGTCAGTAGATAGACCTATAAGTCTGAAGCAACATTACCACTGCATATAAATCAGAAGCTTTAAGAGTGTCATCAATGAACATGATAAAGCACACAGAGCTCATACAAAGGAGGAAACAGAAAGGTCATCAGACTGAAGTCTGGCCAGTCTGGTTAAGAGAAACAAAATGTGCAACTAGAACAGTCCCTGCTGACAGACTGGATATCTCCTGCTCAGCTGTACATTGATCCCTGCGTTGACTGATCACCCCAGGGTAGATCTTAAAATGGTTACATACAGCAGGTGGTCTATGAATGGAGGTATGATGATGTTGAAAATATTGTGCCTGGAGACAGATGGCTTGACAGTTGTCAACAAAAATCAACTTTCAATTGGAGATACATTGTACCTAGTTGCATCTGCTATTCTTCCTTCATGCACACACACACGCACACGCACACATACACACACACACACATCATGCATAGTTATAATATGTCAACTTTGGAAGAAATCTGTGCAAAAGTGTAATGCGAGTTGTACACACACAATTTTGATGGTCACAAGACAGCCCACAAAAAACTGCCTTGCAATAAAAATACCTAGAAAGAGTCTGAAATGTGTGCCTTTGTGCATATCTACACATAATGCATAGTTTCCTTGCCAAACTGTAAGAGCTGCGCACACAAGATTGTGTGCAAAATGTGGAGTCCGAGTATAACTTTGTGATTGGATATGCCTAGTTGTGCCTGGAACCCATGCCTTCCTGCATATCTACATGTTGTTTCTAGTTAATGTGTCAAGTTTGCAAGAAATACAGGCAGAAGGGTTGGAGGAGTTTTGCACACAAGATGTGTCTACAGGTGGGTCATGTAGCCTACAAAGAGTGCTTTGCAACAGAGATACTTAGTCACCTCTGAAATTCCTACTTACATGCACATGTATACACCATGTGTAGTTATTGTAGCAAATTTGAAAGATAAACATCCAAAGGTGTATGAAGAATTGTGCACACAAGACTGTGTCTACAGACAAGCTGATTCCAGTATACCCCCACAAACTACATGTGTGTGTGTGTGTGTGTGTGTGTGCGTGCGTGGGTGGGGGTTATAGAAGTTATCCTTCCTTTTTTTAATCACAACAGATGCATCAATACAAACTTATACTACATGTGACCTGTATCAAATGTCTGGTTTCCCATCTGTTTTCAAAATACAGTATACAGTATGGTCATGTATATTCATGCATCCAGTAAGCATCCACTGCATACACTGTATATGCACCACAAAATCATTGAATCAAGGAGCCCAGTACAACAAATGCAGGTTTAACTTACTTCAGAATTAATCTACCCAACAAAACATTTGAAAAACATGGAAGCAATTGGACCTTATATCTATATTTTGCTGGTGAAGTAAGGAGACCATTCCACAAGCATGTCACCAGACCCTTTCTGTATGTGCTTTGCTACTGATCTTGCCCACCAGGCAAACTAAGCTCCGTGTTCCTGGAGAGGACTAAAAATGTATGTATGGAACTTATAAGGGACTGATCTATATTGCATTACAATTTGCCACTGAAAGCAGTAGAATACTACAGGGAGGATTCAAGCATAAGATTCCAGGACTTCCATGACGAATTAAGTTTTTTGTCAATTTATGACTATTGATCATAATAGATTTTCATCTGTGACATATAAGACATAGCATTCATTGATATGTGTGATACAGCAGAATCTAATGACAGTTTGCATTTAAAACCAAAATGAAAATGATACAGTGAGATAAAACACAACATAAGCCACAAATATTCTTCCAGCCTATCCAAGCCTGGAAATCATTACATGTGTTTCTGAATTACATGATTGGATCCACGTTGCACATACACACCGACATACTGAGAGTAACTGTTATATGGAATTTCAATTAGTATGTGAATCATAAAAATTACACAATCTACACTGTTCACTTTTAGCAAAATCCAAACTAGAAATATGTACATGTATACAGTTACATATCACAAACAGTTGGTTACCAGAAAAGCACAACAAAATAAAACAATTTAGCATCCTGTACACCCAGATACTAAAAAGATTTTACATTCATACATACCAAACTATGCATTTTGAAATACACTTAGCACAAATATCTGATCAATGTATTTTTACAAATTTATTTCCATCATTGGTTTACAATTTATATTGTTCCACTACAATATTAAGTCTTTTGTACATATATATATATATATATACGTTAACTTGTGTCTGAAATTATAAATCCTTACCTGTATTAGACTCACGCATTTTGTAGGTTCTATTGCCTCTCTGAAACCTTTCAGTTGCTTCTCGTATCTGGTCACGACGCTTGGCCAAGATTTCCTGACGACGTTTTTCTTCTCTCTGGGCCTCAAGCTTTCTTTTGATAGCCTGAGCCCTATAATAAAATGTGTATCTTTGCAAATGGTTTGAACCTTGTGGCCTTAAATTTGGTACAACTACACATGTGCATGGTTAACAAAAATTGGCATCCTTTCATAGCATTGATTGAAAACATTAGGAAAATGCAATATACAAATTACATTCATAAAGGTGTAAGTTTCTGAGAACTTGCGAATATCCAGTGTTTGAGGACCAAAAATAAACCTGTTTCTTTCACAACTTAAATAATACTAAATGTTTTGTTAAAAGCTACATAAATCACACATGGTCACTGCATTTGCTATCTTCACCCTTTCCTGCATACAATAAGACTGAGTTAACATTCTGTGGGCATCTATTGAGTGTGCCAAGTGCATCAAGGAAAATAGTTGACCTGAACTGCTTCTGTTCAAAAAAAGAAAAAAAAAACACAAGAGGATCATGATGATCCTGTGCCCAGCTGACATGCATCTGCTTATTTAAAATTTATGCAAAAATCAATGCAGTGTCACTATTTCATTTGAATAACATATGTAGAGACCTATCAAAGGTACAATTCTACAAAGTGTGACATAAATATGGAGAACATTATCTAAGTTGTTTCCATTACAAGAAATCTCCATGTTTAAGTTTCGTATAAATCTTTTTTATTTTGTAATTATTCAAAAAATGAATGAAAATATGAACCGAGTCAACTTTTTGAGCAATTTTGTTTGACCCTTCTACAAGGAACATATCCACCAAGTTTTAGCTTAATCCGAGGAACGGTTCTGGAACAGAAGTCGAAAATAACAAAAACACACAAAAAAATCATAAAAATTGGAAAAATTTGCAGCACCACCTGGTGAACAAATACTGAACTAAGATTCCCCTGGAGTATCCCCGTGAGATGTCAAAGTAACTGGGTGAGTGGTTTGGGAGAAGATATTTTAAGTTTTGCCACAAAAAAGAACAAAAAAATTCATAAAAAATATAAAAATCAATGGAGCATGACCATTTGAACAAGCTTGGTAGAAACCCACCCAAGGCATATCCCCACCAAGTTTGAATTAAATCTGGATGACGGTTTGGGGAAGAAGTCAAAATGTGAATTAGCATTAGAATGTCCATTGACTTGCATAGTAATCAAAAGGAAAGCTGCATTGACCAACAAACGCATGAATTGAAAAAAAACGTTAAAAATCAGGAATCCACAGCAGTGCCACCTAGAGAACAACTCCATTTGACCCTTCTACATGGAACATATCCACCACCTTTCAGCTTAATCTGAGTGACGGTTTTGGAGAAGAAGTCGAAAATAGCACAAACACACAAAAAAATCATAAAAAAATAGGGAAAAAAATCGCAGCGCCACCTGGTGAACAAATTAAGAACTAGGAGTCCCCGGGAGTGTCCCTGTGCGATATCAAAGTAATTGGGTGAGCAGTTTCGTAGAAGAAGATTTTTGCCCCCCCCCCCAAAAAAAAAAACAAAAAAAACCTCAAAAAAAATATAAAAATGAATGGAGCGTGACCATTTGAACAACTTGGTAGAGATCCACTCAAGGCTTATCCCCACCAAGTTTGACGTCAATCTGGATGACGGTTTTGGAGAAGAAGTCAAAAATATGAATTAGCATTAGAATGTCCATTGACTTCCATAGTAATCAGTAGGAAAGCTGCATTTACCAACAAACACCTGAATTTAAAAAATCGTTAAAAATCAGGAATCCACAGCAGTGCCACCTAGTGAACAACTCTCTTTGACCCTTCTACAAGGAACATATCCACCAAGTTTCAAGTCGAAAATAGCAAAAACACCAAAAAAAAAAATTAAAAAATAAAAAAATAGGAAAAAAACAGCACCACCTGGTGAACAAATTAAGAACTAGGAGTCCCAGGGAGTGTTCCTTGGGATATCAAAGCAATTGGGTGGACGGTTTTGGAGAAGAAGATTTTTTAAGATTTGCCCCCAAAAAGAACAAAACAATTCATTAAAAATCCAAAAATCACTGGACTACGACCATTTGAAAAAATTTGGTAGAGACCCACCTAAGACACATCCCCACCAAGTTTGAAGTGGATCTGACTGACAGTTTTAGAGAAGAAGTCGAAAATGTGAATTGTGGACGACGGACCCTCACAAAAGCTCAGCTGACTGACAAGTCAGGTGAGCTAAAAAGAACAAAAAAATTCACGTAATCCAAAAATCACTGAAGCGTGAAAGTTTAAACAAATCTGGTAGAGACCCACCGAAGGTATATTGCTACCAAGTTTGAAGTCAATCAGGATGACGGTTTCGGAGAAGAAGTTGAAAAATGTGAATTAGCATTAGAATGCCCATTGACTTGCATAGTAATCAAAAGGAAAGCTGCATTTACCGACACGTACCTAATTTGAAAAAAGTTTTAAAAATCAGGAAACTGCAGCATTCCCACCTAGTGAATAAATTTGCCTGACCCTTCCACAAGGGACATATCCACAAAGTTTCAGCTTAATCTGAGTGACGGTTCTGGAGAAGAAGTCGAAAATAGCAATAATACAGAAAAAATCATAAAAAAATTAGACAAAAATGGCAGCACCACCTGGTGAACAAATGAAGAACTAGGAGTCCCCAGGAGTGTTTTCTGTGTGATATCAAAGTAATCGGATGAGCGGTTTCAGAGAAGAAGATTTGCCTCCAAAAAGAACAAAAAAAAGTCATAAAAAATCCAAAAATCACTGGAGCGTGACCAATTGAATAAACTTGGTAGAGACCCACCCAGTGTACATTGCTACCAAGTTTGAAGTCAATCTGGCTGATGGTTTCGAAGAAGTCAAAAATGTGAATTAGCATTAGAATGCCCATTGACTTGCATAGTGATTAATAGGAAAGTGCATTTACCGACAAGTACCCAAATTGAAAAAAACGTTACAAATCAGGAATCTGCAGCATTCCCATCTGGTGAACAACTTTGTTTGACCCTTCCATAAGGAACATGTCCATCAAGTTTCAGCTTCATCTGAGTGACGCTTGTGGAGAAGAAGTCGAAAATAGCAATAACACACAAAAAATCATAAAAAATTACAAACAAATCGCAGCGCCACCTGGTGAACGAATTAAGAACCAGGAGTCCCCAGGAGTGTTCTTATGTGATTACAAAGCAATCGGGTGAGCAGTTTTGGAGAAGAATTTTTAAGGTTTGCCCCAAAAAGAACAAAAAAAATCATAAAAAATCCAAAATCACTGGAGTGTGACCATTTGAACACACTTGGTAGAGAACCACCCAAGGTACATGGCCACCAAGTTTAAAGTGGATCTGGCCAATGGTTTTAGAGAAGAAGTCGAAAATGTGAATTGTGGACGACGGACGGACGGACATCAGACCCTCACAAAAGTTCAGCGGACTGACAAGTCAGCTGAGCTAAAAACAAAAAAAAAAAACAAAAAAAAAAAAAAACAGAAAAAAAAAAAAAAGAAAAAACCACCACACAACACCAACCTTTTTCCTGAGATTACATACCTACATGAACATATTGACATGTTCGGTAGGGCCTAATTACCATGGGCCAGCACAGCACTTACTTGTTCATCTACACACTTTTACTTTCCTGTGACACTGTTTGTTGCTAACTGAGGTACAGAATGGGCACAATTCTTTTCAAATGGATTATGAAAATCAATGAGAACAACATCAGTTCCTGGGACATTTGTACCATAAGTTTTAAGGATCCAAATTCATAAACAACTAATAAATGATATGAACCAATTCACTATGGTCACTATGTGAAGAATCTCCCATTGAGAACTCCCTCTCATGCATACATGTCTAGGGAAGCCCAATTTTTCCCTACAAAAATTTGCTTACATTAATGTCAGATTGTCATATCAGTCCAAACACGCAATCCAACATACTAAGACTGACAGTTCATAAGTGTTGACCCAAAGAGAATTCTTCAGCATCTGACATAACAAATGTTAATATGGTGGGTATTACTACATTGGCTTCCCTGGCTATCACACTTGCTCAGTCTATCTATATTACTTTTCAATTTAACTTTAAAAAAGTATAAATTTTCAGAAAAAAAGTATAAATCTGAAGCAACTCACGGGTATTGCAGCAAAATTATGCTGTAACAAGAGAGCTGTGTGAACAGCCCATGCTCAGCTGACCTAGAGATTCATCACACTTGTGGCTCTGTAAACTTGGGATAGGATCAAGGTCACACATGTGCTGAGTAAGTCTGACTTATATGGAAGAACACTAACATGTGCAACACCAAAGTCCCAGTTCAAGTACATGTACTTCTCAAGTTATAGCACTGAAGAGTAAAATAAATGTATGTTGCATTGTGACCTCAGAAATGAGATCAAGGTCACTCATGTACTGTCTAAGCGTGACCTTCACAGAGAAAATTGACATGTGCAACATCAAGGTCCTAGCTTATTCAAAACATAGATCTTTAGTTATCAAGTGAACAGTAAATTTCACATCATTTGTCCAGTGACCTTGAGTCACCCATGTACTGAGTGTGGCCCTCAAAGAGGGTATCTGATGACCCTGTAAAACATGAAAGTAGATAATAGCTCTCAAGTTATCATCTGTAGAGTTAAATAAACCTAAGTGACCCTGTGACCTTGACAATGAAGTCACGGTCACCCATGTCCTGTGTAACTCTGGCTGTCATGCCTTCATGTCTTCTTATGCAATTTTGAATCACTTGGTCAAGTGGTTTTGGAGAACATTTTTTTAAGATTTGGCCAAAAAAATGAACCATAAACTCAAATAAAAAAAATAAAAAAATCACTGGAGCACGAGCATTGAACAAACTTAGCAAAGACCCATCCAGGGCACATCGCCACCAAGTTTGAAGTGAATCTGACGAGTGGTTTGGAGAAAAAGTCCAAAATGTGAATTACTATTGCAATCCCCATTCAATTACATAGTAATCAATAGCACAGTATGAATTAACCAACAAGTACCCACATTGAAAAATTCACTACAAATTAAGGATTCATAGTGTGAAGTTCTCACACGAAGATTTTTGCTTTGAAAACTTGACAAGTTTATTAATTCCATAGTCCATATATAATGTATCAATTACAATTCCTGTTCATTCCCAAGGCACAATATTGCCTTGGTGACGAAACTCACAGCCAACCTCTTTTGACTATATGATTTCAAAATGGCAGATTTTTACTACCACTACTTAATAATCTATATAAATTGAATATAAAATAGACTTTGCACGCTTCACACATGTTTGTTACATGCATGATTTGCATGTAATTTGGAAATGTTTATTGGCCAAAAGTTCTACCATGTTAACGCTGACCTTCCCTTGTACCTTTTGATTGCTGCATCATTTAGGTTGTCCTATTTTCCAGTGAAGATTACTGTGCTTGACTCCAGGATAGACAACACTATCACTGATCTTTCAAATGATGACACTCAGACTGTGTTCTTACCCGAGATCACGTCATTGTTAAATAACAGCGGACTTGGCCTGATGAAACTCAAGATACACACAGATGGCCCAAGCATAAGCAGTCAGTTTTGAATGTCACAATGCATAAGATTTTATACTTGTTCTTGAACACCTCAAATAACAGTAAAAATTATAAATCACTGGAAAATTAAAAAGAATTTTCAAAAAAATCTTTACAATAGCATCACCACCATGTGAGCACCTTTGTTTGGCCCTGCTAAAAGGAACATTTCCACCAAGTTCCAGCATTATCTGAGTGACAGTTTTGGAGAAGTCGAAAATAGCAAAAACACATTTTTTACACAAAAAAATATTTGAAAAATCACTGTTCCACCTGTTGAACAAATAAGGTCTAAGGGTCCCCAGAAGTCTCCCTAAGCAATTTCGAAGCAATTGGCCTAGCAGTTTTGGAGAAGATTTTCTTTAAGATTTGCCCCCCCCCCCCAAAAAAAAACCAAAACAAAACAAGTTCACAAAAAATAAAAAAAAAAATCAAGGGACCATCACCATTTGTACAAACTTGGTAGGGACCCAGGTACATTCCCACCAAGTTTGAGGTAAATCTGGCCAGTGACTTTGGAGAAGAAGTTGAAAATGTGAATTATAGACAGCGACAGACCGACGATGGATGCTTAACCACCACATAAGCTCAGCTGACTGACAAGTCAGCTGAGCTAAGCATCACCCATAGTTGCTTGCAATGAACAAAGAACAGACTTCCATGCTGAGTTGTACCACTTGTAGTGCATTTTTGGCTGTGTCTCATGGAAACCAGGACTTTGGCTATGCATCAGGTATCTCAGTACCATGGTCCAGATCCTCATGATGACTGACACCAAAACATGCAAGGTTTCCATTAACCCCAAATGGGAATATATTACCCTTCTATATCATGAAATACCTCCCCCCCCCCTCCCCAGCAAAATTAAAAGGGTCCCACCTTCCTGTATTTTCTTTGTTAACTTTGCAAAGGATAGCAAAAAATTTGACTCTCTTTCAGGTTGGGACCCTTTGAAAAAATTCCTAACAGAAACACTGACATGGACCCATGGTTGTCACTCAGTGGGAAGATGGTTCATCATTCTTGTTAACCAGACACTCAGAAAGGCAGTGAGAATGCTTAAAACACTACCCTTTATATCTAACTGAATTCCAATCAAAAGTTCAAAAATTTGTCCTAAAAAAGTATAAAAAAGTATTTCATGAAAAAAAGTACAAATAAAGTATAAAAAAGTAAAACAATGAAAATAAAGCATCATACTTTAAAAAAAGTATTAAGTGGCAGCACTGCAATTTACAAAACTAAAAAATTGTAAATCCCTGTCAGCTTCTGTGCCAGGCAGAGATAGAAACTGACTTTAGGAAAAAAAATGTATGTGGTTATTCCACATGAAAGTTATACCCCTTTCTTTTCTCTAGATTGCAATTGGCCATGCAAAATAGATTATATTTGTCAAAAATACATACAAAAAAATTACTTCTGTGGACAGGGCTTCCAAGAGAACAATACAGAGTTCACTGAGTATGACTACACATCTTTATTCATGGGCTGACTTCTCATATTAGGAAATAAAATAATCTTAAATAGTGTTTGGAACATTCCTGAATCATTTTAAAAACACAAAATAAGCAGTAGATGGGCCTCCATTATTATGCTGATAAGCATGTGATACCCTACACAGCAAGACACATTATCTCATATTTATAAGAGAGAGCATCTTGCATTTCTAAATAGTCTCTGCTGACATCCAACAGAACAAAAATGTGCCAAGACTTTTGCTGTGTCACTGTAGCTTCTTGTCTGGTTTTACATACATGTACATGCAGGTCTCATCTGTGAGTCATGCTTCTAAAGAAATAAAACAAAAACTTTAAAGTACATGTATATGGCATTTGACCTGTGGGTGTTTGGCAGCTAAGGATATCTATCCAAATGTTTATTTTACACAGAGGTTATAATCCTAACTCTTCCCATTGCTGCTCAAAGGCTCTGGATGTCATGCTTTCAGCTAAATTATTGTCCACAGACAATATTTCCCATGAGAAATTTGATACACATATACCAGTAGAGCTCTGAGCATACCCCAGGTCAACAGTTTTAGCTTTGCACCTGGCCCACTCAGGATAAAACTGTAAATTCAGTCTTACTCTAACAAGAAAAAATAAAATTGTTATCGATAAATTACACCGCAATTTGTTATGTTGGTAGATAGTTACATGTCACACAAATAGGTTAATTGATTCACAATCATTCTATGCTCTTACCTTCTTCTTTTATTGGTTTCATGCTGAAGTCGTTTGTTCCTTGTAAGTACATTCCCTACTTCATTGTGAACAGCTTCCTTCAGATTGTTTATATGTTCCTGTTCAAGTGTTTGGTAATGATTTCTGGTATTCAATTTAAAGAAATATAAATGAAATACATGTAGTAGTGGTGCATACCACATACACATAATAATGGTGACAATGCTCACATATGCATGTGCATTTTTTAAAATTTGTTAAAAATAAGGAAATAACCACAGCAATACGTACTGAAGTCATTCAGTGGAGATCAAGTAATGGTACATTCCAACCCCCCCCCCCCCCCCAAAGGGAATCCAGCATGCAGTTTGGAAGAAGCTGACTGGAGCAAAAAAAAAAAAAAAAAAAGCAACTCCTACCTGTTGAACAAAGCTTTTGGGGCCTAAGGAAGTGTCCCTATACAATTTTGAAGCAATTGGCCAAATACTTTGGGAAAAAGAGATTTTAAGAATTTGTCAACAAATTGACCAAAAAATACATGAAAAATCCATGAGTCCGTGAAGCAAGATTATTTGACTAAATTCAGCTGTGACGTACAGAAGGTACACCCCCCCACCAAGTTCAAAGACTTTGAACTGAATCTGGTTGATGGTTTTGGCAAAGAAAAAAATGTGAATTATCATTTCAATCCTCATTGACTTGCATTGTAATAAATAGGAAATTTACGAATTAATTGACATACCCAAACTGAAAAACTTAAATATCTGGGATCCATGGTAACATCACCTAAAGAACAAATTATACCCTTCCAAAAGATACAGTTCCACCGAGCTTAAGCAAAATCTGATAGATTTACAGTCTAGGAGCAACACGACAACAGATTATCAAGATTTTGGGCGAGCTTCGACAGAATCCGACCCGTGGATTTCCGGATTTTCAGCACGTTTAAGTAAAAATTATTAACTTTACTTTAAGGGAGTTATTACTACAAATGTATTTGCTTTGCAGAAAACCGGACAAGGATTCTCAGGGACGATCTATGACTATGCAGTGCCATTGCTTCACACTATCCCAACATGAGAATAGAAGATAATCGTGTCCAAGCAAGCATTTACCCTGTTTTTTTGGCCACAAACAATCGTCATGATAAATAGCAGCGAAGGCCACAGCAGCACAGGCTCAGGCGACGAGCCGTAGGTTGACGGTGGCAACTTCAACTTACTTTGATTTTCCTCAAATTAAGACAACAAATTTCCACAGAAAGGATACGAATAGGCACCGGCTAGCATTTTCACTTCAGCTTACGTGCGGTGCCTTTGAACTCCGTCAAATATTATTGCTTCAAAATGTGAAAATAATTGAGTAAACTTTGAATCACCATCGTCCTTCCTCCATGTTGTTTGTGACAACGGCGCAAAAATGTCAAATTTCATGGCCATTCGCGCATTGACGTCAAAAGACTAGTCTGCGCGCGGATGTCAAAGGTAACATAAATAAATGTCAACTGGGCGCCATCTGCCGACCACAATTTGTAACTGAAATGCCCTGGGTATGTGTAGCAAGGGACGTGCTACGAAGTATTTAAATAGCACGTCCCTGGTGTAGCTGAACTCCCGAACCAGGTGCATGTGTTATCAAGAAAGAAAAAAAAATCCGCTTTTGGATCTGTAGATGTGCATTCTGTATCTGCCTGTTTTTGTGTGGATCTGTAGCGTTTTGTAATAAGTTCATTAAATGAGCAAAAGTGCTGCAACAAAATGTTGTAACACAGTCCACAAGGGACCAAGGGATTACAAAGTGAAAATACAACACATGGGTAGGAATGTAAACAAAAAACAACAACAACGACAAAAAAACAAAAACAACAACAACAAAAAAACATGGATGTCTACATACTTACTGTTTACAGTATAACGCTAGCAGCATAGCAGTGCGCCATCTGTTGGCAGATATGATAATCATTATGGTATAATGTTGCAATAAAGGTTCAATCTCGAGTCCACAAGACATATCAGTCAGTTGATCAAGACTTACTGATGTCTTGTAAATATCATGGCTCATTAAGATCAAGACAAAAATGTCACAATGTGACTTCTGAGTGTCTCTCACTCCTGTTATTTTTGCAACATCTATTACACATATTAACTTTGAACTTAAACTTTCTATTTTTAGCACATGACTATCTATTTGTAAACACTCGCATCTTTTTTTTTTTTTTTTTCTGTGGAGCCTGAAATGAGCATGTTATAATAAATGGTTCAATAAAGTTGTTGCTCAGCCTTTGTACCCCTTAAGATGGGGTGTAGGCCCTGAAACAGTCGTAGAGGCGGCCTTTCTCTATTCATATAACTGACTGCTTTCAGTTTCATTTACTTCATGAGCTCTATATAGTGGGTATTAGTGCCAGTGCTGTTTACTGCCAAACAAATCATTGTCAACCAGTCCCACAAAGTGGTCCCTGCTTCTTTACCTGATCCATAGGAGCATCAGACAACTTATCAGGGCCCTACAGTGTTGTGTAACCCACCGAACATCATTTGACATTTAAACAAAATTATTGGGAATATTGTGCATGCAAAAATCACACACACACACACACACACATATGATGGACAATGGATACACCTGACATCTGAAAAGTACAGCAGCAATCAGCTTATCTATATAGCTATGATGATGATGATGATGATGATGATGATGATGATGATGATGATAAACACAATGCAACACAAAATTCTAGTTGTTTTCTAAGTTGCGGTATCACAATGGACCTGACCCTGCATATGATCCAAGTTAAATCCAAATGCAGGATCAAGACTTTATAAATATAGCCACTGGTGAACAACTTCAGAAACACGTGACCCTAGTGACCTAGTTTGTAAGATCGATTAAAACAATCATGGCTTCAGCAGATCAGAAACTCTTTACCCCTGGAATTTCAGAAATTGATTGAACTTATTCTGTCTTTCCACATATGTACAACTACATGTATATGCACAGTAGCATCAACAGTATCCAAAATCAACAACCTATGCCTTGTATATTATGTAATATGTAACTAATCAGATTTAGATAATCAAAAGAAAACACATTTCCATTTCCAACAATGGCTGTTGAAGGCATCACTTGAATACAGCAATGAAATATGGAAAAATCAAATACAAATTAGCACTTTTTAAAAGGATTGCTTTCCATCCGTTTTTGGTTGGAACATGAATATTCCAAGCAGTGTCAGGATGACTAACTGTGAATTAAGTTACTTCACATTTTCTTTGTGATTGTTTTTCTCTATATGTTTACAGTTGTGCTAGTCAATCTAGTCTTTTCCCTTCTAGAAACATGAGGCTTATGGGGCTAGTGCTCCATTGTCATTTGCATACAAGAATTTAAGTTCATGTACATGGACTCAAACCTACTTATGTGACCATCTGGAAAAAGAAACCTCACCAGTATCATATGCAATCAAGACTTTGACCTTTCCCACAATCCCACTAAATTTTATGATGGTCCACCAAACATGAAAGATGCCAATGTGTTACCGTGATTTTCACATTTTGACTCACAATTACGTTGTGATCTAAGTGGCACCACCAATAATTCAACCAAGATTTTTACACACTTCACAACTCCTGCAAGTTATGTAGGCCTCCTAATATGAAAACTGTGGACATCACTAGCAAGTCACCTCGTTAACTTTACAGCACCAGTAGCCATATGACCTAGACTCTCAAGTCTGATTAAAGAAATTCATGTATAGTGCACACCCCAAGTCCAGCTTCCAATATAGTTATGTTAATCCAAATCAGACAAATATTTGAATTATCTACATGCAAGAAAATTTCAATCTTGGACAAGTGCCAAGTTTAACAATAATTGGGTCATGGTAACCCAAAGAGTAGGTCACAAGTAGTTTTATGTACAATACAATCATGCAATTTTTTTATTCCATCTCAATCCTCTTCTCCATTGATGTCCAAGTTATGCCCTATCATTACCAAGTTGCTTCTTTACAGACCTTGAGAGCTGGAACAACAGGTCAAGGTCATCTATATTATATAACACAATCCGTGATAATTGCATTGAATATGATCTATATGACCATCTGCCTTTTAACCTTTTCCTCATTGAATTAAGACCAAGTCAACAGCTTTCCTTGATACAGGTTGGGCATTAATTGACCAATGCCAAGGAAAGCTGTCAACCTGGGGCATGTGATCCTGGTAGGGCTCATCTACAAATCTCAGTCAAACTGTTTTTCCTTATTATTGAAATTAGTTGAAAACACTGAAGCAGATGACATTTAACCGCCAGCCAGGTTTGGTCAGTTTACAGAGTGAAAGAGTTAAAGCAGTATTTATTAAGTTCCTGGTTCTATCTTTTCATGTTATTTGACCTCTTTTGAAAGACCACTGCCTTTATGTGATCACTTTTGGCCTTGCCCAAGAGGTAGTCTCTCAATATAGGGAATAATGTATCCTGCAAATTTTGCATGTCTTCATTTTTTTTGGAATTACAGAATTTCATGTATTTCATTACACTTGCTCACAATTTCCTTCAAACTGTAGGTGACACTACTCGTGTCGTCAGTAATCAAGACTGTAAGTTCCTCCGTAATTCACCCCAAAATTCATAAAGAACCAACACAAATTTGAGATTAGTGTTTTTGGATTTTTCCTTAACATTTAGACCCATATATATTACATAATATTGTAGGTGGCATCACAAATATCAAACTTGACCAAGTTTTGATACACTTGGTAAGTCCTGAAAGTTGTATGGTGCTACATGTACCTTGAAAACTGTGGACTGCGTCAGGTTAACAAGTGAAAAAAGTTTACAGCAGGACGGAGATATGGGTGAACATGAGCAATGATATAAGCTGTGTGACCTTTGGTCTGCAGAGCTAAAAATGCGATTGAGGACTTTTACTCATTAATTAATCAAGAGGACTTTTTCTTTGTTTCATGGGATTTTAAATGGAATGCACAATAAACAATAAAATTAAGTTAATGGTATGTACATGGGAGTTTTGTGCTCCACTTGAAGCTCTGTACTTACACTTGACTTGCAATGTCTTGAATATTACAGGAGCAGAATTGTTTTCACAACACCAATTGGCACCAACATGGTCATTGTAAATGTGGGCTGACTATATCAAGCCCTGAAAAACATGGATGTACAAAACATAAAGGCCAATACAAGCTAGTTTATTGCCCAGTGTATGTTTACAGATATGATACGATTGTATACAAGGGGGTGCATGCAGCGTATATGTGACTTTTGTAAGAATGAACAAGACACAATATTTTCAGGGCTTCCTCTGGGATATTTAATTTCGTAGTAAAACTTGACAACATCTGAGTCAAATCTGTGAAGCAGCAAACCAGTCCAGCATATTTTACTCTAGTTACAGCCAAACACAAAAAATGTAGCCATAGCTATAAATGTCCGTATTCGGCTACAAATGCTGTCTACAATTAAAGCCCTGCTTTTACAATAATCTATCTTATGTGATATACACTCTTCTAAAGGTTACTCCGTGCTTGGATATAAATGTAAGAAACGGAAAAACACTCATTTTAAGGCTCTTCATAGATTTAGATTTGCACATGTCCATGATTTTTCCATGAAAATTAAGTTCACCAAATTCACATAGTTGTAAATACTGCATAAATGTACAAACTGTCTCTTAAACAAGTGCTGATTTGAAGCAGACAAGAAACATGCAAGTATTTTTTGTTTTTAAGAGGGGGTGGGGGAGAGTTGGGTTGGTAGGGAGGGGAGGGGGGGAAATTGGCGACATGTACACTGCACTGCGATTTTGATGGAGAAGAAACATTTTCAGCTTAACCCTTCTTCATATGATCTGTCAAGCTGATTGTGTTGAGCAGTTAGTGTTCAAGTCAAGACTATACAATATGTTCATACTCTGTACACAGAACACACATTAAAATTCTTATGTTCATATTAATTGGAATAACTATGGCAAGCTGTTTTGACATTCAGTGTTATTTGGCAATATCACCAAATCATTTAGCTGTATCACCAAATCATCGAGCTGTGTCCCTAAATGATCTCATTTACTGATATCCCTAAATGATTTAGAGATATCTCTGATTGATTTAGCGATATAGCTAAATGATTTAGACGTATCGCTGAGTACGATGTATTTAGCAATACTGCCAAATGATTTAGTTATATCCTTAAATGATTTGGCAATATCATGAAATATGTGAATTTGTGAATGCAGGGCAATTGTGCTGTGCCTGTATACTGATCGGTGCGAAGAAGCAAGCATTTGGACCTGCAATCCTAAGTGGAAAGTTTGACAAAACTAATAGTCAGCATTCTTTGCAGCATGATAATGAGCCCATTGAAAATACTGGAGAAAACGATCGATTCTTGACAGGAAGATAATGCTGCTACACTCCCTCCAAATTGGCAGCCACAAGGGACAAAAATAGGTCAAGAAGGGGAAATACATGTACCTTTAGCGATACTACCAAACAATTTAGTGGTACATATGTATTGCTAAATGATTTAGCAATGTCATTAGGTATGTCATTTAGCTATATCCTAAATCATTTGGAGATATCACTAAATCATTTGGCCATATCTCATTAAGCAATATGGCTAAATGATTAAGTGATATCACCAAATGATTTAGAGATATTGCTAAATATTTAACAATACTGAAAAATCGTTTGACAATATCACCAAATCATGATGATGTGATATCCCTAAATGATTTAGTGCTTTGGCCAAATAATACTAAACGTCAAAATGGCTTGCCTAAAATAACTGGACTTCAAAGGTCACTTGTCCCACCGAAACATCACACTTAACCTCCAGATTTGAAGCAGAGACAATCTCAAATGGGAACATGTCATGTTTTATCGAGATTAAAATTTTCAGCAACTGTTTTCTGCATCAAGAAGTTCCAGATTTTTGTCAGCGTCTTTCATATCAATTACTGTGCTACTGCTAGTTCACCAGTATCAATATTAGTGGCATTATCAGGGAGATGTGAAAATAAAAAAAAAGGTCTATGTCGCAAGTGTCAAAGTTATCTTGCCCTGGGACACACTATGTGTATAGCAAGCTAGGACAGATATTGGTAGTTGTCCTCAACACATCTACAATTGTGCTTTCTACCTCCTGTAATAAGACCCGTATTTGATGCAGAAAATATGTGCATACAATTTCATGAAGTTCCCCTCATTATTGTGGCCACTTTTGTATCATAGTATGGATGGCTTTGTCAGAGGGGGTTTATTGTGCATCTAGCACCTAGTCTTACAGGACACAATACATGTACTGTTTATTTCATGCTTGTACCTACATGTATGAATCGTACAAATTGTTTGTTTACTAAGTTGACATTTTACTTTTTTCAACTGCAGCAATTTCATTTGCCTTCATCCTTGATCTTCTTCGAGAGCCACAAATTACAAGAGCTGTTATATTGGTATACAGTCATGTACTAAGAACTTGTTGGTCTGTCTTTCTGTGGCCTTTCCAGATGTCAATCAATAACGATGACATCAGATTCATAGAAGTGCACACCATCTTACAATGAGTTTTGTTTTGCCTGCAGTGTTTTTTTTTGGGGGGGGGGGGAGGGGCGTGTCTTTTGAATGTCTAGTCATAAGGACAAGAAAAAGGTGTCGGCATTTCTGGCATGCATGGGCCCTTCAGCATATGCCATGGCTCAAGATCTGGCATCCCCACACACCCCAAAGGACCTTACATTTGGTGAACTCAAAACATTACTGAATAAACATTATATGCCAAACCACTGGTGATTGCTGAGCGATTTAAATTCTACAAACACTCTCAACAGGCTCATAAGGAATGTGATACGTTTATGAAAGCTACATCCATTTGGGACACCCTGTGGGTGTCAAGTGTATGCGCATGCGTTTAGAAAAAAAACAAAAAAACGTTGAACTTCTGGTGTGTAGAAACGTGTCAACTGTTTGCTTTTCTTTTATGTTTCAGTTCATTACACACAGTCAATTGTGCCCATTTGAAATGCTTCATTTCTATCCTTAGTAAGTGTGTTTTCTATTTCTGGTCACATTTATAATTCTCAGCTTGTGGCTTCCTCTTTGTATTTATCACTGAGTCAAAGGTGTTCTTGCTACACTCATTTTTCTGTCTGCAACTGGGACCTTTGTAATTGACTATATTTTCCTTGTCATCTTCACATGTATTACCAAGTGCTGCTTCTCTTCTTAGATGCAATTGTTCATCACAACTTTCCAACTGACAGTCCTTACCTGAAAACTTGTTAAGTGTGTTAACTGAACTTTTTCCAAGACTCTCAATCTGAGAAGTTCTTTTTGCTGGTAATGTGCTTTGATTCCCACAGTTTTCACTTGAGATATTCAGCAGTGATGTATCAAGCTGGAACACCCCCAGGTGAATTGATGTAAGAGAACTGTCATGATCATCAACTGTTTGAACTGGCCTGAACTTCAGACCATCTTTAAAATTAACTTTTTGATCTGATGTAAACAAGTTTGGACTCTTCTGCTCTGACAATGATGAACAAGCTTCCTTTCCAAAGGAGAGTGCTTCGTGTGCTGCTGCCTCTTTATGACACAACTTGTTGCTCATTTCAATGTCTTGATCACATGTAGCCACAGTATTTTGGGTTTGTTTCCTTTTGATTGATGAAATACATGTATCTCCTTGCAGTGCATTCCCCTGATAAAGCAGACCCTCACTACAAGAATTAACAACCTGCTTGATTGATCTTGATGTTTTCACTATTCCTGCATAAATTACATTTGTCTGGTTTTGCTGAACCACACATTTTGCCAAATTTATATCTAATGGTGACCCATTTTGGTTCACTTCCAATTTTCTCCTCGGTTCTTGGGGTAAAGGTTTGGATTCTTGCATACAGCTTCTTTGTGATGTCAATAGAAGCCTCTGACTCAAAGGTAGAGGTTCATCCTCTTCTTCACTGTCCGAGACATGTTTATGCACAGAACTCACACAGGATATATTATTTAGACCAGTATCCATGGAAACCAATGTGCAGGGCTTTGGTTGGGTTTGAATCAATGTACAATCTTCAGACTCATCCTCGCTATCAAATGAAAAGTCATCCAGTACTTCAATCAAAGCCTGAACTTTTGCACTTCTTGTTTTGCCATTCTTTTTCTTTGAGTTTATCTTGTGCTTTTTCTTTATTTTGTTGATATCATTAGCTACTTTCTGAGACAAAACACCAGCAGAAATACAATGTGCTGTTTTTCCATGAACATTTTCTTGACTTGTATTCAAACTTCTGGGAAAAACATCCTTTGTAATTTGCTCTATTTTCATTTGGTTTTGTTCTACAATGACTTGATTTTGACACGGTGCAATTAATTCATTTCTTTTTGGATTATCTGATCTCTTGCTTCCTTCACAGTTCTCACTTTGCTTTTGTTGATGCAAGCAGTGTTTGTCTTGTATAACATCACTCGAAGATGCTCTTTGTATATCATGTATTGTTGGCATCCCTTGCCCATGCTCTTCCTTTTTGTCATCACATGGCACCCCTGACAGGGTTTCTTTGGTAACTAGAATTTCTGGTGACTGGGAACTCAGGCTCAGGTGTTTCATTCCTTCAATTGTTGTTGAAATACCAGTGTCAGTTTCTTTTTCCTTCGTTCCTTTGGGTTTTCTCACTGGTGTGAACATACAAAAAGAAAACAAATCTTTGACTTGCATGTCAATTGTGTATCATCACACAGAGTCTGAATTAGCTCTTCACCATCAACCTCAAAATGAACCAAATGAAAAATGAACTAGGCAAGGGCCTGGCAGCAGTTAGAAAACAGCAAATAGTTCGACCGGTTTCGGCACTAGTGGGCCATCATCAGGAACTGGTCGTGCTACTGAATGCACCTGGTATTTATAGAGAGGTATAACAATTGACGTTGCTACGTAAAATAGGCATGTGTCAACGCCAGCCGAGAGGCCAGCTTGTTCAAAAACGGTCCATCCGTCAAGTGACGTGATGAGGAGTAGCATGTCAACATTGGCACGTGTTACTCCCTGTTGTGCTTATGACGTCATAAGTACAAGTGTGGTTGTCAACCAAGCGGAGTTCTGGTTGCAAGGGTCCCTGCCATGTGGATGTAACTTGGGTTTGTTACCAGTGAAGTGGAGGGGTGATGGAAAACCTGGGTGGGAGATCCCTGGTTGATAATGTACCAGTGTGCCTGTTTTTACAGTAGTCAGAGAGTATAAATCCATGTTTATACTTAGAAGGGGCATGGGAAAATGAACATAGAAATTAAAAATTTAGCATAATACTTGGCGAGTATGCTCATTTTCCCATGACACTGAGACCAAATGGTTCGATGGTGCAAAGTTGATGTATCCAGAAGTATTCTCTTTTGAGCCTAAATGCTTCAGTTTTCTTTAGCCTTGGTGGCGTTTTAATGTGCTCCAGGATCTGAACCTTGAGGTCCAGGTCCCTATGATCCATTCTGGCAAAGTGTCTGCCGAGGGGTTGTGTCCGGTCATTTTTATTTATGTAATAAAAGTGCTCACGGAGTCGGTCCATCAATTTGCGTGATGTTTGCCCGACATATTGCTTGTTACATGTCTGGCATGTGAGCAGATAAATCAGGTTGTTGTGTTTACATGAGCCAGCCTCAAAATGAACCAGCCTTTGTTTCCACCATTTTGTAGCTACATTTTGTTGTTACAACGTGCTTTCAATGAGAAACTGTAAAACTTACGTACAACAATATTATTCTCTTAGATCAACGTTTTCTTTCCTTCACTTGAAATTCCTCCGACTCAGAATACTTAAGTAAATAAGTTGTTGATTCAGTCCTATCATGTGATAAAGACAGTTACCTGTTAATAGGGTGAAGAGTAACTGTACCAATATTTAGCTCAATATGCAGTCAAAGTACTTTACATGAAGTTGAAATTGATTTCTTGGTCACCATGACTTATAAGTATAATAATGTCTCTAACTTATGCTCTAAGTACACATACAACTTCACTAATGTTACAGTATTGAGCTTAAAATATAATTCTTGGACCTTGAACTGCACCTCAGTGTAAGTTATAAAAGCCAAAGGCATGAACTGAAGAAAAAAAATACAATTTTCATCTAAGGATTCAGCAGTGTTGCACAGTTATGTATACTAAAGTCGATGTGCACCTACCTCTAGTAGGCTTGAGTGCTTTCTGTTGCTCAAAATCATGGACCAAATTTGGAAAGCACTGTTCAAACATTTCTCTCTCCTCGATGGTTGTGTAGTATTCATTATCAGTAGTAGTGTCTCCATCTACAGGCAGACAGAAGTACTTAACATTGCCAGCACATTTTAACCCTTTATCCCTTAAATTGAGACTGAGTCAACAGCTTTCCTTGGCATGGGCTGGCCACTTAATGCCCAACCCATGCAAAGGAAAGTTGCTGACCTGGTGCATGTGATCTTAATATAGCTTTCATCTACAATTAAAGACAAATTGTTTTTCATTCTTGTTAAAATTAGTTGAAAAACACTGAAGCAGATGACATTTGACCACCAGCCAGTTTAAGGGGGCAAGGGTTACTTCCCACATAAATATCTGACCTTTTTGCCAGGCAATGGTGACAATCAGCCGCCATGATAAGGATGTAATGATAAAGGACCAAGGCTGTTATGAACACATGTAGGAAGAATGGACACATATTTGAAGCAAATGACAAGCCCAACAAGCTCAATGTGTGTTGAGAGAACAGGACTACAGTGTACAACTTTTCAAAAAGCTAATTCTAGCCAAGTTGCTGGTTTAGCAAGAGCACTATATTTTATTGGTTTGATACAGAAAGCTGCCTGTACATATGGGAACTTCCTTGTTGAAAAACATTGGCCACAGCAACACCACAGCCAATATGAAGCTCCCCTAGTGTATTTGATAAACCACTGCATGTTTGTGAAGTATTGAATGTGAGTTTCATTCCGTGCTTTCCATGGCTAAAGCTGAAGCAAATCATGCAAATTTAATATGTTCTGACAAAAAGTGCCTACAGATGAAGCAAGCATCAATGGGCAAGACTTCATAGATAAGTTGCATCAGAGTTCTCTGTGAAGCAATAGTTGTTTTTGGCATTGACTTACCCACTTTATGCCACTGGATTTCTAAACATGCCATTCCCTGTCGCACCCTTGTTTTTACCACACTGCAACACATGTAAAATCAAGTTATTATTTCATATGCTTATTTGACCATATTTTCACTCAAAACTTGTGAAAAACATTTGGGTCCAAGTTTGCAAAATAATTTTTTGATACACTAACTTTACACAACAATGTGCTGCTCTGTAATTTTTATGAACTTACTGTGGCCTTTTTAAATTTCAATTTCACACTGCAAAAGGCAAAAATAATAAGGAAACACAACTGCAACTGCACATCCATTCCAAAATGCCACATTAATTTGGAAACAAAGAGCTTGAACTGTTATATATTTTGAGAAATTATTTCCCTTTGACACAAATTAATTTGACCATATCTTCACTCAAAACCAGTGTTTTACTTTGGCTAACTTAACCACTTCACATATTTTTTACACTGCTTCTACTTTTCTGACTCCAAAGAAACTAACATACTGTAAATCTTTTCAATTTGTACAATAAATTTTGTAAAAAATAGTGCTTATTATGTTCAACACAAAGGTTAGAACTTGAGCCTTGTGTTCCAAACATTTCTAGTGCACTCTGGATGCTAAATTGGAATAAAATGATTTAGTTTTCATATCCACCTTCATGCTGAAAGCTTCCATGTTACACATTGATTCTCCCTAGGAAGGTAGAGAGCTACTCTCCTTGGTTCTCCTAACACAAGCTACGTGTAGTTGGCAAACCACAATGTCACTCTCCAAATGATTGAGTAACATACTAAAGCAAGCTATTGGCTGATTAAAACTGGTCACCACTGGTTACAGTGACGCACAAAGTAGCTGATCAGATATGTATCTTTGTCTCAAATGGGTCTCCTGTCTAAAATATATGGATAGAATCATGAAAATGAACATTTCTGAGCTACTTGTTTGACAATATTGAGGCCTGCATGATGCATGCATACATGCACAACCTTCCTTCCTCTACATAATTGAGTAAATTGGGCCTCAAATTTATACTTTCTGCACAGGTGTGTCATTATTATATCTATAAAGTATAGTTCCGTGTTGTATCTAACTGGAAGCAATGTTGACTAAGATGGGCTGCACCAAAAAAATTGTTACCAGTGTGGCTGCATATGGCGTTGGCTGTTTGCACTACGACTATGGAGTCTGTCTCTCATGTCCCACAGTGTTACCAAGGGCAGGATCTTTACTTGGCTGTAGTCTTCAGGCCACTCTAGTTTATCAAGGTTAAAGCGCTGAAGTACAAAAAAAAAAGAAAAAACAAGAAAAAGACAATCTCTTCTGACCATTTATACAATACAACTGGAATTAACACACAAAGTTATTTCATGTGTAAAAATACCCAATTACTCTTTTATGGTCATTTCCTGGTGACAATAAGACTGAGTCAACAGCTTTCTTTGACGTGGGTTTAGCACAATGTTCCCAACCAGTGTCAAGAAAAACTGCTGACCTGGGCCATGCTATCATCATAGGTCGTGCCTTAATTTCTCATTCAAAATCTTCATCTATATCAATGGGAAATTTCTGATACAAACACTGTAGCACACAGCATTGTATATTTGGCTGTTTAGGGGCAATTTGAGGAGGAAACTTATAATTTCTTGTTATGTATTCATTCTTGGAACCAGTAATATACAGTCCTCTTTCAAAAAGTCAATAAGAATTTGTCTCAGATTTCCACATTAAATGCAAAGCATGTAAGGCACAGTTGAAGGGATTATATATGTATGTAGTTCACAGAGCTCAATATTCAATTTCAAAACAATGTAACATACAATAACACGTTTCTTACACTATTTATCTTATCATTTCTTCTGCTTCATTTCAATTCAGTTATCCTGCTACAAAGTTTGTACATACTCTGTAGTAATTAACAAAACTGTTGTGGGATTTGTGTACATGTATGTATATATACACATGCATCTGAGTTCATGGTGGTACTTTTAAGAGAATCATTGCAGTTGTGATCATGAATGAAGCTGCCAAATACCTTTACATGCATCTTGCTTCTGGACCTCCTTGGATCAAACAGATTCAGTTCGAAAGTTTTCTATTTGGCAATGAAAACCATGATGAGGCAGATGCTTGAGAAATAATAATTATTATTTTTTTTAAAATCAAATTTAACCCTTTCCCCTTTAAGCCAGCCCAAACTGGATGGTGGTCAAATATTGTCTTAGCAGTAATGAAAATCAATTTGGATGAAAATTGCAAGACCTATCAAGATAACATGCCCAGGTCAACAGCTTTCCTTTGGCATGGGTTGGGCAGCTGTTGATTCAGTCTTAGTACAAGGGGGGAAGGGTTAACACAGAATTGACCTACTGGGTAACAATTGCAGTGCAAGTGCCTAAGGGTACATTCACAATGAGGCCTGGTACAAAATGATGCCATCTGGTGGCCAAAAATTATTTGGTAACCGTTTTAGGTAATATTGGAAGTTTTCTTGAGATGTTGGCTTAGACAAAGGGAAAAAGAATTAAGTAGTTGTGCTGTCTTCCATAGCACTGAAAAGTTCTTGTCATTTGGAAATATTGCAAACACATGCACTGTAAATTCATTATATTTTGCTGAATGGTGAAAATAAAAACAAAATGAAACAGTACCTAAAAATAGGTTTGGTAGGAACTATGTTCAAAATAGTGAAGTTAATTCTTCAGTTAAACATAAAATCTGAAACTTTGTACAGATGAAAATAAGTAGAATAAATCTCCAGTGCCAAAAAAACTGTACTTTTCTTCAGACAAACCTTTACCTGCAAGTGAAACATTTTAGGCCTCTTCCAGACAAACTGCTGTTTGGGTACATTATCCTTGGGCCTGATAAATTCATCAATGATCTGAAAGTGAAAAAAGCTGTCACCTAATACTTGTATTGCTTTAAATACACTTTCACATGACTAACATGTTTTCCTATCTTAAAGCTCCACACTCAGTAGACTTAAGATCTACTAGAAATGACTGTTTATATTTGAAAAAAAAACAAAAACAAAAAAAAACAAAACAAAAAAAAAAAAAAAAACAAAACAAAAAAAACCAAAAAAACCTGAAATTACTGAGAAATTTATTCAATCATGGGGGAGCTAGTAGAGCCTGACCAAATCCGAACCACCAAATCAGATATTATCGATTCACAGGATTCCGGGTCGGTTCGAGCGACAATGTGTGGCAGGTCATCCTGTGACCTCCTGCTGTCACAGGTGGTGACATGGGCACAATAAAGCAGCATATACTAAATTTGTCTTGTTTCTTTTTCCCACAGACACATTACAACCTCACAACCACGGCCAGCCCCAGCGCTACAAATATTCCGCACAAGGCAAAATAAAAAATCTGGCATGAATCTGAAGACAGCCAAAATATTTTCACTGAAACAAGTGAATTGGAAGAGAACTTAAGTTCCCCTAGAGCCCCACGTAATGTTAATCCAGTAGTTTGGTGGAAAGAGGCTGGATCATGCCGTTTTCCTAACCTGGCCGAAGTAGCTAAGAAATACCCATGCATTCCTTGTTCGAGCATTCCCAGTGAACAAGTACTCAGTATCATGGGTTTGACAATCAATGACAGGAGGGCTGCATTGAATCCCGAAAAAGCTGAAATGCTCATATGCTTACGGATAAACTGAGTTGAATATAAATGGAAGTATTAATTAACTGTGGACTGTGTTTGTTACATGTTCAAGCCGTGCTGACCTGCCCCGCATGCATAGTTTTCTGTGTGTGTCATAAGAAGTTTTTTAATACACATATCAAGCTGCGTTTGCAGTTCCCCCCCCCCCCCCAAAAACCGAATCCGAACATTTCTCGCTATCAGACTGGGCAAACTCTGCCGATACTGATATATCGGTATCGGTATAAAAACAAGGATCGGTCAGGCTCTAGGAGCTAGTATCTGGAACTGGCTGTTACAAGACGTGAAAAATGCAAAGACACTGTTTGCTTTTCAAAAGAACTGGACCACTCACTTGCTGTCTGTCTGCTATGCATGCATATTTTAATACTAGCTTCAACACCACATTTATGTATGACTGACATGTAATTTGATACCAGTTAAAGTACCACATCATTGTATGAAAACAAATATATTTCAATACCACAGCAAAAAGTGGCCTTATACTGCAGGTGATCTTGGAAAATAAAGGTGTATTTAACAGTAAAGGGTCTTCAAGGAATGGTCTTAAAAAGACATACACTTTATATTGGGGGTGGACTGTTGAGCAGGTAATACTGCATTTTAATACCAGCTTAAATACCTGTTGATTTGGGAACTGTGGAGTCAGCAGGGCTTTTCTACGGATAGCTAACTCAATAGCATGGGTTTGTGCTGCTGCATTTTGTTGATGCCACTTGCAGGGACACACATAGTCATAGTCACAGGGCTCACAGTACTGACTGCTCCTGCACCACTGACACCCATGATGGCTGTGCTCCTTGGCACTGCCAGGGTGTCCGCATGTTCTGCAGTGGGCAGGCTTTTTGCTGGTCACACATTGGTCCATGGCAGCCAGTCCAACATTGGACCTCCATTCTTGAAACCTGTAAAATATTACCTTTTATAAAATCATATTGGAACACTGTCCAATTATTTGTGTTCTACCTGAGGTCATTTTTTCTTCTGGCACTTAGTCAGTTTGTGAAAGCTGGTAAAGATAGATGAGAGTTTCCTATTTGATTGTATGGTCCCACAAATCGATACCTATGCTGAAGATACATGTACTACTCTTATACAAACTTAAATTCAAAGGATAAAAATTCCAGTACTATTATAAACAAAGAATTAATTCTCCAAAGTGAATGACTTAGAGTTAATGAGCTCTCTAGATGTTGGTGAATCAGACTTAATGACTTTTCATCATCATAATCGAACATTCAGTGAACCTGAAATCTTAACAAAGCATGTGGACAATTTCAACTTCTTGGGACTTACTTTAGATGAGAAACTTGCTTGGAATAATCATATTACTAAAATAAGTTCCAAAATATCAATAGCCATGGGCATCATTAATTAGTTAAAACATTTTCTTCCCTTAAATACAAAATTACCTTATACCATTCTTTGACATTACCTCATAAAAATTATCGTATACTTGCCGGGGGGGGGGGGGGGGGGGTCAAATTATAATCAAATAACAAAGCTTCAGAAGAAGGCAGTGCACTGTGTGTCTTGTAGCAATTATAATGCACACGAACCAATTGAAGGTAAAAGATTTTTTTTACTTTACCCACACTGAAATTTTATTGAAAATGTGTGCACGAGAAACTCCCAACAAAGCTGCTGTCATTACCATTTATATCAAGAAGATGATTATGAACATCTCTTTGAAACTTGTTTGTGTATAAGTGACCTAAAATTAAAGGTTGAATTTTTTTTTTTACACAGATTGGTTTGGAAAATGTATGTCTCAGTTTGAAAAATATACTAGGTTATAAAATTGGAAACAAGAATTACCAGTTGGTTAACTTTATATTGCAAGTGGTTGCATTTACAATATATAAAGGATGGTGTATAAGTAAAGAAAAAAACTTTAACTACTGGTCATTATTCAAATATGAACTTCACTGGAGATATAATGCAGTGACAACACATAAAACGTGAAAAATATCTCGAGAAATTTGTAAAAATAGTAGTAAACTAGAACAGACTGATTTTCTAACAGAAAATCAAATGTCTCCAGGTGGAACACTCACGTGTCTGAATAAGCTACAGGTGATAACAAATTACGAATGACCAAATTTGCTTGAAAATTACAATCCTATTTTAGCTCTTACCTAGATACATTACTCTAGCAATTTTCATCAAGTTCTTCAAGACTTATTGCAAGGAAACGAATTTCATATAAGTGACTCTGTGACCTTGAAAATTAAGTCAAGGTCAGCCAAATACAATCCAAACCTAGGTCTTGTCCAGATACATAATCCTACCCAGTTTCATCAAATTCCATCAAGTTCTTCAAGACTTATCGCACAGAAACCAATTTCACATAAGTGACCCTGTGACCTTGAGAATTCGCTCCAGGTCATCCAAATACAATCACAACCTAGGTCTTGCCAAGATACATAATCCTACCAAGTTTCATCAAATTCCATCCTGTTCTTCATGACTTATCGAACGGAAACCAATTTCACATAAGTGACCCTGTGACCTTGAGAATTCGCTTAAGGTCATTCAAATACAATCCCAACTTAAGTCTTGCCTAGATACATAATCCTACCAAGTTTCATCAAATTCTGTCAAGTCCTTCAAGACTTATCAAACGGAAACCAAGTGTTGAAGAAGAAGAAGAAGAAGAAGAAGAAGAAGAAGAAGAAGAAGAAGAAGAAGAAGAAGAACAACAACAACAACAACAACAACAACAACAACAACAACAACAACAAGCAGAAGAAGCGGAAGAAACCAGCACTAAAATAATATGTCCTCCGGCTTCCACCGGGAGACATAAATACTTGATGGTCTCTTATTAAGTGGGGAGTTTGCCGTCAGGGCTCATCATTGGTTGAGTGCTCATGGTTGCGTTGCTCACTGGGAGAGACCACATGTTTTATAAGGTATTTTTTTTTTTTTAATACTCTTCATGCTTTTTACAAACAAGAGTGAAGCTAAATGATAAAAAAAGTTGTAAATGATGGATACTGATTATTGAAATTATTTGTAAATGATGAATACTGATTATTGAAATTATTTGTGAACGATGGATATTGATTATTGAAATTACTTGTGAATCATGAACACAATTGTATACATATATCATTGATGAATAAGAGAGAAAAAGGAAAACCAATAGAGACAAACATAGCCATGATACTAGAAATACAAGAAACACTGGTTTATAATCAAATTGAAAACAACTTTACACGGGAAAGTCTGATTTTAACAAAGGTCATAAACTGTACTGAAGATATCACACTAAATAAAATCTATGCTCATAGCCTAACAGGAGTTTCAAATTACATGTATGTGAAAACTATTTTCTTGAGCATATATAAAAATAATAATGTACTCTGTATGATTGTTACATATGTCATTGAAACAGTTAATCTTAACTCTAAGGTACTGTACACCATTAACATTTTAACATACATGTAGTTACAAACAAGAATTTATGCATCAAACTGATGTATATTTCATAAAAATTCATCATGTCTATGACCACTAACAATTCTTGTTTCAAGGGTGGCTCTTGCCACACTGACATTTCCTTATATTATCAAGCACTTGACTTATGTATACCATTTGTTGGTCAAAAGAAAAGATTACTGAGTTCCATCAACCAAAATAAAACTAATTTTTGTCAGAAATTTCCATTTAAAATGTGCAATCTTATAGCCACTCACAAAACAGCTACCAATGGCACCAAAAATTACTTAAGAACCTGACATGATTCTTTCAAGTGTTAACATCTGGGAGATTACAGAAACACATTGCCTATATTTTATGCATAACAAGAGAAATTGAAATGAGTTACAGCTGGTCAAAACCACAGGTCTGTCTTACATGCCTTTAACAATTCTGTTAAAACAATGGAAAGAACTGCTCTGTAATATATTCACTTGGAGTTTCTGAGGCTGGGTTAAACTTTGCTATAATGAATATGCCATTGGCGGATAGTCTTAATTTTTTCATGAACTAGTTCAGGGAGGAGGTTTAATAAAAAAAAAAAAAAAAAAAAAGCTGTGCTCAGACAGCCACTCGGTTAACTGTTAATGGTCCCCATGGCATAATGTGTCACAATTTAGGATATGGTCCTTTACCACCAGTGCATCTAAAATTTATACTTTCTGAGCCCTAGCTATGCGACTACTGTAAAAACTTAAATTCGTAACATATCTCAAGAGCCACAACAACCAAATTTGTTTTACATTTATTCAGAAAAGACAAGCTTTGCTTGATGCAAACCCAAACTGTAGTAAATCATAGCCAAACCCCTTCAGTGGATGAGTTCCTGTTTCTGTTTGCAATGGTAATATGACAAGGACCTGGCAGAGGTGCCCTGATATAAATGCCAGGGCTTAACAGGTAAAAGATTTTATACTCTTAAATTGAACATATATCCTGACACAACATCTATTCTTGAAACACCTTGGGCATTTACTGTTCGTCCTGTACATGTGCTGTATGCAGCACAGGCAAATTTCTTGATATCATGCATGTAAGGCTGGCTTAAAATGGTCATAATGACCTTTCTAGGATACCCTAACTCTCCTTACCATCACCTATATTAATGTTCATATTTTCATTATTGTTTGCATTTCTGGAATTTAACTGATATTTTAATTTAACCGTTTTGGACATGCACTGTAATTCCTAATCCTATTACTATCGTACCTGATTAAACTAGTGTACATTCAATATATTTAGGCCTCTACATAGCTGTAGAGCAAACTTATTTGTAAACCGGCACATTCGCCTCCTTGGCACTTGCCGAGTCTTTTATCCTAATCCTATTAAACCTATGTTACAATACGTTTTCATAGTGTTTTTATGTTGATGGTTTTAATGCCATCAGTGAAATATCATTTCAAGCTAAAATAAATCTATAGCAAATTTAACACAGTTTTGACAAATTATTCACTGATAATTTTAAGCTAGAATGGCTGTGGCAACATCAAGTAGGAAGGTTTACATATCAATATAAGCAGAGGGTAACTTTATCTTAGTTGTTTGTCCAACATATGTGGTTTTATGGCATGTGGGTTGCTCATCTAACATTGTGACAAATATTAAAGCTATAACTAAGCAGCTGTATACCTCATGGCAATTTAACACTTGATTGAACTTTTCCTGCTTACCTTCCCAAAACATTGATGTTTCCCAGAGCTGCCATGAGTTTAAGTGCTTGTTCTTTCCCAACCCCCGGTACACCTTTAGGTTCATAGTCACAGCCCAATAGAAGTGCCAGTGACACCAACTTAGTGCGATCCAGTCCCAGCTTATCTTCAATGTCCTTCATCTGGTAACTCTCAACATGTGGATCCTTGGAAAGAAAAAAGAAAAAAACAATTTAAAACAAAAGACAACAGAATGTGAGACCTGATAAATCAGGTGGAGAATCATTTGCGCTACTGTTCAAACATTTTTGCAACATTCCCAAAACCTGTTTGACCAATTTAGATTTGTTTTTTTTCAATGAAGATACCCAAAGGAATTTACAGTGAAACCTCATTACAACGGCACTCAGATATCCGACATATTCATTATAAGTTTTGATTGGGAAAAATTCATTTTCTTTGTTGTTTGATTCATTTATCTGACATATTCAGTTATCTGACACATTTTTCAGGGAACAGATAGTGTCATCATAACAAGTTTTCACGGTACCTTGTTATTCATGGTAAAATTCCTGTACACTTTTCTCGCTCCATATAGGAAAGCATCTCCATCATTGGTCAATACACCATCCACATGCTGAAACGGATAATATGAAATGTGTGCATAATTCTGCAGCATGTATGACACAAACAACATGAATAAATTGAGAAAATAATCAGCTCTTCTAACAATACATGTATATTCAATTCACTTGAACAATTTCCCACTCAAACCACCCTAAAGCACCTGGATGTAAAATGTAGTCTGCTTTTATTTCAAAAATTTCTTAAGAAACTTTTGATAACATTTCGCTGTAAATTGTAGACAAGACAAACAGTGGTCCGTCCCCTCCTCCTCTTGTAATCCCCCCCCCCCCAGTCAAAAGAGGCCACTACTCTCATGAGGCCAAATTTCTGGTGCACTTGGGACACCCTTATAAGAGGGGGGACCAATGTATCATAATGGCTTGCCCCAGGTCAATAGCTTTCCTCAGTATGTGCTGGGTGCTTTGTGCCCAACCCATAACGAGGAAAGCTATTGATGCATTCATCTTCTCACCAAGAAGCTGGCCCGGGGCTAATAAGTACTGCAGACCTGCATGCATGAAGAAACATGTGAGCATGTTGAGGGTCCTTAGAAAAACAGGTGAAATTGCCAAAATCTGGTAAATTGAGCCCAAGATTTGAAAAATGTCTGAAATACTGATGAATATGATTATCACAAAATTTGATCACAACAGCTGAAAATCTTCAAAATATATAGAACCAGACAACAATACTGAAACTGTTCATGCCTGATAAAGTATACGGAAAGTACAAGTACATATATGACAAAGTTTATCTCTTAAAAACATCTTTTAAATTTTTATTTTAATTTTACTCACTGAGCTTCAAGTTTTGGAACCAGAACTTGTGACCTAAACAGGTTTCTCCTTTTTAATCGTACACACACAAAAATGGCTACATTGAAGCACATGAAAAACACCAGGCAAGGGCCTGACAGCTATGTCAAAGAACAAAGTAGGTGTAGGATAGTCCGACTGGTTTTTCCTCCAGTGGGGCATCATTAGGGACTGAACGTGACGGTTGTGTGTATCTCTTATATAGCACGGGGTAACATTTGACGTTGCTAACGTTTTTAGGTCAATGTCACACGCAGGCCGTTGATCCTGCAGTTTTGGAAATTTGTTGACCCGTCAGTGACGTGGTACGGGAGACTTTATGCATGTAGTACGTGTTTTAGTCTGTTGTGTCTATGATGTCATAGGCACCGGAAAAAAAATTACATTGAAGAACACACTTAATTTAAAGTGCGACAGAGGAAACTGGAGATTTAGTTTGCATCTTCATAACCTGAATGAGTCCAAGATGTGCAACAGGTTGTTTTATTAAATGGGGGAAAATTATGTCTAATACAAAATCAAATTAAATATTACCCCATGTTGATTAAGAAGGGCACAGAAGGCCTCAGCTTCACCTTGACTTTGTAAGCATGGTATTCCCAGTCCCTGTAGCATCTCACCACACTGAAATAAAAGAGTTTCAGTCAAAATGTTATATATCTTTACCTTTACCCCACAATTGAGAGAATGTACATATAGCTTTTGGGAAAGGCTATGACTTTCATCTTGATGATTCCTGCTCGGTTTGTACCTCTGGTTATGGGATGGGAGACAAAGTCTAACATCCTTTATTTTGTGGGTGAAATTATAAAACACAAAGTCCCACCATGATGCTGAAGCACTCTTACAATTTCCAGGACAGAATTGGAGGAAAAAGATCACAAAATTGAATGTGTTTTTCCCTATTATACTTTGTGCATGAAACTGTATAAGGGCAGCAATTTTTTCCTAGTCATAAATTACTATGAATTTGATTATAAAATCTTGAAGAACTACATTATCAATTTCATCAGCATTACAGTGAAACTTTATAAATTTTGCCCATGAAATCATGATGTACTTAATTTTGTCCACAAAACATCACTTTGGTACACAGGTACATGTATTATTTAAAATGGTAGTCAAAACAAGCAAGCAAACATATGTTGATTTATGTATCTATTTATCACTCAGGAATAAGTTGACAAGTTAAAAGTTGCTGTCTGAACACTCTGTATTTATAACAAAGTTGTGTTTTTGATATAAACTTGTCTATATTTCAATCTTTGTCTATTTTTTATTCAATGAATAGGTACTTTAAGGTAGTGCGGCTATTGGGAAATGTGTGGAGCAATGCTGTATTAAGTGTGCCAGTGTGTCTTTGTTTGTTAATCTACTGTCATAAAGCTATATCTTTTCTCATTTGTACAGACATTTAGTTTTCTCTCATGTTAAAATAAAGTTCTGAAGTTATCATTCAGCAGTCTCATTGTCAGTGGCTCTTTTGTTCAGGGGTCTCGTTTACACTTTGAGACAAGATTACTCCAAATATATGAAAGCTACAAGTTTGAAAAATTGTACCTTAAACTACAAATTAGTGAGTCATTTTTAAAAAAAAATCTAAACTCTTTCAGTGCCACATTTTGGACTGAGTCAACAGCTTTCCCTGACATGCTTTGGGAGCAATGCACCAAAAGCGTATGGAAGAAAGCTGTTGACCTGGACTTGCATTTTCTATGTAATTTCAGGCATGTGCAGGGTACGTGAATGAAAGGTCTTTTTGCAAGGAACATTAATCAAGCAACCTTATAATTCAGAGCAGATCTGGCAGATTGACTGAAGTTCCAGTTGGCATTGAAACAGTTCAAATAGACCGGTTTTCATTTTATGTGTGCTCAAATCGTTTAAGCAGACCCTGACAATTTCTTCAGTTTTTGGGAGCTTGGTTTCACCGGTGCAGGGCTAAATGCTCTTTCAATCATGATAAATAAGTATAATAGTGACACTTGAATAAAGAGGCACTTAATAAGACCAGGTTTTGTGTGACCAGTGGAGCCACATGCATCATTGAATGTTCCCAACTCCCTTGTTAGGTGAATTTGCATTTCTAAATACACACCGACACATGACCTTAATTGTAAAAGATGCTCATAGCAATGAACAATTTTGGGCTAAATTTTCTGATAAAACTACAAAGGTCATAACAGAGCTACTCAGTGTGATTGGAGATAACCAGTAACTTTAACCTAAAATGACAAGTCAATTTTGAGGAATTGTGATTTTTCAAGCAAATAGACCTTTGCATCTGCTACCTTCATATTGGTATGAGCACATTTGATGACATATGTCTCTGTTAGCTGATCCCCTTTCATGCAATTGCACATGAAGGTTCCACTGGCATATTCCTTGTTGAGCATGGACACCTATTGTGGACACTTTTTTTTCCACTTCAGACCCAATGATGTCCACAATAGCCACGTCTTAGTGTACATGTAGTCTCCTGATTGTTTGGGGCTGGAACCTCATACATGTACGTATGTCACATGCCAGACAATGCCATCAACATTTTCAAGAAATGATACATCATGGTTCCTTAACCTGACTGAAAAACAACTGAACAACACTACCTTAATTTTAACCCTGAGCAACTTGACACGGCTGTATCGGCATGCAACATTTTTGCCTTGACAGCAGCCATCACAGGCTTTGTTAGAGGATTAGCCCTTTGCCTTGAAGCACCAACATCAGAAATACAGGAAGGTTGCTCAGGAGGAAAGCCATTTTTTTCTGCTATCAACAAAATTTAAAACGGCCAGAAATGACCCGGTATTGAAAATGTCGTCCACTTCTCTCTCTCTCTCTCACTCTCTCTCTCAAACAAGTATAATATAACAGGCAATCAGTCAACAGCTGTTCTCAGTCCAATCTGAGTGTAGAGTGTGCTATGGCAAGCTGTTGACCCAGTCTCCAGCCGGGTTCATTTTTACAGTGCTAAAATAATGATGCATACACTATGCAGTGCAACTGACCTCTTTCACCAATACTTTGAAACGAGATCTGCCTTGTCGCTTGACTTTCCCTGACCTTTGACATCCATTTCCTGGCCTCCCACTGAATCTGATTTGTTGTCTTTGCATCATGGCTTCCCACTTCAGTTCTGGGGCAGCTCCCTCCAAAACAAACACCAGCTTCACACCTAGTTGCATCAGATGGGATACTCGGAAAAACAGGTTCCTGCATTTGGTATAAAAATTGTGTGTTGTTTTAGTGCTGGCTTGATCACACAAATATACTGGCAAAATCTTGTTCATTAGTGCAAAGGATCCCCTAGCATTAAAATAATTTCATAATGACCTGCTGTCAAGAGACTGAAAAAGTTATGGCTTCTTAATGTTAACATCACCATTTCAAGGCATTTCACTTGTGTATAGGTACTCAAGAGTTAATGGGTTGTCAACTCTTGACCACCAGGTCACTACGCTCTTACCATAGCTATGACGATGCATTACCACAAATTGCTACCTCTCAACATTCTGGTTCCCATTGACAGTGTTACTTTTACTACATGTATCACATAAAAATATTTTACATACATGAAATTTAATTAAATAAAAAAGTGGCCAGGAAAATTTGAAGTTCTCTTTTCATCAATGTAAAATTGTGACCAACCAATCAGAAGGCCAAACATGTAAAGAAAAGGCTACAAGATCAGTCTACCCCTCAGCAGTCATGTTAGTAAAATGCTTCATCCATGAAACAAACAGGACTGATATACTTACATTGCAGCCTGCTCCAGTTGTATCATATGTGAATTACTTTTGTAATGTTTGTGGCAAATAGTGTTGGTATTTTTAAAAAAATTAACTAAGTGTAAAAAATTCCACCAGCATTTTACTACCCTCTGTTGCTATAGGATACTGTGAGCAAACTGAAAACATTCATGATACATGCCTCACTCAGATAGTATGTATCACGTGTTCTGAACTGCTTCTGTTATCTCAAGTTGCAACTCAAATGATAAGTAGCAGTTCCTCTCATGACAAAATCCTGTCATTTAGAGACCACCTGCTCATGAGAGGCCATTTTATAGATTCCCAAGTCGTATACATACTCCCAATGTTAATCCATGGATCTATCATGATCACCAACTGTTTTTAAGACCACTTTTTTGTTGCCGTAAGTGTAGTCTCTTGTGACAAGGGTCACTGTAATTAGAATTTCTATTCTGTACATTTTGGTCAATAACAGACATGATTTATGTAACCAGTTGGCACCCTTGTTTAAAAGGGTTTTTTTTTTCTATCTTTTTTTCTTCTTCAAATTTTGGTGGCATGCACAGTATTCTTCAAGTCTCTGTGGCACTCTCCTTGAATTATTCATATATATATATATATATATATATATATATATATATATATATATATATATATATATATATATATATATGTGGTAGTTTATATATGATTTGACAATGTGATAGAAGGCATTCATATTTATCCATATTAACTGCTGATTTCCTACAGGTATAGTTCCCTCAGTTGCTAGGCAATGGAACTCCATGTATGCCTCCACCATGATGAGGGCACTTGTACCAGTCAGGTTAAGCAACAATCCAGAAATAACACTTTTTCTACCAAACAAATGAAATTTTTTAAGTATCTGTAGCATCTAGTATATTTTAAAATTTAGTAAAGAACTTTTCTTAAGCTTTTCACTCGCTCATGTTGTTACTTTTATCATAGCTCGTTTGGCTTTGCTTCTTGCATGCCCTCCTTCCAGCAGCCTGGGTTTCAGCACAGGATTCTGGTTAATATTAATACCTCCTACTGTGTTTGTGATGATTTGGCTCTATCTGTAGAAATGAAAATGTGATTTAGATCCTCCAGGGATATACATATGTATAGGTCCCTATTTCATCTCACAAGAAAGTTTTTGGACTCAGATATGGGGTGGCAAGGAGTTCAGCTGTGTGTGTGTGTGTGTGTGCTTTTTTTCTAATAATTTTGGTTTTCTTTATGTCAGCATGCTTGTGTACATCAATACAAAAACATGAAGGCATATGGTACAAATCTGCACTTGGTGGGCCTAAGTCTAACAAAATGTTGTTTCCTGTATCCCTACCTATCTAAACACATTTTTGGTTGCCTACCTTTGAAGTTTTATAGTCATTTTTCCATACAATGGGAAACTAATGCTACATTCCATTTATTATTACTTTTTTTAAAATTGTTTTTACATTTTTCCTGGTTCAATTTCAGAGAAGTTGAATGGTAGGATTTCAGTGCAAAAGGAATTCCAGCAATATTTTTAAAATTTCCATGGAAACAACGAGTGTCTGTTGCCTGTAAATACAATACCATACAATACAATGATAGTGTTTGTAAATGAGCTTCAAGTCAAAGATTAACTATTATCAAAAAGGAATAAGAAATGATCTGATGAATATCTTTTTTGAACTGTGAGTGTGACTTACTGTACCAGCTGTTTAGTGTTATCAACACAATTTTGTGTCAGGCACAATGAAAATAAAAAAATCTCCATGTTGCCAAGATGTGGTTACATTCAAGAAGCAAGTTCATCAAACTCATCCAAGGTCTCCATAGGATGCTTTAGCTGTTGATGCCTATCGCCTTGAAAAAGAGACCAAGGTCAAGATCTTAAAGGAGCCAACTCATCAAGATGCTTCAGCTGTGATGTTTGATGGTTGTAACTTCATTTACTCTGAAGATATGACATTGACATGGATTTTTTTATGACACCTGACTTTGAAAAAGAGGTCAAAATCAACAGGGCACAAACTGATCCATGGTCCTTATAAGATGCTTCAGCTGTGAAGATTTGATCATTGCATAACAATTTGGATGTTATTGCATTCAAAATGTGTGCATAGGCACAGACCTGACAACAACAATTACCCACTTAGCTTAATTTATACATGGAGGGAGTAACCCCTCCCCACAATTTTCCTACCTACCTACCCTGGATTCCCAAATTTTCTCCTGTCTTGATCCTCCCCTGAAAATATTTGAGGACCTAAAATGTGAACAAATGGAAACTACATACCTTAAGTAGGGTTTCACAACCACTCCTTGCATGTGTCGAACACCCTGTGTTTCACAAATCCAGATGCTGAGATCTACAGCTATAGTCTGTCCACTAAGCTCAGCTAATGATTTATGACACTTTACCGGTTCCAAAATGCTCCATAGATCTTTCACTCCCATCTCTCTGATAAATCTGAAAGCATGAAGTGCAAAGTGAAAGGAAATTTAGAGACACATGTCCCACAAGTAATATTGAAGAATATTTGCAGGGTGCAAACATCCCCCAGAGCCTATTAGTAGTGTCCTGGACAAGTGGAATCTACATGTACATGAGGACAAGTGACACGATATAATAGGTTATCCGAGGTGCTTTCATGTTAAACAGATTTTCTGCTTTTGTTTCATTTTTTTTTTTATATTGAGGTCTGCTGCATGTACCTCCTTGTTCTAGAAGTGGAAACTTCTTTGCATCATCTCGCTGTGGACTCACTATTTACCCTCTAATAATATCAGTGATCTGGTCACAGAGTGCTGTTTGGTCATCCAGCATTCTATTCATATCATGCGGCTTTGTAAATGCTAACAAAAAGTGACCAATGAATGATGATTGACTCAACCACAGACAGTGCTTTGATTATTTAATATCTACCATCAACACTATTTCCATGTGCAGATGTAAGACAGTGACAGCTACAAGTTCAAATATTAAAGTCGCTGCAAGTTGCAAATGCTTACAATGATCTGGGGTATATGTACATGATGAGTGTTCAGCATACAAAACAGCATACCCTTTCAGAGAAATAATATAAATAAATAAATAAATACTAAAAAAAAAATACAAAAACAAAAAAAAAAAAAAACAAACCATCAGGTAAATACCTTGTACATGACAGTTGCATCACAAGATACCTTGCTCCAAACAGGCAGCTAATTTCTATCATAAATACTATGTACATAACCATTAACAACCCCAAGTAACACCACAATACACCATGTTCCAAACAGGCAGTTAATCTTCATCCTGATTTGGTAGGAAGTGTGAAGAATGTTGTTTGATGAACATAGGGCTGAATAGCCCCTATAATGTCATAGTTACCAGTGTATGGCAAGTTCACACAACCAAATAAACACAGATTAATTTTGTCATTGTTACTGAGATTTACCAGCATAAGAACATTCCTAGTTATAAACACTTCATTGATCCATGCCAAAGGGGTCTGTCTCTGTGTTGCAAAATGGGGACACTGCAACAGATAATGAACTATTGTTTCAGATCTATGACCACAGCTGCATGCGTGACTATATCTATCAGATAGCAAGAAGACAGGTGAGCATTTAAAACATGGAAGTCAACACACAAGCGATTCAGCAATATATTTAACCTTCTTGGGCTGCGCCAAAGGTAATCACACCTGTAGGGAAAACAAAAGTGACGCGAGAGTCTTTAACAAACAAGTCCAAGATGTAGCAATGTGAACCTCCATAGGTAAAGAGTATATACAGTCATGATACCAATGAACTCAGGACAGTCATAACTTTGCCTGAGGCTGGTGATATTTCTAAAGACCTACAAGTTGTAGCTGTGGCTATATATGTGGATATGCATCAAAGAGCATTAGTCATCCTGAAATTAAATTTGCCAAGTGGCTTGACAGTCATTGAAAGGCCTCTCATCAATCAGCAGTCAATTGCAATGAATGCCCTTGTTTCCCACTAACTCTTCTTGTAAGTCACTTGCCTGATTGAGACATTGTTTCTAACTAGATATGTGGGCTGGACATGTGAATTAGACTCACAATTGGTTTGGCCTACTTTGGTAATAGCTGTCAAACCCATTTCTAATAAAGGCTGATTGGAAGCAAAAAGATGCTTTGTAACTGCATGGAGGTATCTCCATGGTCTAACTGAAGTGTTTCATCTTTTTTTTCCCTTTTGCATAAAAAGTGGACAAATATAAAAATCAACTTTCAGCATGTTTAAAATACTCAATGTGTTGACAATGCAGGAACAAACCTCTGGAACATTCACTATAAAATGCAGTAATGCATTTACCATTACAAATAATTATACCATGCCTCCTTTGTTTTCTCAAGGGATATTATATATCCCTTGAGAAAACAAAGGAGGCATATATTATATGTCACCTGCTTACACATATATCCCTGCTTTAATTTCCGTGGCTAAATTTCAACACAGGACTGATTTGCTTTGGTGAATACATTTTAAAATGCATTTATATTCATGAAAACAAAGAAGGCATGGTATAAAAAGGATACATCCCTTGTTCTCGTGATTTATCTGGAATCCTGCCTTTTTAAAAAAGCAGGATTCCTGATAAATCCCTTGAACTTGGGATGTATCCTCTTCAGAAATGCCTGGTGCAGTGGTGGTTGTTCCGAACCAAGCGGGAATCTGAACCAAGTGACCACTGTCATGATTCCCACATGGGCGGACCATGTGGGAATCATGACAGTGGCTTATATTTGGATGGTAGTAATTGGTCATGTACATGATATAACAACAACTTAATAGGCCTATGGTCCAGGCCCAAGTTGGAATTCCAAACTTGTTCTTGATGAAAAATTAGAATGTTGGGACTCTAAAATGTCTAACCATGACTCCTCTTATACCTCCATGGTCTAACTATACATGTTCCCCATCCACTGGCTGTACCGATACAAAAGTGCCATAAATTTCACTTTTCCTTATGTTTCATTTTGGCCAAAAATATATTCACAAAAATAGTAAACATAATCATGATGTTTAATAAACTTCAAGAAAGTATCATTATGATATAAAAATGCACATTACTACCAAGCATCTAGATTCTCATTTGGGCGGCCCATGTCGGAATTCCCATATGGGCCAGGACCATGTTGGAATTATTCTCACTTGGTTCAGATTCCCATTTGGTTCAAGGACAGAGGCATCTCCTGCGAAATGTTGTACCGAAATTCAAGAAGTGCGCCGAATGATACCGACCTTGACCTTGGCCTCGTTTTAGAAGTTTCCGTTCTTGGTGGCCCCAACCCCCCATCTAAGAATTACTTGTCCTATTATCGTCACTCGACCATGATCTTTTCCTTCGTTTAATAAGAAATAGGCATCCTTTAAGCAAATCATTTTAACTACTGCGTCAAAATTCCAAGAAAAGAAGGGAAACCCCGGAAATCCCTAAGTGCACGTGACCAAGCTCCAATTTTGGCCAATCAGCACGCGTCAACACTCTCCATTCCCGCCAGATTTTGAACTGCGGCATTCAATCCCTGGTTATTGTTCCAGATCAGGGAAAATGCCGCTGTATGGGAGAAAAGTATTTCACCAGTCAAAGCCTCTTGTGGATGTAGATCCTAACGAGACGATTTATACGATTCCGCACACTCAGGAGCAGTTTCGGTCGAAGGCGTATCCTTTCCTAATGTCGCACGCAGGAAATCCAATATGGCGGCCTACATGAAATCGACATCTTTGTTGGTATTTTTGACATTTGTTCCAAATATCTCAAATTTGTGCGCTTTTTCTTGTGTAAAAATGATTTAGGCATTGGGTAAGTCCAAACTGGCTAATATAACTGCAGATCACTGTTAATTGACATTGTAAACAAAAGTGCACGTGTACAATGAAACCGGCAAAATTGGATTGTTTACATCTCTATGGTGACCACGTGGTCGTGGGTGGGTGGGAGGGACGATCTAATGATCCCGGGGGTGGTACTTGTGATGGTCAAAGTCACCTAGGTTTAACACCAGAAACGCGCGCTGCACCTACCGCTGCCCCGGCAGCCATGTTTCACGCTATTGTTATTTGCATAATAACTCTTGCCAAGCAGGAACAGTTTGTGCTTTGCCTTTAGTGGCGATTATTCCACGTAATTTGTGGATAAAGGTGTGAAAATGATGATGATATCTTAAGTTGGTCCCATTTCATAACTATCTAAGTTGCAATATGTATTGCATGGTGTCATTCATGGCTGCTGCAGGGAGGGGTACCCCCACGCTACATCACCAAGACCCAAGTACGTATCACTAGCAGATAAGAGCTGTCAGAATTGTTTTATGCTTGTTTTGCTACCTACATTTCATTTCGTGTTACTGAAGGATTCTATGGTATTGGATGTGTGTGTTGAGCACATGACACAATGTAGTTTATTGCACATTGGGCTTGTCGAGCAGCTGGGGTCATAATTGCTGGTTGGTCGAAATTTCTTCAGAATTCTGTGCAGCTTTAGCTTCAATGGTTACATCTCAATAATGCTGTCAAGCAATATAATTTTTTGTGTTTTAGATAGTTGCAACTTTGAGCATATCATACATCTTGTGCAGTTCATTGTCCAGTTTGATGCCTAGTGCTGTGATCCATCATGAGTAACATGCCAGGTGAAGGGAGTGATTGAACATCCTTGACTGTTTCATTGGTTGGTTTGCTCAGGTGTTCTGCAGCTGTAACATGGATTTAGTAATATTTATACATAATAAGAGTGCATCTTCAACAAAAACAGCTCAATGTGCAGTGGATATATGTTGTCCTGTCCATATTTTGATGAGGATTTATAATTACAGATTTGGGTACATTTAGCATTCACATTCAAGTTCATTCAGTTACCACCAGGTGGCAGTTTTGGCACTTCCCCATTCCTCACAGAATGCACCTTCAGCAACATTGTGATGAACTTTGTCACAGCAGAATAAATACATGTATATTTATTCATTTATACTGCACAAGATAGTGGATATGCTTGCATGGTCTTTTACAAATCATTGAAATGAAACTGCATAGAAATAACAGTCTTGCCCTATGATCAACAAACATGATATTTTGTTACAATATGTGCTGTCTTGTGCAAACCACATTGTTTTTATATAGGAACCCATTTCAGTTTACTTTTGCTGTTCATGACCAGATATCACATCTGGACAACCAAGGAAAGATGACAAGGGGTTTTATCGTGTCTTAAAAAAATAAATCTTTTGTTTTTAAGATGAAATTATTTATGCTTGAAATTTTCATTAGAATTTTGCATGTTTAATGAAGAAATGTATACGCTTTTTAATTCTGTATTTGATACATTACTTCGACATTGTGTTAGTATGACTGAATTACATTTTTTTATGTCATTCTGTTGCCCAATAGTCACGTGACCATATGTAACAGATCTAAATGAATGAACAGATTGTGAAGCCAAGTGCTTAAAGAAACATGACCAAACTTGATTTTTGTACAGTTAACAGCAAGTTGAACTAACTGCAAAACAATGGAAACAAAATGCAGGAAAAAGTCTTTCAAGGTGATTCATTACATGGCTGTACCCAAGGAAGCTACATGGTCAAGAAGGCCACTGGGTCTAATAATTTACTACTGGCCACAATCGTCTATTGAGTCCTCAACAGATGCAACTCTACAGGCACAGTGGCAACTCAGGGTTTATTTTAGCAAGGATTGTGATGTTGCACATGGTCTGTAAGGATCCTGTTGGAAACAGCACATGATTGACCATGAACAAATTTCCTAGTTGACAGTGACACTTTACAGTTTGTTTAGTGTTAAGATCATGACTGGAAAACTATTTGAGCCATGACTTTATTGCACATGATGGAGGTCTTCTACAAGGGCTCCATCATCAATTCCTAAATTGGTTATAAGAATAAATTTCCATCTGCCTGCACTAAGTATTTTTTATTTCCAAATTATTAGTAATATCCCGCTTCCCCGCAAAGGCAGCAGTTCATATCTCGCCAGGTGAGATTAAGGTTACTAATGCAACCAGGTATGCAGTTGTGGAGGGGAATTCATATGCATGTCTCATATTGGTATTAAGCCTGTGTTAAAACATTATTTTATTGTGTTTTTATTTCCTTAGTTTTGTGCCATAAGCAACATAACTCAAAAGAGAAAATTGCAACAGAATTAAGTAGATTTCCAGTAACTCTCAGGATCACACAGTTCCTTTTGTGATAACTCAAATTACTTGAAATATGACATTAACATTGCACTTATTGATGGTCCTAAGAAACAGTTTAGTTAGGAGTGAAGATCTATGCAGTATCGGGACCTGTTACTGGCCTATTAGTCCTTGTTGGCAAGGTCAGCAGGGCCCTGGACTTTCATTAGGATGTAACACTTGATGAAAAATAGGGTAAATATATATTGATACATTAACTGGAACATGTTCACGCATTTTATAGGTTGGAATTTGAGATACACATTCATGATGTCATGAAAAATGAATTGCCTGTGGTTTGTACTGGTTGGTTATGTACAAATGTGATAAGATTAGCTAATTAGCAAAATTAAAACACTGAGGACCAATACTGCAATTTATCCAATTTCAAACCCTGGACCAGGATGAAATGAATTTGTGAAAAGTTTCATATTTTTATATGATCACAATAGGCTTTATTTTATCCTTTTCTTTCTTTTTTTTTTTCTTTTTTTTTTTGAAAATTATACATGTGATTGAACTTTTAAGTGGTAACCCTACAGACAATTAACTTTTAATCAATGAGGAAAGTGAAATCAGGGATTTTTTACAGAAAAGAAAGTCTTGAGTGCATGTCAATTTTCATTCTTGTAAAGGGCATGGACAGGCATATGAAATTTCAGATATTTAGCAGATTCTCACTATTTTAGCACCTTATTTCAGCAAAGTTGATCATATGTTTCCTACATATAGTTCAACTATTTTGAACCTTTTTTTCCTTGATTTGGAGGTATTTCAGATAGATTTAGTGAATTTTCCCTATATTTTTGTAACTGACCACTCACATGCCTGCATGTAGACCTTTGATTTATATGAATAATATTTTTAATATATCAATAAGTAAGTTTGAGAAACCAGTGGACCCATTTGGTCCTTTGAGGCGCCGGCACTTACCAGAGACCTTCAAATCAGTGAAATTGATCCTTTTGCTACTTTTGAGATGATGAAGTAGTAATCTTTATCCATGCCAACAAGTTTCACTTTAACATATTTACTTCTATGTAAAACTTAAAGATGAAAAAAGTGTCCCTGCTTTATAGAGTCAATCAGTTAATTGGCTCTTAGGTTTGGTCACTAATGGTGATTTTTAGATAAGCATTCACAGTCAAAGCCTCGCTTGATGTGTTTTTACAAGTGAGCGGATTATTTCACAGGTGACTGATTAGAAACACCATAATGTTTTTAAGTGTATAGGTCAAAGTTATGACGGAGTTTAAGAGATTAGCATTTAGTCATCCCTCTTAATGGCCTGAGCAGATACATGTCATTGCCAGCAGACTTTAATTACTCACCAATGAGTCATTGGTGAGTTATTAAAGTCAGCAAATCTCCTTGGTTATCTTTGGTACTGTGAATATCTCAGAAACAATTTTTTACAAGACCTGGCAATTTTGCGACAGCCTCACTCAAAACTGGATGGATGAATCTTTGTGAAATTAACTGCTCTGTAAAGACAAGAGTATAACTTAGGTAACCATTTTTTGTTTGGCAATATTCCAATTTTAAATGCTACTTTTTGAGCTCCAAAGTGGAAAAAATTATCATTGTTAATTGCAGATGCTTCAAAATTCAATAACATAAAAACCGTTCCTTTTAACGGAAAACAAAATAATGGTCACCTAAATTATACCATTGTCTTTACATGACTGTCGATTTCAAGCTTTTTATGTGAAAAGTTTTATTGTGATACTTTCTCATAGTGTAAATCGGATCCCTTGAATAAAATTAATCTTAGAATATTTATTGTTACATACAAAGAAACTATACACATTGACAAAACTAAAAAATGTATACATCGATGGGTTTGTATCCAAAAACAGACACAGTGGCAATTTTTGTACTCCTCTCCTGTATGTACCCTATGTAAGAGCAGGCACCTTAAAAAGAGTGAAAAATGCTTTAAAATTTATGACTATTCTAGAATATACTGTGCGCAAGGCTTAAAACGTATGAAATCTGTTTCAGGTGGACTGGCATCAAAGTACTTCTCACCTGCAAAGTAGATGCACATATCTTTGGGCTTTTGAAATCATGGGCCCCAATTTGAAACATGAGGGGCCAAGAAGCCTTGATCTGGGAAACTAAGAGTGAACACTACTTGTTTTGACATGTGTTTCTGTAAAATTGGCAGTGAAATTAACATGGTGATAAATGTTTAAGTTTGCTAAGCTGGAGATCACTGCATCTTAAGTGGCGAAATTATTGTATGAAACTTCCTTGACCAATATTTCAGTGAATATGAAAAGCGTCTGTCAATGTATGAAGATCCGGTGTGGACCTGTCAGTGTACAGGACATATCAACTTGACACATGAAGAAGCATACACATCGGAACAGGAAAAGAAACGGTTGCTGAAGCAAAATTTCCCAGAGTACTTTAACAAGACAGTGTTATCTTTAGTTCACCATAGTAAGTGAAAAATGCTTGTGTGTACATGTATTACCATTTTAAAACATAACTGCTGTGTGTTGAAGAGACTCTGAAATTGTTTGTGAGAAAGGTAATATGCTTTCTGTATTGTAGTGTAGAAGTTATCAAATAGTCTGTAATTTATTATTGAACAACATCTTCTTTATGTATATAGTCCATGTGCAAAAATCTGTTTAGATTTTAAAATTATATTTTCATTTCATTTTGCTTTATAAATGTTTGCAGTAGAGGTTTTGCAGAGGATCATTGATGCTTTTTTTCCTCAGGGGTCAATTGAAAGAACTTTGTTTTCTCAATTTGGAACATACACTGCCAAATACCATTTGTGTGCACTTTAATACATTTGTGTATTGAACAAGACAACAAGGCTTCTTATACAATCCAAGACTGAATACAATTAGTGTGATGAAAATTAATCTTTCTAAAATCAGGCCTTTGATGTGTAAAAGACATGGTGAAACATTATATATTTTCTGTGTTTTTCCAGGCACAGAACAATTAGACACCCTGGTGGATAAAGCATGGACTAAAATACAAGAAGCGTTTGTGATTGATGAAGTTATAGCCCTGAAAGTGAAAGCCAATGGAAAAATGTAAGTTAAAAAAAAACAGTTTAAAAGTAATACTGGAATAGACAAAATTTGTATGATGTGATATCCCATTGGGGGGGGGGGGGGGCACAAATGGCTGTATTTCCCCTCAGTACAAATAATGTTCAAACCATTGTAACATTTTTATCTATTGTCTGTTGTTGTTAGCTTATATTTAATAACATCTGAAGTACATGTATATACATTATTGGAATTGTCTAGTAAATAAGTAAAAGCTTTATTTATCTTGGGTAAAACCTAGTCATGACAAGGTCAATGATTTACACAGGGCCCTCCTAAAATAAATATAAAATACATGATAAATGCATAGAATACATTTTCAATACATAAATAAAATATATGAATTAAAACATGTAGGAGATACTGAATCCTTTGTGGAGAAGTTGTAAGTATTTAATGTCCAGCCAAAAATGTTGCCTCTGGTAGATAAAACTTTTAATGTGCCTTTTGTATCTCTCTTTAAAACTGTCTGTCGCAGGACTTTCTCTTATGTGTACATCTATGGCATTCCATAGTTCTGCTCCTTGAGCCTGCAAAGTTATAGCCCCTTGACCACTTATAAAACAGGGACAGGACAAACTCGAGGAAAGACTGTGGCATGTATTATACCTTGTCTTGGTTACATAAATTGGCACAAAGCTAGAATAAATCTGGCACTCTATCTAATAGACACACCAAGCTAAAAAACATAGGCACAGATGGACATGCTTTTTGTAATAACCTTAGGGCCTGTATTTTCCGTTTTTAACCGAAACGGAATGGAATAATGAATTTTTGTCACCTCTGAAAGTGAAACGGAATTTGCTGTTTTGCCTTAATGTGTTTTACATACAAAGAGAACTACTGAAACGCAATTTGGAAATTTCTGGCTGGTGAAACGGAATTTCTAGTTTTTTGAAACGGAAAAATACAGGCCCTATAACCTAAGCTCACTTGCCACTAAGCAGAGGTTATAGGATGGTCCATTTTTGTATGCCATCCATCTTGTCTGTGCATCTGCCCACAATTTACATTTTTGACTTCTCCAAAAACGTTGGTCAAATTTACTTCAGACTTGGTGAAGATCAACCTTAATTGTTTCAACAGTTTGTGCTGTAATTTGTTTTAAAATTTTTTTTTTCAATTTTTGTGTGTTGAAGCTATTTTTCAACTTCTTTTTTTAAACTGTCTCCCAGCTTGTGCTGAAAATTGGTGGAAATGTACTTTGTGGAAGGGTCACACAAAGTTGTTTTCACTAGGTGTTGTTTCAGAATTCTGATTTTTAATGAATTTTTCAGTTCAGGTACTTACTGGTCAGTGCGTACATATTGATCACTATGTTTGTCAATGGGGATTGCAATTGTAATTCACATTTTCACCTTCTCCAAAACTGTCAGCCAGATTTACTTTCAACTTGGTGGAGATGTACCATGGATGAATCTGTAGTAAGTTTCTTCAAGTGGTCATGTCCTCATGATTTTTTTATTTATTTATTTATTTTTTATTTTTTTTTGCATTTCTTGGGGGGGGGGGGACCTTAAAATTTTCATTAAGCCATGCGGCCAGTGGGTTTAAAATTGCACACAAATGCTTCTGGGTCCTGATGGAACATGGTACTTTGGGTTGAGAGTATGAAGGATGGCTGAGGATGAGGTGTTCACACGGCTCTCTTGTTGTTCAGGACCTACTTGCATTGGGTGGAATTAGCAGCAGCCAAAATAGCACTTTTCATATGGCTAATAGAAGTTGAAAATAGTAACTAAAATTTCACGAAAATTCATTGTTCATGTACTAGAATAGGAGGTATTCATAAGTAATTGTGGTCATTTGCTGCCCCCTATCCTGCAATAAGGAACTTGACAGGAAGGTGTGCACATTTATGTACATTATTCAGCAGGGCGAATGTGTTTTGGTGATAAAATGTAGCAATCTGAGAAAGCAAAAGCCTAAGAAAAGTCCCTCATGTAGTTCAAACCATAAAAATTTGCGTGAAATATTCAGAACTTTTCTGTTGTAAAGGCAGAAAAGGTGTTCTTTTCAGGTCTTTCAGTAACAAAATTGCAAAAGTCCTTCATGTAGTTCAAACCATGAAAACTTGCTTAAAAAATTCAGAATTTTTCTGTCGTAAAGGCAGAAAAAGTGTTCTTTTCAGATCTTTCAATAACAAAGTTGCTGCAAGTGCCCTCATCATGGTGAAAGCATGCAGCTCTGTTGCCTATTAACATAATAGAACAGGTCCGCAGTGACCTATGAGTTTCTCCTATTAAAGACGTTCGGTACACCGCGTTATGCGCAACCATTTATGGTCCAATGCCCCTATGCAGTTAGAGCTGGTATTTGTCGATACCTGCACTAGCTGCTGTTCGCTTTTCCTATTTTGCACAGTTCCGTTCCAGAAGCATGGATTGTTTACGAAGAGTGAAAAGGAAAAAGAATGGGCGGTTTGTTAACAAGTGCCAAAACAAAGGACTAAATGCTTTAAAACAAGGCAGAATACGTCGAAATACGGCAGTGGTAAACCAAAACGCATGTACACAATCAGCGAACGCTGACCAAGCCACCGTCGAAAGTGCCACGCCCACTTCCCCAATGCCACATGAACATGTAAACACTGACAGTTATAACTGGGACGAAGGTCGTAGAATAGTGGAACTAAGTGTACTAGCCGATAATCTTGTATGCGAGGAATGTAAAAAAAAAAAACATTGTCCCTAAAAATACAGAATCAGAAAAACGATATGGCTTGGCCAGTGTACTTTACATTTCTTGTGAATGTGGTACGATAAACGCTGTCCCAACTTGGGGGGGGGGGGGGGAGGGAACCGCAGTAATTCCCCAGCGTCAAAAGGTGGCACAGGCATATTTGACAATGTGCTGCCTGTGTTACTATTCGACAATGTATTAAGGCAACTATAATTTTGATATTCCTATTTTTACCTCTTTTTCCACATTGCTGTATTGCACTATGGAGAGAATCTTAAAATGTTTGCCTCTTCTCAGTAAAACTATGAAAGTATATATTATGACTGGAATATAAAATTAACGACGTACTGCCGTTTATTTAACCTACATACATGTATATTGATATGGTATCAAAGTTAGACAATGAATGGATACCTTGTACCTATGAACTTAGAACAAATTCAGTCAACATGCATGAATTCTTTGTACAATTGCGGAAAAAATAGCACCGTATGATATCTTTTTTTGTTAATCAATGAAATCAGTGCATATTTTGGAAACCCCCTACAATTTTTCAGGGATTTGTAAATATTTTTTCTACTTCAAACTTGAAAAATAATGTGAGCACTTATACATTTTTGCAAGACGAAATGAATTTAAAGTCACATTCCAGCATGTTTTGTTCACATATTTGTTATTAAAAGGCTTGATATACATTGCTTACATTCATATTGAGTTATTTTATGCATATCTTTGCATCCTTAATTCATTTTTTTGCTTTTACCCGCATATATAATGTTTGCTATAAAATTTCTGTAGTCCTTACATGTATCGCCACCTAGCGACAAAAGTAGCACCGTGACATGCCAATTTTTTGCTTGCATTTTGTTTCAAATGCCAATATCTTGGTTCACACCAAAAACCAGAGATTTCTAAATTCTTTTGACCAGTGTACCGAACGTCTTTAAAGTAATTTTGAATTAAGGGAAGGCCAGCTGCTCACACAGCCCCTTGTTTTTCAGTACCTACATATGCTGGTTTGAATTAGCACAAGCCAAAATAGCAAAAGTGTCATATGGCTGATTGGAGTTGTAAATAGTTACTAAGAATTCACCAATATTCATTGTTTGTGCACAGAAATTTTAAGAAACTTTAAACTGATGGAGGCACATGTACTTTCATGAAATAATGCAATGCTGGCAACTAATTGAAAAATCCAGCTGCAAACTTAGCTGGTGAAAATATAGTGAAACCAGAGTTACATGTATTTTGTTTCTAACACTATGTACATGTACTTCAAAGGTATCCCACAGATTTCATCTTTGAATCTCACTCAAGATCTGATCCTTCAGAGTTATGAAATAATTTTCACAAAATTATGTTGGAAGTTTGACTTTGTAGTGTCATATTTCCGAAAGAAAAACAAAAGATCGTGGGATGCTTTTCAGGTTTATAGGACAGTCAACATCTGTTGAAGATAATGGGCATCTAAATTTCTGGTGGCTGTTATCCTCAGATAAAATAAAAAATTCTATCACTTCAAAGCTCTACTGTAAATTTTAATTTGTTTATTGCATAATAAGTGCATAAAGTTGTAAATATTTGTATTGACTGATAACAAAGAATTAAACCAGAATATAGTCTGGCAGATAAGACAAGGCAAGTAGCCAAGACAAGGTAGCTGGAGTGTGTGGCATGTTTCAACCTCACTGGATCTCATTAGTCACTGGCAGGGATTTGAAAAAGCTCCCATATTTATATTTGAGGGGAAACATTTACAATGTGCGTTGCTAAATTGTGCATGTCTATACACATGCGCATCCTAGACTAGAAGCCTAGTTTTAATTTCGTTACCATGTAACTCAGACTTTCAAACTAATGTTTGAACTGTTCATATTCCTAATTAGGAAAATGAACGTACTGGTTTTAGGTCAATCAGTGCAATAACATGGAACTGTTTACCAGGCGAGCTGCGTAATTTTGCACCTGACACCCTATCACAAGGGCTAGCAGAAAAATCATTTGTTCTGCTGTCGTAAAAAACTTCAAGTCACTGTAATTTTTATTACCACTAATGTGATAATAAAAGTACGCAAGTCCAGGTTGGGATAAGCTCAATACAAAATTGTAGCATTAAACAGAGCGAGTGTGCTCATCTCCCCATGAAATTGAGGTTCAATGGAACACAATTGATGTATAGTCTAGCCATACTCGAGGCAATAGGTACAAAGTTTGAAAGCTTTCAAATAGCAAAGTGAAACCCATGAAATCCATTTCCAAGCCTGCCATAAGTTGGCTTGACAACCATGCGCGTGACTGATCACCTGGTGAAGCCACTGTGCCTGTTGCCTGGTATGTCAGCCACATTAACCAGACCTGCAGACCTAGGTTCAACATGCAGGTTCTTGGTGTGGGTTCTGATCACAGTTTACCCCTTCTTTGCTCTGTTGCTTGATCTTGTGGAGGGAAAGTAAACTATGAAAAGGAACCCTTTGCATCTGTGGGTATTTTGTTAATTTTTCCAATTTCCTGGTGTCAGCCTGCAACCTTGCAATACATGGGCATTTTGAAAGCAAGGAAGCACTGAAATGAAAAAATTAAATCCTGCATGTCCACTAGAATGTCTACCTTTTCTTCATATTCTACAATAATGGCCTGCCCAGAATGTGTTGTACTTATAAATCATGAAATACCCTGAAATCATGTTGAGTGATCATGGTGACAGAAACAGGTGCTACACATTTCATAATACACATAGAGATACGTGTATGTATTGTAGCAAAGGTGAGTTGGCCTTATTGTACATTGTAATCTCAAGTACCTAATATGTCCCATGTGGCACCAAAGTGACAATAAAATTGGGCAATCTTGGCATCTTACCTTATGTTTTATCGCGAACATGTTGAAGAAGCTAACTTTGGGTTTTTTTTTAATTTTGTTTTTGTTAATACATTTTTTTAATGGGGATTTTCATTTGCATATTTGGTGACAAATATTATTTGATCATGGCTTCTCTTTGACCTTGAAAAAAGTATGAAATTTCCTGTTAGAGGTACTGATTGTCTGAATAATATGTTCTCAGTTGTGCAAAAAGCTTAGATCCATTTGGTGTGGGGCAGTCGACGTGGTTTCACTTTTTAATGGTTGGACACATAAATTTTTGTTTTTGTTACTTTATACTGTCAATTGAAATCATTTTGAAGACCACAGACGTGAGCCTTTTCAGAAAATTCCCTTAGTTCAGTGAATTTTGTGTTAACTTTTTTAAAGAAAGCGTGCTTCTTTTGGTCTGGAAGGTCCCAAACTGGCATTTTCAGAAGGGGTGGTGGGGGGAGTTATTGTCAGTGGTTTTGCTTCTTGGTCAGGCTCATGTCTGAGACCAGCATGCATGATGTCCACAGTACGAGTATATGCACAATCTTTCAAGCTATGGCAAGAACAGGTCAACGTCACCATGCTGTAAACTGTAAATTGCTGGCCACTTTACCCAAGTCTCCAGAAAGATATAAGATTCACAGCATAAAATTTTGCTATTTAAATTTTAAATTTATGGGGAACCTTTTGCTTTTGCAAGTCGCATTCATGTGAGATTACCTACATAGGTTTCCATTGTAATTAAAACTTCAGTACAGGGTAATTACTAGTGCAGTAAATTTGTCCTTCAAAATTACCTTAGACTTTGTATGTGTATATGATCATATCATCAAGTACTTACAATGTGTTCAGGGCAGTTTCTAATGATCATCATCAAATGTATTCAATTCTGTCATTTCTCTTCGACTTATGTGTCGTATATGAGGCACCCCAGGGAATTTGGGTGCAACCGTCACCCTTGTTTCCAGATAGGCGTAATTTCTCTTGGATGGCATACTATCCAATGACTGTTTACAGCTGGAGACTCAAGCTGGAGATCTATATATTGGATAATTGCACGCGCTAAGGTTGGCCAAACGCCTCCATTTAAAAGTCTGATATTTTGATTTTAACAGGTCTGTTTTCTCTATACCTATACAGCAGTCCCGTTTTTGAAAAACCTCCCCAGGGCAAGTCTGAAAGTGGTCACATAAAGGTGGTCTCTTATTGGAGGCAAAATACCATGAAACAGATAGAGTTGGGACCAGGTAAATGTGGTCTTGTAAGGCAAGTGGTCTCAATGGAGTGGTCCCTTAAAAGAGAGACGACTGTAGCTGTACTTATATATGGCACAGTCTATGTTACCCTTCATGCTGTGATACATACGACTTTCTAAATCATCTGATGTACTTTCTGTGTCTTAGTTCCCAAATTTGTTTTCATGTTTTTCAGTCTCAAAGGCAAAGTTGTTCATGTTGATACATCAGATGCTGAGGTAAGAAATCTAAATGTGTATTGTGTAATTTAACTTTTGTTACAAGACGCTACTGGCACTGATTAAATGATAAAGTTGTGTAGGCGTTATCCTCACCTCGAAAGCCGGGTATTTACATCAAACATTTTATATTAATATAGGCTTATTTTAGCTTTTGGTACATGTGCTTCTAATATACTGTGTAAAAATAACATTGGCACATCAGAACACAAAATAAAGAGCGTGTAAACACATCTTGAGATTACCTTTTCATTTGTTAAATAAAGCACTGTATCAACACAGGCTCCATACCAAACGCAAAGTTTGTATATGTATGGATGGATTGATTAATCACTGGGTATAGAAATATGGGGGGGAGGGGGGGGACCAACATACAAATAGTCTGCACAGTTATCAACTTGAAACTGACATGTTTTGATCTGCTTAGAAGCAAAACGGAAACAAGTCTTGCAACTCCCCATCCAGCGACAAAGAAAATACCAGCGGAACTCAAGAGGAATCTGGAAGTCCAAAGAAATGGGTACCTCCAAAGGTAGGAGTGATAGATATGTTGTTATTTTCAAAATACTTTTCTTATAAGAGGAATGTGAAATAACTAAGTGTGATAATGTGCTAGATAGATAGATAGATAGATAGATAGATTTTATTTTTCGTCGAACATTACAAACAAAGAACATTAGTCCACTAGGGACTAGTATAGTCGACGTGGAATAAAAGGTAAAATATATGTATAAAAAGTAAAAATTGACACATAAGACTAAAATATACACAATATACTCAATACACACCAGTATAATTCCTTTGACCATGGCCAATGTCCCACTCATGGGGGATATTTATAATGTGTAGGTCTTCACTCGGCGACACCCAGAGGCTTTACACCTATGAGTACCAAAACGTTAGATCAATTTCATGAATTTCTGAAGCGATTCAGCTGACCTCTGGGTGTTGTCGAGTGAGTTCCATGATTTTGCCCCTTTGTAGGTGAAGGAATTGAGGCCGTATTTAGTCGTATTAACTTTTGGTAGATTTAGCATGTGGGTTCCTCTTAAACTGTAGTTTGTTTCACGCGCTGTAAATAGATTATTGATATAACTGGGATTTGTGTGATTGACAGATTTATAAACTTCTTTCAATAAACAGGATTGATATCGGTCCCTCATAGATGGGACACCAGCCATGGTCAAAAGTTTGGCATATGCTGACTTGTTATCCCTAAGTACAATACGCAAGGCCCGCTCTTGCAACTTTTCAATCTTGTCCATCTGAACCTTAGAGCTGTTCATCCAAACGAGTGGAGAGTAGTTCAGATGGGAAAGAATGGGTAGTGCTATATTTGAGATTGTATATACATCCTATATCATCTGATATTGTAATCTTCTGTACTTTTACCGATGTGACGGTGGTGTATTTATGTATTTATATGTATTTCTTCGTGTATTGGGAGGGAAATAAAATTATTATTATTATTATTATTATTATTATTATAAGTGGATCAGATGAGCACCACTTTTGTTGTGAATGGCACTGGAATAGTTGATATGTTGCTGCCTAAACATGGTTGATACAGTTTCATTTTTGAGATTTTTAATTTTGCCTGCATTGGATATGATTTTTCACTATAGTGTAATTCAGGACTGCTAAATTTTATGCCGCACTTCCAACGATAACTCCATGCACACAGTATGAAGTAAAAGGCCACAGACAGTGTCAAAGACTTTAAACTAGGATATGTATCTGCTACATACATTTGTACAACTTGCATTAACCATTCAACTTCTAGTTTTACCAGGTATGCATTTTCACATTTCTGTGCACAACTTCAGAAAGGTTTTCATATTACCTTTTAAGAGATCTTATTGATTTACCATGGGGCATTGCTACATTAAAATAATGTACATTATCAGTAAAATAGAAGAACAACCCATTGAATGCATCTATCGTTTCTTGTAATCGTCGATAACAACATTTAATCGTTGCAGTTGTTACCGTACAAGTACAATATCAGACTGGAAGAGGAAGGCAAAATCATAAGCAGTATCCCTGTGCAGGACCTGCAGTAAGTTTTATACAAATATGATTATTAATGCATGACTTAACAGAAAAGGTCAAACCCGAGTCATCCAGATTATTAAGTCAAAAATAAAAAATGTTTAATGTTCCCTTCATATTCAGTGAGTTTGAGACCGGTCAGAAAGAAATTTTATTTTTGAAAAACTGTCACAAAGTTCGGCTTCTCTGATGAAATCTGCTTGTAGGAAACTTTTCAGATTTATCACCAGATGTGAGTACATGTACATGTAGGCCTTCATATTTCCAAGAAAATTATTTAAATGCAAATATATTCTAAAATCCTAACAATTTAAAAAAAAAAGTTTCTTGTGAGTTTTTTAAAAGCTAAGAGCACGACAAGCTATGAAAGTGAGAAGACTAGTGTTCTTTATTGAAGAATGGGAGCTGTACTATCACCCCTTAAAGTTAAGTTACCCTTAGCTGTGCTCTTCTTTGTGGAGTTCAAGCTGCAGCTGAAGCTCAACTTTGCTCATTTCATGGTGAGAATGGTTTGGGGGTCAATATGTCAAGAGTAGCTATTAAAGGATGAGGTGGTCATATATCAATTTTGTTAAACTGTGTAATTGCTTAAATAAAAGTTCCATGTGTGAAACAGAAAATTACAGAATGTATGAGGTGGATTGCTTGTTTTTGAGAAGTAGCCCTAAGCAAGGAGATCGTAGTTGATACATGGTTAACAAAAGAGGATTACATACACATGTATTTGCAAGAGTCCTTTACAAGGCAGAAAATTGTATTGTCATTTGACTATACCTATTTTTGTAAGTTTATTCAAAACTTAAAAAGTATTGCCACTGCATTAAAATTTTTGTGAACTGGCAATTCTGAAAAATTCATTTTTTTTGTTCTTTCACTTGTTATGTCAACAATTTGAATGTTTATATCTAATTCATTTTTATCTTGAAAGAAATTTTAAAATTATAAACTTGGTTTTGAAATGTTCAAAGAATAACAGAAGAGAAAGAAACCTTATCCAGAGGAATATCAAAATCAAATTCTTGAAACAGCTCTTGCTATAAATGTCTTAACTCTTTCAGAGCCAAGTTTGGGGTCAACAGCTTTCCTTGGGATGCTTTGGGTGCATTGCACAACAACTTTCCTTGGCATGAGTCGGGCACTTAGTGCCCGACTCATGCCAAGGAAAGTTGTTGACTTAAGTGTCAATTCAAGGGGGAAAGGGTTAAATGTCTTCATTTTTTTTTTTTTTTTTTTTTTTTGTAGGAGAACTCAGCGCACACCATCGAAAGAGCTGGTGAAGCTGTTTGTCCGTGCCAATGCTTTACGTACAGGCAACAATCAGGCAGGGCCCTGGGTAGTAGATGAAGAACTGGTTGCTAAGTATCAGTTGCCTAGTAAATTTGCTGACTTCTTCTTGTCAGTGCACAAGGTATGTTATTAGACCAACTTTTAATTTTATAAGGCTGTTGTTAATCGTTACCTGGTGGTCTGCAAATAGCACACAAATAAACCACCTATGATGATAATTACTTTAAATATGGTAAACATGTTTCTGTGAACCATAAATACCCAAATGTGTTTATGACAATGCATGGAACACTCAGCATAGTTGTTGCATATTTTTCATATCAATGTTGAGGTTTTAGAACTTAACTTTATTGTCATACATAAAAAGGAGTAAGATTTGAAATTTACTGTCAATGTTGGGGGTCTTTGTTGGTTAACTATAATTGTTACATATGAAAAATGAGTGTGTTTTGAAATATGCTATCAATCTTGAGGTTTGAGGATGTTGGCACCATTGTTGTGCTTAAAACTAAGTATGTTTTGAGATTTTCTGTGTTTCCAATTTACTTGGTGATATAAAGAATGCAAAAGTAGAAGCTGATAGTCATGAACATAGCTAAATTAAAATTTGTGTATTCTGTATGTCTCCTTTCAACGTAATCTCATGTAATCTTTTTAAATTTTGTCACATGTACTTGTGGTACTTGGTTGCTGTGTTGTATGACTGAGACTGGCTTGCCTTACAGGTTGATGGCTTAATTTTTGCCATAATTGACCCCAAATGCAATTACTACCCAAGACGTGGAGTAAATTGAGCAATTTGTTTTGATACAACACTGTAAATTGTTTAATTTACAGGAGAAATTTTTCACTATCAAAAGCTGACAACTTTGCAAGGTCTTAAATTTGCAATTGTACAGAACAAACCAGGAGTTCTCAAACACATTCCAGAACCCTGTTTGTTGCAGTGGATGTACACTGAAGCAAAAATATTTGCAGCTTGTTAGAGAGGGAAATGGCTGGAAAGCTCAGTCCCAGAATTTCTAAGGTATTTTTGAATTTGTGAATTTAATTGAAGCACAAATACGCTGACATAAAAATATGGCAAAGATAAAGCAATCTACAGGAATTTAGCAGGAGGAAACGGTTACCAATGTGTTTACAGATGGCTGAAGCTGGGAAGAAATCTACAGAAATAAACCATAAGAAGAGGAAATTATCAGATGCTCAGGGGGAGCCCCCTGCCAAAAAGCCTAGAGGCAGGAAGAGTGTTGATAAAAAAGAGACTAAACAGAAAAAAGTCTCCTTAGGGAAGAACACTCCAAGTAAGTCTGCCTCCCCCAAAAAGAAAGTTGCCTCTCCAAAGAAAAAAGATACTCCCAAATCTACTCCTCAGAAAGTGATAACAATTGACAGTGATGAGTCAGATTCTGATTCTGATTCTGATGATGATGAGGACGACGATGATGATGAAATGACCTTGGCACAAATTCAGCGAAGCCCTTCGAAAACAGGCACACCTAGAAAGTCATCGAGTGGAACATCCTCAAAACAATCAACTCCCAAAAAAAGGTCACCTAAAAAGGCTATTGATAAAGTTAAACAGGGAAAGAAAAAGCAAGAGAAGAAGGCCAAAGAGAAACAGCAGGATAACCCAAGCCCTCGCAAGAGGGGTCGTCCACGGAAAGAAGAACAGGTTGTTAAAAGTCCTGGTAAACGAGGACGCCCAAGAAAGACTGACACTCCTAAGAAAGAGAGTCCGAAGAAAGGAGCTAAGAGCCCAGGAAAGCAAGGAAAGCAGTCTCCTACGAAGAAGACAGGAACTCCTAAGCAAAAGGTCAGTAGAATCCAGGTGTGGAAGAGGCATACAGGCAATTTGAAGACAGCTCTCAGGCTAATACACATTTTTCATGCAGTCATACACGCAGTAAAGCTGAGCGCTCGCTGATCTGACAGTTTACATGATAATGACTTGAAAACATTGATAGCTACCCTTAATAGTCCACATTAGTGGGCTTGGCAAGTTATAAGAGTTGAGTGCACCTTGATAGACAAAGAAGTGGGTCTGATAGTGATGTACCTGTCATCAGATATAAGCAAAACTTTGTTGATTTGGATATAAAAATTTAAGCTCATGAATGGCAAATCCTACTTTCCATTTAATTTGAAGTATATTTTCAAGGTAAAAATGTATACTTCTGTTGCTATTCTCTGCTCACTTATCCCAAGTGTTTGTCACCATATTCAGCTATAGTACATGAGAGTCAGATGTGAAGGATCTGTTTAAAATGATGATTGGCTGCTGTCTAATCACATGCAGCAGCCACAAGGGCCAGTCACAGAAGCTGTTACATGATATGTTATGCATGTATATTATAGCAGTATGTTCTCCAACAATGATATTGGCATATGTCTGAACTTCAGGAAAATACAGGAACAAACTGTGGTTCACTGGTTCCAGTGCTCTTGGTTTCCAATCCAAGATTGATCTTGACTCAGACCTGAAGAGCTCTAATTGATCTTACAGTCAATTGAAAAGTTTGTTCCAGTTCCTCTCATTAGTAAACAGAGTAAAATATGGAGTTTTCTCTGTGTGATTTAATGTGTGGATATCGTGGATATGTGGGTGTGTTCATTTCATAGGATGTCCAAGTTAGGAAAGTTTTCACCTGAACATTAAGTTTTATGTTTTACACTTTATGTATGATTGTGAGTTGACTAATCACAGTCAATCACTGGTCATGAAAATGTGGGCAATTCGTATCATTAGTGTCAAGCTAAAAGTAGAAACATGCACACATAATTATTGTAAGATTCATCCAGTAGTTACAAAAATTCTTTACTTAAGCTTATATGTTATATATATTTACAGTGGGTGATAATATTTTAGTACAGCAGTTTTCATCCTGAATGGGTCATGTAAGTCGAAGATGAAATTGTCATCTATTACTAAATAGTTAATTTGTTGCAGTGTTTCCATTAGGATTTTTTTCAGGGGGTCGCAAAATGAAAAATTCAGAGGAGAAGACTAGATTTTTACCAATTTTACATGTAAATAAATAAGACTTGTGACCTGTTAGAATTTTCTCAAAGGGTATTTCAGGTTTTGACAGGGTAATGTCACCCCCATGTGGGGTTTAACAGAAAAACTAATTAACTAAAAAGCTGGAAAGCAATAATGTCAATATTTACTTTATAAATGTATGTGCCTCTTCCAGAATCTGAAACAGATGACTTTGTTTGACATGAAGAAAGGAGGAAAGAGCCCCAAGAAAGGAAACAAACCTGCTTCACCAACTAAAATCCCGAAGGTTGTCGTCAAGTAAGTACAGTGCAATACAATTGCATTTAGTGACAGTTTTGTGACTTGCAGGCTTCCTCTGTGTGTGTGCAGTTTATCCCCATGGTAGAAGACTTTTAACCCTTAAAGTGCTAATCATTGCTGTAGTCGTTATCACATTACCGTTAAACATAAAACATTTAAAAGGGTAAAATCCCTCATGAAGATACCTTTCATTCAAATACCAGCAAGCCTAGTCGAAAGCAAAAAGTAGTCTTAGTCAACAGCTTTCATTGCGACACTTTGCGTGCATTTTGCACAGTGTCCCAAGGAAAGCTGTTGACTGAGCCTTAAATCAGCGCTTCAAGAGTTAAAGAGTGCAATGTTTCTATGGCATAGTACCTTCAAAGTATTACCTAAGTGACTAAGGTTTTGATGCTTTGAAAGCTGTTACAATTCATAACGAAATTAAAGTTGGTATTTTCATGGACCCATTATGTTTTTGGGTTATGTGTCCATCTGTGTGTCTGTCCATGCCTGGGTCCATCTGTCCACCATTTATTTGTGAATGTTATATCTCAAGACTTCTTGGCCACTTGATAACTCAAATTTACCTCATTTTGTACCTTGACACCATTTCCCTGATTTGATTTCATTTTGGTGACCTTGACCTCATTTCCAAGGTCATAGAGTCATAAAATATATGCAAAATTTGGACTCATCAGTCAGTGCATTGCATTGAAGTGCATCTAGTTGTGAACAAACAGAATGGTTGTTGGAAGCATTGTTGCTGCTGATAACAGTATCTCTGTGCCATTGTGTGAAAACGGCTCTTGGGAAAGGCTACTAGTTAATTACACACTGAGATTTCAAATGTTTTGATATTTGCAGCATGGAGAAGGCTATGAAAGACGGAGACAAAACATTGATTAAACAGTTATCGAAGAAAGCGGCTCGTGATCTGTCTGCCCAGCAGCGCAACAAGCTGCCACCTGGAAAAATCCGTGACCTCATCATGCAGAGTTTCGAAGCTCTGGAGGACAGGAAAAAGATGTAAGTTCAAGCTTCCTAAATGACAGAATATTTCTCCGTTTAACTTACTGTCAGTTCCTTTAATCTCTCATGCATGCAGTTAATGCTGCTCTCGTGAAACTTATTGGAAGCTAATTGTTTGTGCACTAGTACTTTTGACTGATTTGATCATTCATGAAAAGAACTGTAGGAACGGGTATTGTCAAGCAAATTGTCCAGGTTAACATGTCTTGGATCAAGGGCTTTTTCAGAACAAGCTTGGTGCCAAGGAAACTATTGGCATCTTGCTTCAAGGAGGGGGAGATGAGTATCTTTATGATGGCTGACTGTATATGCTTTGTTGGGATTGTATTTTTTTTTTTTTTTTTTCAGGAAAAGCATGACTGCTGAACAGAAGGAAGAATACCTTAGGCAGAGGAAAGCAGAAAAAAAGAGGCAGCAGGCTCTGGAAAGACGTAGAGCTAACAAGGTGAGCCAGCCATTGGATTCATGTCACTGAGTTTAGAAGTCTTATTTCAGGTTCCAAGTAGAGCTTTTGATCCCAGTAACCCAACACAAAGCTTCTGGTGCTTCATGATTAAGTTCTCAAGCTCTGTGGTATATGATAACAAAATATGTGCAAGAAATGACAGATTGTGATACAAGAGGAAGTCCTAGTAATACTGATAGCAAGAGGGCAGTACTTGGCCAGATGGACAGATGTAGTGTCTGAGAAAAGTTTCATATATACACATGCAGTTTTAAAAGGCACACTTTGGTGAAAGTATACATAAGCATGCAGTGAGTATATTGATATGGCTGACCTGGCCAGACCATATATGTACATGTAATGCCAGAACAGAAAAAAAAACTGGTTATCGGAAAATTTCACAGAGTATGGTACTGTTACGCTTTTTTTTTGGTGCAGAATGTAATAAGGAACATGTTGATATAAAATACATTATTCTGTGGCAGTTTTTAATTGATCTACAGAAGAAAAGGCTTTTTCACTGCATGTTATTGCCAGCTGATTTAGGGTTATAAATTACGATACCCTATTGTAGGAGGTTTTTTTTCAACCTGTGTAAGGTACATGTAACAGTTTATGAGATGGCTGCTGAAGGAAGAGTATGTGTCAAGCCACAAGTAATATGGATTTGGTGCCAATCAGTGTAGAAGGCTCGCTAATCAATAGAATAACTAAATTGAATGCACTGCTAATCAATTTACAGTGATAAAAATGCAATGCTGTTGAATAAACTGGGGAAAAAGTGATTTGACGCCTGCATGTATCTGATTATTGTGCACATTTTTGTCTGAACGAGATCTATTCTTGTTTATAGTGTGGCTGTAAAATGACAGTATGGAGCCTTGGAATTCTGTTGTTTGCAACAATCTGATTGTAAACTGCTATTCAGGGACTTTGTGATCACACCCGCCACCTGTCGCTAAAAGTCACTGTGCATTTCTGTTGTGCTGTTCATGTTCCTGTACGATGCGAAGTGTATGGTAAATTTTCTGACTTATTAAACAGAAAGTGGAAGATACTGTTCTGGATCTCCAGCCACTACCCACACCAAAGTTGGTACCTACACCAGACGGAATTGTGAATGAGATGTTTGGTGAAGTTGCCATGGTTACAGAGTTTTTGAGCTGTTTCAAAGGGTTGCTTATGCCAGATGATGACTGCCCTATTGTGGCAGGTAAGGCGAAAGAAAGAAGAGAGAGAGAGAGAGAGAGAGAGAGAGAGAGAGAGAGAGAGAGAGAGAGAGAGAGAGAGAGAGAGAGAGAGAGAGAGAGAGAGAGAGAGAGAGAGAGAGAGAGAGAGAGAGAGAGAGAGAGAGAGAGAGAGAGAGAGAGAGAGAGAGAGAGAGAGAGAGAGAGAGAGAGAGAGAGAGAGAGAGAGAGAGAGAGAGAGAGAGAGAACAAAACTGCTGAACAAAACGACGGAAATTACAACCTTGTAGATGTAAGGTCATTGGAACATAAAAGAGTCACTGCAAGAAGAAAGGAAAGAAAGAGAATAAGGAAGGAAGAAAGAAAAGAAAGAAAGAATTAATTTGGTTTTGAATTGCAGTGACTCTTTTATGTTACTACAACCTGCCTGCCTGCCTGCAAAAAAAAAGCCAATGACTTTGAAAATTATAGGTATTTCTGGGTACTTGTAAACCTGAGTGGATCTGACTTTTGGTTGAAAGTACGAAGGTTGCAATTTAAGACCACTGCTGTGAGAGATCACCTGGCTTTTATGACCACATTTCTGATGGCACAACAGTCTCGATTCTTTGTAAATTTGTGTCCAATTTGAGAACACCCGTTGTATTTGACCATTTTTGGCTGGCAGAAAGGGTGGCCTTCCAATAGCAGATACCACAGTGACTGTACATGATTGTGTCATCTTTACTTTCAAAATGCAGTGATTAATGTTGCAGAGAAAACAAGTTGCATATAAAATGGATGGTATTTATAGTAAAGTTGTGTGGTTGTAAGACTGGAGGCTGTGCAGGAAGTACATGTCCCTGTTGTAGGCCATGAGGGTATGCTAAAAACAAATCTTTCCACTGAAATGTTAGCAAAACCAGACTTATGTGGAGGTGTCTGAGGGCATTCAGTGTGTAACAAGTGGCCAGTGAAGAAAAGGAGGTGTGTACATGTACAAGACAATTGCAGTAGATGAAGGAAACAAAAACAAAAAACACTCACAACAGTGGTTACATTTATTATTAGATGCATTGATGAAGGCTCTGGCAGCAGATGCTGAGGGGTTTTCCTACCTAAACCATACGTTGGGAATTTTGCTACAAACACTTCTACAGGATGGCATAGCTGAGGTGAGTCCTATCATGTTTATAACCAAGTTTGGCAAAAATAGGTAAATGGATACATATGCACCTGTATTAAACGTGGTTTGATCTAACTTTTTTGGCCTTTATATTAGTACATGTAGTAATATTAATGTGATATACAAGTAACACCTTTCTTTCTTTGATTGCAATACTATTTCCTTACATGGTAAGCAGAATAACTTTAAATGTATTTGAAGCTGGGTCGATTTTTCATTCATTCACTTAATATTTTACTGACAGTTTAAAAAATAATACAACAGTAGCAACTGGGGCTTATATTATTGTGGCTCAAAATTCAGAACAAGGAGAATAATAGTTGGTGTTAGAGACATTAAAAGTACAGTAAAACTTCCCTACACCGAACACCCCTGGGACCGGAAAAAAGTGTTTGGTATAGTGACTTGTTCGGTATAGGGAGGCTTAGTAACATTGAAAGTACATTGTATATACATGTATTTGGGACCGAGAAATGGTGTTCAGTATACAGAGGTGTTCGGTTAGAGAGGTTTTACTGTATGCTAAAAGATGAAAGTTGAGAAATACTGTGGCACATGTACTGTCACCCCCCTTCTTATAAGGCCCCCTGAGGAGATGTCACTGTCTGTATAGAGGCCACTTCTTGTAGCCCTTTTCATTTTATTTCCCTTGTAATTGCAGTTTGCACCTCTGTGTACTGAAGTTGAAACATTCTTTGTATGTTTTATCCCATAGGATTACAAAGAACTGACAATGCCAGTGTCCAGCATCGCCGTTAACCCACACACAGTGTCGGAGTTGGTCCGCCTGGTGCTTCGCAAACATGACTCTGGGGAGGATCATGATGATGCCTCTAGTGACAATAGTGATGAACTACTGCAGGAGGAGGAAGTAGTGAGTTTCAGATATTGTGATGTCTATGGACAAGGATTTGGCAGATGTGTTTCCCCGTAGTTTCAGCTTTGGGGTTTGGATGTGACAAGTGGAATTATTATTTGCTAAAAAGTTTTCATGGCCACAAAATAAAATACAGTGGTACCTGCTATTTAAGATCACCTCTACTGACAGCAAAAAGTGATCTTATATTGCAGGTGGTCTTAAAACGAAGGTACATTTAACAGAAAAATCCAGAAAAATGTCTTCAAAGAGTGGTCTTAAAAAGGCCTGGTTTTATATTGGAGGTGGTCTTTACAGCAGGTGCCACTGTACTAGGAAATACAGGTCATCTTAATCAGGATTATCATCTTTTGTAGATCACATTTTTGTCTGGACCATATCTTCTAAACTGTAAATGTTAGCCCCTTGAAATTTATAGAGTTGGTAGATCATAGGTAGTACGTGGGCATAGGCATTGTTTTGTGTGCATAATTACTTACATTAATTAATTAACAAAATTTCATTAGGCAAACTCCAGATCAAAAAGGATTTTGTCCGGGCCATATCTTTGGAACTATAAATGGGAGCCCTTTCAAATTTTCAGGCTTGGTAGATCTTAGGTAGGAGGTAAGCGTAGGATTAAATTTATTTGGCTGATTACTTTCTTTTATTGATTAATCAATTAAAGATTGTTAAGCACCTCAAAATCATCTGCATAATTTTGTCCAGGCGATATCTTCTAAACTATAAATGCTAGCCCTTTGAAATTTATAGGGATGGTACATCTAAGGTAGTAGGTGTGCATAGGCATTGATTTGCGTGCTGAATTAGTTTCATTAATTAATCTACAAAGATCATTAAGCAACCACATGTATTTGCCACAATGATTATTGTGGGCGAGGGATATGGCTAGTGTCAGCAGCTACTTGTTCACATAGGTCCCATCACTTCAATGGCAATAGGTACCTAGTCCATAAGAGTGTTATGTATTGGGATGTGTATTCAGTCAAATACAAATAGAGCTGCTAATTCTGACTTCTCCTGTGATATGTTTTACCAGTATGTACGGACTTGTCAGTTTTATGACAAGAAAAGTCCAACCAGTTAAGAGTGTATTTAGAATAAAAGGCAATCATTGAAAATTTTGATATGAAAGAGGAAGCATTTCTACACGGTGATGCTTTCATAATCTGACAAATGAAGAGAGTATTGTGTTGGTTAAAGCATGTTTTAATTATACGTCCCCTTGAAGGGGATGCATTGAGTGTTTGGTACAATATTTGGTTGTGCTGCAATCATAAATGTTGATTTCACTATAACTTTGCCATCTATTTGCTAATTGCTTTGAATTTTGATACACTTGGTCTACAGGTGTGGGTAATTGTTTTGTTGTAAGTATTGTCATCCTGTATTGAATTTTTTTTATAAAGTTTTTAAAATCTTTTTCCTTTTTTTTTTGTTTAAGTGGCATGGGTAAAGCTTTTTTAGTGAAGTCAAATTTTGATCACTCTTATCTCAAAAATGAATAAACCCATTTTTACAAGATAAAAATAATTGTGGAGCTTAAAGTTAAGCTTAGTTTTGTTTTTGTTTTTTTTTTGTTTTTGTTTTTTTTGGGGGGAGGGGTGGGGGGGGAGGCAAAGCCGTATATGAATCTTCTATACCAGAGGTTCTTAATTATATTATAAAAAGGTAAATGTGTCTACAAGGTACAGATTAAATGTGATCTAGTTGATGATTTTACACCAAAAATATGATCTCTTACAGCCTGAAGATTTAGTAGAGTTGTTGGAGACAACTGAGCTGTTCAAACTTGACCCGCAGCAGAAACTTCAGATACTGAGTGGCTTGTGTCATAGAATCATGGGGTCCTACTCTGTGCAGGGATACATGGAAACAAAGCAGCACGAGGCCGGACAGTTGTGGTAAACTTTGACACATCTATAATTTCATAATTTGTTAGAAAGAGTTGGGGCATCATCTGGGTATGCTCATTTCTTTGAGAAGAAACTGTGGGTTTTATTGACTTTCCCCTTCAAATTAGTTATTCTTTGTCTCTTCTACCATACGTGTGTATGTTATGGATGTATATGTAAGTCTATATGCACATGGAGTATCTGTTGTAGTTCAAGCTTTGCCCTAGAAATCAAAACGAAACAATTTTTACCATTCATGCTTGAAAGCTATTAGACATATGCATGGTTCATGTATGTATGTATGTATGTATGTATGTATGTATGTATGTATGTATGTATGTATGTATGTATGTTATAAAAAACTTAGATTCACAAAATTTATTTCAGTCACTTGAGCCAGTAATTTTTTATAATTTGCAGGAAGCAAAAAATAGCTGAGCTTAAAGAAGCCAAACAAAAGCGAGAAGTGGAAAAGAAAGAAAACAAAGAGAAAAAGAAAGAGCAAAAGGGAAAGAAAAGTGATAAGGAGGATGAGGAGAGCACAGAGGCTAAACCACAAGGTAAGTTACCAGCACATAATGGAGGGATTGACATGGCTTGGGGGTTACAGGACCCGGTGTCCAGGAAGTTTTCAGATCTGCAACAAGTAATTTGTACCAGCCACAAGCCTATTAATTTTGTAAGGAAAGAAGTATACATACAACTTGTGTTCAATGGTTGTCAATCATATGGACAGGAATTACAAAAATGATGGTAAAATCACTAATTTTTCCAGACTTACGGTCAGATTGTTGATCATGGCGAATACTTAAGATGCCCTTTTTAAATATTTACCAACTGAGGCCTTGGTAAACCCACATTGTCCACTCTCAGTAAAAAAAAAAAGCCTTGATACTGCTCTTTGACGGTGCAGGTTAAAAGATTACATGATTATACTGAATACAGCAAACATAGGTTACAAGTAGATGTTCAGAATCCGAATCGGCTTCATTTTGACCATATAAATGTACAGATAACATGCATGAATATGAATGTAAAGGTCAAACAGGCCCATGCTGTGACATGATACATGTATGTTCTCTTTACTGTCCCTGCAGGTGTAACATTACTGAACTTCTATAGTAAAGAGAACGCAGATTCCACAGATGAAAACCAAGTTCATGATGAAGACCTGGCCTCCATTGTCAAACGACGAAGAGTGATGGCAGCAAAGGCAGCAGCCGAAAAGGAACAGAAAGAAAAGGAGGATAAAATTAGGTTGGTAATATTGTAACCAGACTCTATTGGGCACCATCTACTTGTTAAGGAAAGGATTAAACTTTGAGATATGTTGTGAGATTTACGAAATGTAGATAAGCTTGGCACTTTTTACAAAATAAATTGAGGAATGTGTGCTGTTATAATAATTATTCATTTTTACTTATTTTTTTTTAGCTCTGCCGACCAAAAGTTGCAGAGCTTATGCGACCCCTCATGTTTGTCTGTCCATCTGTAAAGTTGGAAGAGGTGTGTTTGTAATGGCAGGGTGTAGCTTGGACATCAATGGCAAAGAGAATTGAGCCTCCAGATTAAACTACATGATCACATAATACATAAAACTGTACTTGGCAACCAACTTTTTGGGTCACTCTGACCCAGTAATTATGGATTTTGGTGCTTGTCCAAGTTTGTTGTTTTTCGTCAATAACCTGAAAAGTTATTACACGATTTGAACAAACAGACTGTATATGGAAAGCTGGATGTGGGCGCATATTTTGAACGTTAACAATTTTTTAATCCGAGTTGAAGGTCAAGGTCAAATGGCCAGGATGAATGTAGGGGCATCTCATGAATGCTCTGCACCCAATAATTTTTGATATAGGTTTATTTAACGTTTAGGAGTTACAAAGTGTATAAAAACCGTTGTCGACATTAATGTTGGTGGTGCCACCTATAGTATTATGTAATATATGGGTCAAAATGTGAAAATCTTGTTACCGCAATACTGCCCACAGTTTTCAAGTCAGCCGAATATAACTTTCAGGACTTACAGGGTGTATAAAAATCTAGGTTCTATTCGATATTGGTGGCGCCACCTACAATATTATGCAATATAGGGGACAAACTATGAAATTTTTGTGAACACTCTAGCAGCTTTAATTTTTGGCAGATCTTCACCAAGTTCGGTGGGATTGTGTGGGAGGTCAAAGTCTAAGTTACTAATGATCCTAGTGGCTCCACCTATAATTTGACGGAAATTATGAGCAAAAATGTGTTCAAAGATATAAAATCCCATATTTTGAAAAGTAATTGGATTAGACTTGCCAACTTTATAGGATATATAGATGATGTCCAAAGCTAGAATTTTGTACAATATTTTTGTGAGGTCACCATGCCTGTAAAGTTGAAACAGGTGATTTTGTTATGGTAGGGTGTAGCTTGGACATCAGTGACAATGTCAGCACAGCGAAAGGCTGATGGGCCTCTTGTATTACATAATCTGGATGACTTTGATCTTCTGTCCCAAGGTCACTGAGAACATAAAGTTTAGGATCACTCATTGTTGTCTTAGCACATGCAACAATATTCATCACAGGAATTGCACAAATAAGCTATGATTACATGTGGAGCGAAGTACCATCTGGTTGACATTTTATGTACTATATAAACATAAGCTTTATATGTTCAGATGCCACTTGAGGGCTCGCAACTTTGAAATGAAGAGGTCCAATATAGACCTGGTGCCAGCAGAGCATTAGGCCCATGGGCCTCTTGTTTTTTATTTCTGAGTCCCCAGTGGTTTTTCGGAAAATGTATGAAATGCAGATGAGCCCTTCAGTATTGTGCTGTTGTGTCTGCTGCAGTTTTCAAATACAGACATGACAGTCTTATGCTGAAGTGATGAAATGTGCAAACACTTATGGGAGGAAAACAATATGGTATTTTTTTCAGTTTTTCAGAGTATAAGTGATTTTTATTTATTTTTCAGGAGAGAGAAGGAAGCAGAAGAGTGGAGGAAAGAAAAAGAAAAGGAATCTTTTGAAAAAGCTTTTAATGTGAGTTTATTATGTTTTTTAAAAATTCTTATAAAAATGAATTAATATTCTTTTTATTATTATCTAGTTCTAGGTGCTGTAATTTACAGTTAATGACTTGATAAACATGGTGCATTGAATAAAATGAAAATTGGGGTTTCAGCACAGAACCTAAGACACCAAACTGTTACCTTAAAGTGATGCTGACATGTACTGTTCTTAAACTTATTTTCATGTGTATAGATGTTGCATGTATTTTGGATTTCATATATTTGACTTAAGATTTAATTTTACTTACTGTTTTGGATATAGTTCGCATTAACCTATGTTGTAATAATAAAAAAAGATATGTTAAAATACTATTTCATTGTATTTTAAATGTTGGAGTTTTGTGTCATCAGTGAACTAGGCAAAAGTAATACAATGCATTAACAGTCATTAGCCACTCTTGCATATTATATCAGATCTCTGACAAGTAACATCATTGGGTGATGAGTGAAGTACAAGTTTATGGGATAGATGGAAATTGGTTCACATGTATTTATTGAACAGTTTACAGATAGCAATACAAGACTTGGAAGACGATCACCACCCCGTATAATCATCTTGTGGAGAATGGTTTCTCATGGGGAATTTTTTTTACTTTCATATCTCCATGTCCCGCAAATGTACAGATAAACACTGAGTAAGATTCATGCCATCAACCAGATATGCCAGCCTCGACAAATAATTTCTGATAGAGATGGCAAGATGCAGCATTGTACATTTTATACAGTTGTAATGTTGTTGACTAGTCAAGCAGCTACACCTTTCTTTGCACATGGATGTTTTTGAAAATACTGTCACTTGGTATTTTGTGTGATCACAGGAAGGCCTCCTGGCGGCCAAGCTGGCTTTAAGACATCAGTCAATTGGCACGGACAGAAACCACAGTCGGTACTGGATCTTCAACAACGCAGTGCCAGGACTGTATGTAGAAAAAGGTAGAGTAACATGTTGGCCATCAATTTGTGTGTTGACAAAATAAACTTGGGATAATGTGAGTAAATGTAAAATAGTTACCATGTTAGTCTGCATTTCAAGGTTTTACATTTCATGTGCAGCTGTCCTAGAGACAAGGAATTCTTATTTGGCAAAACCCACAGTCTGTCATCTGTTCAGGTTTTGTGAGTCATGTTTTTTCCAAGATATTTAATGACAAGTGTAAAGTCTAAAAGGTCAAAATTGAGACTGTCTCTGAAGTGACCACTGTTGAATTACGTCCCACATTCTCTAATGTTTATAATCTCCAGCTGCATTGATCATAATTTTAATTTGTGGAACACAGGAGAGTAGTGGAATCTGCTGGCATGCATGCCCAAGCTTGTTTTAAACATATTGTATTCAGAAAAAAATGATTGGGAAACAGGCTTTTCCTATGTAAATCCTCCTCCCCCCCCCCCCCCCCCCCCACAAAAAAAGAAAGAAATAAAAGAACAATATAAATACTGTACTAAAGGTAAAGATGGGCATGCACAAGCTTTCTGCATAGGAATGAATTTTATCCCCATTTGTGTGATTGTTTGTACTTCCTACCATACATATGGCTAAGCAATCAAGTTAAATACTAATCAAATTAGGTCAAGTTGATGTTTTTCTATTGGGGTGTGTGTTTGCAGGCTGGGCTCATAAGGACATGACTTACACAAACAGAAAACCTGGAGAATCCAGTGACAGTTCAGACTCAGACTTCAGTGATAGTGATGACGAACCATTGGTACAAAAGAAAAAAATGGGACGACCCAAGAAAAATAAAGATGAGGAAGAAGAGTTAACGTAAGGCATTGCTTGTGTATGAGCTTGATGACTGTTATGTTTGATCATCTTTATGACTGTGTTGAGCACCGCTGTATTGTGAGTAAAATTGTTATTGAACTGTGTCAATGCCTGTAACAACTAACAAAACAAAGTTGTAATCAAGAGTTGTCCTCAGTGGGTATGACTCGATGAGGGTGGTAATGAAATAAGTGAGACCACACGCATACTTCAAGCAGGCTAAAGATCACATTTAATTGGGAAAAAATCCATGCAGTATCAATACAAACGACAATAGTGACCAAACATTTGGTTGTCAATTTGTCATCTCGTGTAGCCTGGGTCACAGGAGTATGTGTCTAGCACAGGTTTATCTTTGCCCCCAACACCTGGAGAAGGACAAGTGACAAAATTATTCAGGTCTCTGAAAGGATCAAGTCTGACTGTTATAATACTCTAGTAATTTGATGTGACAAGTGTTACCAAACAATATTATGTCAGTTGTGTGTATGTTATGTGAGGTTAATAAGCATGCACTGTTAGCCATTAGACCAGTCTCTGAAGAACTGTAGATAGTGAAACCAATCAGTGTTTGGAATTTGTGTAAACAAGTGAGCCACTTCAGGTCTGGTGTGTGTTTGTTGATTCAAGACTTTTGCATACCTAAGGTCATTATTTGGAGTCCCACTACAATTGAACTTCCCTCATGACCTCTGTTGAAAACTTTTGCCAACCATGTTGCTAATGCATAGTGTTGTTGAACAGGTTCCCTCACTCGGGACAAAATCTGTGGTTCATGTACGACACCGTCAAAGAACTGGATCAGTTGATGGAAAGCCTTCATACCCAAGGAATCCGAGAAAGTGCCCTAAAGGGTGAACTGTCGAAACAGCATGTGACTCTTACCAAGGCCATGAGTGTTGTCAAAAAGTAAGTGGACATACTTACAAAAGTTTTGTGTCACAGAAAATGTAGTTGGGCCTGATCTGAAGGACCATTTCCAAAGCATACCAAACAGAAATGTTTGTTTTGGTAGACAGGTGGTCATCAACAGAACATTGTGCATTATATTGATATTAAGGTAGCTGTGGAGAATTCCTTTCCTTGAACTGTTTTGTCCCAAAATTGTGGTAAAAATTGAATGTGATCATGTAATATGGATATGCTGCAGGCCCAGAGTTCATATAGCAAACAGATGGTTGGCTAGGAGGGAAGGCCTTGGTTGCAGTTGCAAAGTACATGCAGTGCCATCTGATGAAGTAGAAATTATCACCTTCCCAAAATAGCAGGAATGCTGGGTCATCCCCGTCATTGTGAAGAGTCGTTCATGGCTGCTTTCCTGCAGGCAGGGGATCTGATTATTTGTGTATTGTAGGATTCCCCTACCTTCATTTTTTCCATGAGTAGCATCATCAGGCAGTTACCAATAACTGTTGACAACTGTTGACAACTGTTGACAACTGGAACCAAAGCGGCCTGTCAGCCAGCTGTCTGTTTGCTACAGGAACAATGCACCTGCCACATGTCCATAATACACTATCACATTAAATTGTTACTGCAACTTTTGGACAGAACAATCTGTGGAAAGGACTTCTCCAAGGTTAATATAAAGGTAAAACAGGTGCTATTCAGGTGAGTGGAAATGATCAGTGTTAATGTGTAAAGCTATTGGCAGGGTTCGCACAGAGCTTGAAAAGGCTTGAAAAGTATGGAATTTGAATGCCCTCTGTTCCAGGCCTTGAAAAGTATGGAATTTCATAAAGAAGTCTTGAAAAGTATGGAAAATCGATTTTCCGGGTTAAACAAAAACAAACAGAATGAAAAAATCTATTTGTGTGACTTTATTTTAATATTTGTTGCAATACCTACGATCGTAGTTTATTTTCATTGCTAAATATAGCATCTATGGGGTTTTCTGCATTGCACAGCATCATGGGAGACACCTTTTTCAACTCTCAATGCAATGGGATTCCTTGCAAGATTTGGAAAACAAGCATGCGTCATTTTGATTACGAGTGATGGTCCATCATGAATTCAGGGCTCGACAATTCGTCGCATGTCCGAAAGCTCGGGCTTGTCAGAATTGGGCTCGGGCTGTTGGAAATAAAAAAGTGCTATCCCTGCGGGCTAGTTGGAATTTTTTACTAGTAAAATCCGTCAAAAAATAATAATATTTTGCAGGGCAAATTCATCCGCAAATTAACATCAAATGCTATTTATCGGTGGGTTCAAACAGTGTTAGAAAAAAATACGTGCCGTGAGATGACTTCCCGGGCAAAAACAGCACACAACTGCCAGTCACACGCAAGTGACAGCGTGGACACTGGATTAGATCTGCGGTGAACTGATGCAGTCTCACGGACTGATTTGGGACACATTCGGCATTTCCCGCTATCCCATACCTTTGCGTATTTGCCTGTGACTCCAAATAATTGTTGCAATAAACACCGGAATCTTTATTTTCGTATGCTGCAACAAAAACAAAGCTTCCCGTTTGTGTGTTCCCTCCGTTAATTCACACATGTTCACTGTGCGGAAGCCATGATGAAAACACCGTTGCACAAGCCGTGATTGGCTCATTTTTGCATGTGACTCAGTTGACCAATCGGGTGATGTGTTGTGCGTCAGACCACATGGCCAAAGCAGCTGTTTGTGTACAGTTGCAGGAAAGATGTTGATGGTGCGCACGCTCGATATCTGATTTGAAACATTAAAATTTTCATTTGAATTTGATTTAAGAATACCGTTTATTGCGAGGAACTTGCCAATACTGTATACGCAAATTTACTACGATGTACCGATAGCATTCATGGAGGTACGCAAACGATATGCATCCCATCACTTCAGTGCATCACGCCATCCGAGGCAGAGAGAAAGGATTCTGAACTGAAGCAAATGCAACTATTTAATCGTTATTTAAGTTTATACGGTCTCCTATAGTCCCAGAAATTACAATGTATTTTTCATCGTTAGTCACCCCAAGCAAATAGCTTACTTTCAATTTGTATTTTTGATATTTTGCCAGTTTCACTGTCAAACAGTTGCAACTAGAATCATAAAATTTGACAATTTTTTTGCGATTTTGCAAGCGACAATAAGGGGCAAATACATTTTAGGGTAAAAAGTTTGTCTAGCCTAGGCCTTAGCATTGTTAGAAAAAAACGATGTTTATAGAAGTTTTATCAGGACAAGTGGATTTTGAAATCTACTTGCCCAGCGGACAAGTGATTTTTAAAAAAATTGTCGAGCCCTGAATTATGGATAAATGACCGTAAATGTTTGCCGCATGCATAAATTGTGCACCAAGCCGCAACAACAATGGTAGGCTGTACATATAATGAACTTTGGCTTGGAAACCCCTAATAAAAGGACTGGGTTTTGTCTGTAAAACAGGACAAATACAGCGTAAGATGCAAGGTGTGTGCAAGTAATGTGCACTTGAAAAATATGGGGGAAGCAGCGCTTGCTAGTATCAAACAAAAAATTGTTGTTTTTTTGTTCAATATATAAATTGTATACATTGGTCCCCCTCTCGTAAGCCACCCCCAAAGAGATGCCACTCCCTCTGCAAAGGCTACTTTGCTGCGCAGCAAGTATGGCATTTTCATTATATTTTCCCCCTGAAGAGAGACCACCTCTCGTAATAAGGAAACATTTTGGGTGGCCTTATAAGAGGGGAACCACTGTATACATACATATATATATATATATATATATATATATATATATATATATATATATATATATATATATATATATATACATATATACATATATACACACATACATACATACATACATACATACATACATACATACATATATATATATATATATATATATACATATATATATATACATACCCATAAAACCACGGATAATTGAGTTTGGAATTTGGAAAAAATGGTTTGGAAAGTACTTGAAAAAGTATGGAATTTTGGCTTTGCTATGCTGTATGAACCCTGTATTGGTAAAAATCATCCAGCAGATAAAAATGAGCTCACAAGGGCCTTTATTTGTTACTAATTTCGGTCTCAAGTGTTTTTAAAAAATAATAGACATGGCAGAATTTTAAGTTACAGATCACAAAGTCACAAAAATGGAATTTTCCTTCATATTGGTAAAATGCTGCTATTTTGGGGAAGAGACTGGTGTCAAGTGCAGATCAGGTGGTTGTGAAGTGGTTCAAAACTCAACTTCCGTGTCTGAATATTTTGAAACAAATGTTTAATGCTGGCAGATGTACATTTACGTAGGTTATCATGTTTGGAGGGTATGCTTTCAGAACAATGAATGTGGCAAGTGATGAAAAAATGGAAACAAAAAAAAATCCCCTAAAGTCATGAAGTTTTTGTTGATGAATTTGTAAAGCTGTGTCATCTATCATTCAGTTGGTCATACTTCATAAGAGCTCAAGCAGTTAAAGTTGTCTTCATGTTCATTCTGTTCCAGAGCAAATAATGAATCAAACCCATCCAATGGAGAAAAAGAGGTGGTGGAAGGCTTCAGAAGTGTAAGTATTAGGATGTTCCATTTGTTCCATTTTTATGCACCCAAATTTGGGGGTGAGGAGGGCATTCAGATTTGCTCTTGTCCGTCCAAGTGCCTGTGCATCTTGGAAACTTGTGTTGCACATATGTCCAAAAGTATTTGAAGGACAATGGATTTGTTTGTCCATGTGTCTGGCTCTGCATCTGTCTGAAACTGGCGATTTAATGAAATAACCATACGCAATGTCCAACTTGCATTGCACATCTCAAAGTATTTGACCAACAACCATGGAACTTTACTGGAATACAAATCAGGATGTGAAGATGCATACCTAGGGTTTGGTTTGCCTATGCATCTGTCCTATGTTGATCCAACACTGTTGGCCTAGTGATTAGGACCATTCTCAAATGTCAAACTTGTATTTCATTTTTAAACATTTTCTTTTATATCGTTCGTAAGCATTTGAGGCATGTTAGTTGCATATTCCATGCAGGGTTGCTTCAGCAGGCCAAAGGAATGAGCATAGCTAGGGAGTAAGAATTCATAACCTCATTATTTTGATTATACATGTCAAATATACAACAAAAAATGAAATAAAACTAAAAAAAAAAAAAATCTCTGGATATCTTAATATGCTATGTTTAGAATTGATAACACCTATATATGCTAATTGGTCATAAATACAGTGACAGTTGTGGGTGTCTGTGTCCTGTGGATGCCTTTGTAGTTTATCTTGTGCAGTGACTATTAACTCATTCCATACCAGTCCCTGATTTTTCTGTTATTTTACCTAGATTTAAGACAACAGTTGCATATTTAAATTCTTCATGAAAAGAGCTTTCGTTCAAGTACCAACATGCCTTTAGTCTTAAGTCAGTGGTTCTGGCACTGCCTGGCAAGTCAGCCAGCGCCAGAACCACTGACCAAAGCCTGTCACCGCAGTATGGAATGAGTTAAGGCAGAAGAGACACAGTTGAAATTGCCTTGAACATTGCACATTTTCAAAACTGATTTATCATCTTCCATAATATGCACTGGTGGTCATTCATTATGCCAAGTAGTTTCACAGACAAATGTTAGTGTTATGAGGAGATGGAGCCCGAAAGTGTCAATACTTTCAAGTGAAATTCTTCGAGTTAATCTTAGTTTCTGTTGGGTCACATCAACCATGGTGTTCGGAAAACAATCTTGCCTCGGTCACCTCTTGGATGCAAATATCAAGAAAAGTGTTTTATACACAACATCAAAGCATGCGATTGCAACACACTTTGTAGACATAGACAATAACCGTGATCTAAATTTCAACTTCAAATGAACTTCAACACAGTTTACAAGGAATTGAATATGAAGGAGTACAGTGTAATTGTGGTATGTATTGTAGGAATTGCTGGACATCGAGACGCGTCTACGGAATGGTGGCCTGGGGGGTGTGGATGAATTCCAGGGGTGGGAGCAGAGATTGCAAAAGGCAACAACGATTGAAGAATTTGTGAGTGTTTTATATCTTGTTGTGTCTGTTTGATAACTTGCTTAACAGAGATACATTGCCATAAAGTAGTATTGATATTAGGTGTTCAGAAGCTCAATTCAGTTGGAAGCAAACATAGTGGAAAACAGGGATTAATTATTAATCGTACTGGGGATGTTACAGCTAGTTCTAGGTCAAATTAGCTTTTTGAATTGGCTGTACAGCAAACTCATTGGATCTGTCACAGCACCCCATTTGTTTGTACAGAAAGTAGGGGTTCAAGCATACCTCAATTTAGGTGAAAATATTAAGCTGGAAAAACCAGACGGTGATGTATCTGTATGCAAATTTTTCCCATTAAAAACTACCAAAAATGGCCCAGTGACATAAACGTCATCAGCTTCTTTATTTCTTAACCCATTCCACCCTGATAGAAGACCTGAGTCAACAGCTTTCCTTGGCATGCTCTGGGTGCATTGCGCCCAGAGCTTGCCAAGGAAAGCTATTGACCATGGGCATATAATTTGGAATGATCTTCCATGCAAGTTGCATCCAAAATTTTGAAAAATAATCCCTAAATTAATAAACTACAATTAGCAAACGACATTTAGATATTAGCGGGGAAAAGGGTCATCAGGGTGGAATGAGTGAATAAAGATCTAGGATATTGAGCAACAGCTTTCCTCAGCACACTTCGGGGGCATTGCATGCTGCATGTGCTGAGGAAAGCTGTTGACTTAGTCTGCTGACAGTTGAAATTGGGTGGAGGCACATTCAATATGACTTCTGTAGTAATCACATATGGGTAATTTTGCAAGTCATTTAGTGTAATTTTGACAACACATGTATAACAAAGTGAATATGACTGTTAAGCAGTTTCATTTTTATGGTGATCTTCTGGTATTTTACAGGGTCAGTGTTTAATAGAGACACAGTCATTTATCATGAATAAATTCTGCTTGGGTATGATGATGAAGAAAAAGATTAAAGTCAAGGCCACTGAGGTCAAAGAAGAAACAGAGGAAGAAAAGACTGAAGATGGAGAGGAGCAAGTAAAGAAAGAGGATGAAGAAAATGGAACAGAAGTAACTGTAAAAGAGGAAGAGGAGGAATTAGAGGAAGATGAAGAGGAAGAAGAGGAGGAAGAAGAGGAAGATGAAGATACGTCAGGTAAAATTAGTAAATACAGATTTACAAAGTTGTCTCTTGTGAATAAAAGGTTACTTTCATTCCTGACATTGACAACTTTATATTTTGTGTAACCTGGAGAAGTATTTGTGTAACTTTATCTACTGCTCACCGGTTCTTGTGGTTACATTAATATTCACTATTCCCCAATGCTTGTTTTCATAGTATTGGTACCGGTACTTACTATACTGGGGTGCTTGCTGTTGTGTTAGTATCTACTGTTACCAAGTGCTTGTTGTTAGATTAATATTTACTGTTATTATTCAGTGCTTGTCATTCTGGTCTAGTTACAGCACATTTAAGGATGTTTTAAAATGGAAACAAAATGGCCTTAAGACCATAAACTGTTCCCCCCACCACCAGGACCATATATGCAGTGGTACCTGTTCCAAAGACGATCTGATATGAGAGCCTACATATCTTTTGAAGAGCACCCTTTCATTACAATATGGTCCATTTCTTTAATACATTTGCCTGAATTTCAAGACCACCTGCAATATGACACCACTCTCTACTGGCAATAGGGGCTTTCCTAAATAGTAGCTATTACTGTTTATGCATAGCTTTATATTGTAACTTAATGAACTATATCATTCTTTTCCAGTGTGGGTTGAAATTTAAGTCAACTGCTTTCCTTGAAAAGGCCACTTCATGTCAAGGAAAGCTGTTATCCTGATACATCTCATTTATAATTCTCACCTACTTTTTCTTTTTTCCAAAATGATGAAATGTGAAAAAAAAAACACACTGAAGCAGACAACCTCGGAATACTACCCAATTAAAAGGAAGAGAGGGTTAGATGATTGCTGGTATATTACCAATGTTTATCATACACACAAAGTGTATATTGTCTGTGCTTCCATCAAGTGGTCAATGTGTGATGGATTTGGGTTTAGCATATTAACCCTTAAAGCTGTTGACTAAGACTACTTTTTGCTTTAGACTAGGTTTGCTGGCATTTGAATGAAAGGTATCTTCATGAGGAATTTGAATCTTTAAATCGTTATATGTTTAACCAGGGCTCGGCAATTCGCATGTCCGATAGCCCCGGGCGGCCTGAAGTTGGGCTCGGACTAGTCGAAATTTTCAAGCACTAGCCCTACGGACTAGTGAAAAAAATCTTTTACCACATGTACATTTTATTAAAGTTTGGGGATTTTTTGTTCCCGGCTCTCGCGATCATTCACTCGCAATGCC
>OZ026612.1:63628606-63946106 GCA_964020975.1 Hermodice carunculata
AAAATTTAAATCTTTAATATCTCCAAAACTGTTATCATGGTTATAGGTAAAGATAACCAATCCAACTTCAATAATATGTGTATAACGCTGCACATTTTAGACTTTCACATGTGACCTCTAAAGGTCAAAAGTCAAGGTCATTTTGCCTTTTGAAATTTTCTTCTAGCCATAACTTGGTCGATGACTTGGTCAATTTCTTTTTATCCAATTTTGATCATGTTGGGCTGAAATTGTAACTATTGTAACACTGCACATTTTTTTAATTTACACGTGACTTCTACAGGTAAAAGGTCAAGGTCATTTGAGCCCTGGGATTTTCATCCAGCCATAATTCTGTCAATTTTCATCCAATTTTGATCATGTTGGACCAAAATTGCAGGTATTGTGAAGCTGCATGTTTTTGTAATTTACATGTAACCTCTAAAGGTCAAATTGCAAGGTCATTTGAACTTTGAAAGTTTCATCTAGCCATAACTTGGTCAATTTTCATCCAATTATAGTCATGTTGGGCTCAAATTGCAGGTATTGCAACACTGCACATTTTTGCAATTTACATGCATGTGAGCTCCAAAGGTCAATGTCTTTGGACTTTGAAATTTTCATCTGGCCATATTTACAAGTTTTGAAGACACACAGATGGATTTGCTTTGAAGCAAATCTTCTTTAAATTTCTAGTTCATCTTGTCACAGTGGTACAACAGTGTGAGTATGTGTGAATTAAATACATGTATATATATGAGGGCTCAATTCAAAATCATGAGAAATAGTTGGAAAGTGAAGGGATTATGACATATTGCAGGCTGAGTAGTAGCTTGTAGGTGATCCTTTTTCTGTCTTTAACATTAAAGGAACACTTAGATTGTACTCCATCAGCATGCAAACCTACCCCAAGTGTCTGCAACATGGAATTAAGTTTGTGAGTTAAACATATGTATGGCTGTCCTGCAAAGCAACTGTTCATTAGATCATTAATTATGCATCCCCATAGGGGGGTGCATATAGTGTTTAGTCCCATTGTCTGCTGACCTTCTTGATCATGCATCGTAGGATGAAGGTTACTATTAATTGTTTATAGGAAAGCACTTATAAACAATTAATAACAACCTTGGGCCTACAATGCACCATTAAGAAGGTATAAGCCAATATGTAAAATTGCTGAGTCAGCAGAAAATGCAACAAGGATTTGACCTTGACCTTTGACCTCAAGGTTATATATAATTATATGGGCATTCAGTTTGTATGGTTTATTTTAAACCTGAGTGACCTTGAAAGGCTAAACTGCATACATTCCTGTTGATTACCATGCAAGTGAATAGGGATTGCTGTGGATCACATTTTTCGACTTCATCTTCAAAACGGTCAGCCAGATTCACTTTAAACTTGGTGGGGATGTACCTTGGGTCAGTCTCTACCAAGTTTGATCAAATGGTATTGGTCCAGTGATCAAGGTCATAGGGAATTCTTAATTTTATAGGGTAATCCTTATTTTATTGTATCTCTGGTCACTATTGACCCATTCCATCCTAATTTGGTACAGATGATCTATGAGTCTGCAGAGTTTTTGATCATATGTTCATGGATAACATTGAGGCCAAACGTCAAGGTCACAGGGTGATTATGATTTTTATAGGGTATGCCTTAATTATATTATACCTCTGCTGCCTATTGACTCCTTATCTTCGGTTTAAGTGCAGATAATCCATGGATTTGGTGATTTTTTTCACATGAATGTGGATGATATTCAGGCTGTAGATGAAGGTAACACAGTCCTCAAAAAGTTGATTGGTTAACTGTAACTCTAAAATTCATAGATATAAGTCAGGTAATCATGCATTGGTGCTTGCCATGTAATCCCAATGGACAGGTCTTATAAAAATGCTGCAGGTATTTACATTTTTCTTGGTGTATATTGACATGCATTGGCAAAAGTTACATCACTGTTGTCGTATTCAGGGGATGCATAATGTTTTTGCAAGAATAACTCGCTACTAGTTGTGATTGTAATTCTGACTTATGTGAATGTACACTAACCTATGAGCATGCACTGTGAAGGATTTTTCTTTTTTATTCCTGTAGGATTGCAACCAACAAAATATTAAATGAACTAGTTATGCATCCCCTGTAGTAGGGGATGCATATAGTGTTTAGTCTTGCCGTCCACCATCTCCGCCATCGTGTATCTTATTTGTGTCCCTCTGGACCTATTGCCTCCTTATTTGGTACAGATAATCTATGGGTCTGGAATTTTGCCCACATAAAAATATTGAGATCAAAGGTCAAGGCTAAATCGCGGTTGCATTTTTCTGCTGATTCAGTAATTTTCACATATTGCCTTGTATCTTATAAATGGTGCATCGTAGGCCCAAGGTTACTATTAAACATTAATAGGAAAGGTCCTATGGGCTTTGAATTTGTATGGTTTATTTCAAACCTGAGTGACATTGAAACGTCAAACTGCATTCCTGTTGATTTCTATGCAAGTCAATGGTGGATTGCAATGTTAATTCACATTTTCCACTTCTCCAAAACAACTGGCAAGATTCACTTCAAACTTGGTGGCAATGTACATCAGTTAGGTATCCACCAACTGTATTCAGATGATCTTGCTCCAATGATTTTTTTATTTTATTTTTTGGTGGGGGAGGGGGGTGTGTGTGTGAATTTTTGCATTCCTATTGATCATGTTGATTACCATAAGTCACCATTAGTCAATGGGGTTTGCAATGGTAGTTCACATTTTGACTTCAAAACCGTAAGCTAGATTCACTTGAAACTTTTCGTGCAGATACTCCATAGATTTTGGGAATTTTTTCATATGATTGTCATGACCTTGAGGTTATGGGCCAAGGTTACAATGCTGTGCAAAATAAAATGGTTTCCCTGTCATATCTTCAAATGGGTATAATTGAATCTGTCAAACTTTGTCATCATTTACCCAAGTGAGACTTCCCTTAAATTTGCAAAAAGTTGACCTTGAGGTCAAAGGTCAAGGTCAAAGTTTTGCAGAAAAATTGTGGCCCTCTTTGAGGAATGGCCTCTGGTGAGAAGTGCCTGATCAGGGGATGCATGATGTTTTTCGCACAAAAAACTTGCTTCTTGTTACTATATCAGTCTCCATTATTGACATAAACCTGTAATTCTATGATTTTGTTGACTGGGTGCATTATTATACTACATTAAATTGTTGGAACAGACAGTGTCTGGTTGCACTGTTTGCAACAACCTACTACTGTGCTGCTCAAATATATGTGTACATGTATGCATTACTTAATGCTGGCCAAAAGCTTTAATATACATGTATACATGTAATGGTATTCTTGTAATAATTTTTGCAGGCATTATAATAATTCTACAACAGCACAAGATTGTACATTATATACATGTGTGTGTTTTCACCGACAGCCGGAGGACCTGTTTGTCCAGAAACTTAGTGGAGAAGACTTAGAAGGCCCCCCACCAGCCAAAAAACTAAAGAAGAGCCAATGCACACCACTGTTTATGAATGCATATACTATGAGAGGTAAGTTTTTGGTGCAAATGACGCAGCAAGACCTCCATAAGTGCAGTTTTCACCTCTGCTGACCAAAGGTTGCAGAGGTCATGGGATCACTCATGTCCGTCCATCATTCCATCTGTAAAGTTTTGCTTGTGAGGGCAATACAGCCAACAGCTGTCAAGATAGCCCCATGTAACTTTCAGGACTTATCAAGAGTAAAAAAATCTAGGTCGAGTGTGATATTAGTGGCACCACCTACAGTATTATGTAACAGATGAGTCAAAATGTGAAAATCTTGTTGGCACTCTAGCATTCTTAACGTTTGATAGATGTTCATGAAATTTAGTGGGATTGTGGAGGAGATCAAAATCTCAGTTGCTGACAATACTGGTGGTGCCATCTATAACTTAACGAAAACTATGAGCCAAAATGTAGTGAAAGATTTAAAATCCTATATCTCAAAAAGAATTAAATTTGACATGCCAAATTTATAGGATATATAGATCATGTCCAATGCTAATATGTAATATCAGTGACTGTGACCTATTTTTGCTAGGTCACTTGTTTTAAAAATGAAAGATGTAATTTGTTATGGCAGGGTGTAGCTTGGATATTGATGGCAAAGAGAATTGAGCCTGCAGATCAAAATTGCATTTAAGTACATATTGTACATAAAATTTCACTGCACTTGGTTACCTACTTTTGGGGTCACCGTGACCCAAAGATTATGGAGCTTGGCGCTTGTCCAAGTTTATTGTCTTTCTTCAATAACCCAAAAAGGTATTACCCAATTTGAACAAACAAACCATGAATGGGAAGCTGAAAGTGGGGCACACATGTTGAACATCAGAATTTTTTATCCTGAGTTGGAGGTCAAGGTCAAATGGCCAGTTTGAACATATGGGTCATCTTGTGAATGCTCTGCACCCCACAGTTTCTGAGTTAGGCCCATATAGCTTTTAGGACTTAAAAAGTGTATGAAAATCTACATGGTGGCACCACCTGCATTATTATGTTACATATCGGTCAAAGTGTAAAAATCTTGTGACCCGTCCAACATCCTTAATCTTTTATGGTTCTTCATGAAATTTAATGGGATTGTGGAGGAGGTCAAATCGTGGTTGCATATGACACTAGTTGTGCCATCTATACTTTGACTGAACCTATGGGTAATATCAAAGTGTCTTGAAAGATATTTCCATATCTCGAAAAAATAATGGAATTAGACATGCCATATATATGGGATATATAGATCATGTTCAATGCTAATATGTTATGTAATATCAGTGATCTTGATCAATTTTTTGTGTTGGTCACCAGGCCTGTAAAGTTGAAAGATGTGATTTTGTAATAGCAGGATGTAGCTTGGACATCAATGGCAGAGAATTTTTTGGTGATGGTAATCAGATTATATGTCAGCAGGTTTTATGTGTTCATCATTTGTCCACAATTTGTCTACTCCTAAACAAAAAAAAAAAAAATAAATGAATTAAAAAAAAAAAAAAATACCCCCCCCCCCAAAAAAAACAAATCCCAAAAAAACTTGATGGGGATGAACCACATGTGGATCTCTGCAAAGCTTCTTAAGGTTGCCATTTTCCATTGTGTGTATTTTTTTCCTCACTTTTGGAAAAATCTTCGAAAGCACATGGTCAATGGCTTTGAAATATTGCATGTAGAGGAACACTTCTGGGTAATAATTTCTTAGGCGGTCCTTTGATTTTTTTTTTTTTAGGCAAAATCAGATGCATACATATACATACATACATACATGCACACACGCATGCACACACACACACACACACACACACACACACACACACACACACACACACACACATATGCAAGTGCCTGCGGCTGTGCCCAGGTAACAAATTCAACTGATGTCAAAGGAGGTAACAAATGACTGTTAAAGGGGGAAGAACATCCACTTTAAACATGTTTCGGCAAGTAACCAAGGCACCTAAGGCCTAACAAAAATATATGTATTTGTGGTGCCGATAACCCGACCGACCCCACTGAAAAGGCCCAAGTCCCGACCTTAAATAATTTTTATGAAACACAAAATAAAAAAAAAAAAAATTCAAGCCGCTCTTCCCTAATAAACATTGATCGACCCTGGCTGAAAGATTTTAACAAGAAAGTGGCTGTCATGTGCCGTTATTTTGCGGAAAAGTCAACTCAAACACAGTAGTTTATTTCAATTTGTTTGCAGTGGTGGGTTAACTTGGGCCGTTGGCTAACCCTAAGCCAACCAAGTTGGGGGCGGAGGTGGCCGGGGAAAAAGCATAGCTGCAAAGCCACGGTTGTTAGGTGAAACAGCATCGCCATATAGACCCAGTTAAAAGATTTTATCAAGAAAGCGGGCGTCATGTTCTGTTATTTTGCAGTTAGGTCAACTCAAACACAGCATTTCATTTCAACTTGTCTGGAGGGTTAATTTGGGCTGAGGAAATAGCATAGCAACACAAAGTTCAACAAGGCTTAGCTATGGTTGTTTGGTGAAACAGGATAGACCATAGCCCCGGTTGTTTGGTAATTGTTATTGTAATATTTTTTGCCAGGTTCCAGGTGTCCATTCTCTGCGTTACCAGGCCAAAAGGTTGTTAGAATACTTTTAAAACATGACTTCCTATCTTAACTTTGATCTGCCAGCTCGGTTGTGTCTGAAGCAGTTATCATTGTTAGTTTAAATCCAGATGCAACACTATGGACCTTAAGGTCTTGGACCAGTAAATCAAACCTGAGAGGGTTACATGTTAAATCGGCTATATTTGCCAGCTTTTCTATAACATTTAAAAGTTTCGTTGACACTGTACCTATCATTTTTATCAAACGTTACTTCAATGACACTTACATTATCAATAGAAAATGGGGGCAAAACCGATTAACTTTTTTGCTACTTGCGCACTTGTTTATGCTTACCTCCATAGTTACAGTTCCGAAGCAAACCTTTGTGAAATAATAGCCCAACAAGATTTCTAGTTCAAGGATTAAATGGTGAAGTGAGCCCTTTCCCAAACCCACTGATAATCAGGCATATTTATTCCATTTGTATTACAAGAAATTGGTAAGAGTTTCTCTGCTCCCTAATTTTTTAAATTTTTTATTCTACAGCATATATCATATCATTATTGATGTTCTAAAACATTTGCAAAATATATCCTTTTGGTTGCATATATTATAACCCCCACCCCCTGATGGTCCCAATACTGTCGTCATTTATTACAAACCATTGGGTGTGGAATCCACTATTTTCAAAGTGGCAGCCATTATGGGTTAGTCCCGATTTGATATTTTGAAGAGGTAGTATCCAAAATATATGTGTGATTAGTGTTAAGGGAAGGTTAATTTGTTGAGTGAATGTAAGGTACAATATATAATGGGACTTTTCCAAAGTGGGCATTACCTAAAAATGTAAATTCAGTGCTGTACAATTAACAGCTGTAAGCATCGGTGGGCCCCAGAATGGGGATTTGTATCAGACACTGAAGTTGCCCCAAGGCTATGAATTAAGTAGCACCACTAGTCTGACCTGCTAATCCCCCCTTGTTGAGTGAAAGGTGGAGCTTAGGGGAGAAGTTTGCCTCGACAGTGGATAAAGGTCTGAGAGCACCGGGCAGGTTTTTATGCCAGTGGTAATTATAGTATTCTAATAGGTTCACAATGAACCGACCCTTACCGGTTCACAATGAACCGACCTACACATGACCCAAACGGTTCACAACCCACCGCAAAAAATGGTTCATGATTAATTAACCTGACTTTAACGGTTCACAATGAACTGACCCATACGTGCACCCGACGGTTTACAATGAACCGACCCATACCGACCCTAAACGGCTCATAAATGAACCATTCATTGCGGTTCACAGTGAACCGCAAAATTAAGTTAAAAGTTTTGAATATCGGTTCACAATGAACCGACCTACGAATCAACGTAACGGTTCACAATGAACCGACCCGAACCCGACCCGAACGGCTCACATCAAAACCGCTCATTTTTTCACTCACGCGGTTCTCATGAACCGACCTACACTTCAGGCCCAACGGTTCACACAGAACCGTTTTCTCGAGAACCGATCGACTTCGCGGCCATACGGTTCACAATGAACTGCCAACTCTGTTCGCCACAGAAACGGTTCACAATGGACCGTCATCAAAAATCAATCCCATATTTGGGCATATTAACCGGGCGACCCCGAATTGCAAACGCCCACACACCAGGACCGACCTTTGAACCCGACAATGAAACTGTTCTGATACAATGGAATCCACAGATAAGTCAACCAATCAACGACTCTCCATAAATTGCACCAATAGCAGTGACTCACACTGAGTGACGTCACAATGAACTTCTGAAAAGACCAATCACCGACAAGCGCTTCCCGAACGCTAGGGTATATAAGGCTCACCAGCCCTCCTGAATCAGTTCTACCTTGTCCTCTGACGAAGCAACACGTATTGCGAAAGCGCTCAGGACATCACTCAGTAGTAGTTTTCGGCTCTCCGTTTGGTTCCTTTTGATATAGTATTATAGTTTATATTTATACACATTATAGATTGCCAAAGAAAAAACTATAAATGTCACGACAACTGCTCAGAATATCTTGGTGTGAAAAACAAATTCTCCCCCACCTAATCAAAATGAAAAAAAAAAACAAACAAAAAAAAAAAAACAAAAAAAACCAAACAAAACTAATACCCCCCCGCAAAAAAAAAAAAAGGAAGGGAAAATGCTGAACTGTCTGTGCCATGTCAAAATCAAGGCTCAAATGATTACAGAACAATGCAGTGACAGGAAAAGTGAACAAAAGAACAGGAAGTGCACATTTAGTACACAGAACAGAATCCTAGGAAACCCCACTTATTGTCCATCTCATCCAAAATAGATATTCTTATGTAGCAAAATATAACCTCCATCTGTAAGACAAACAGGGTTTCTTTCTGATTCGATTTGGTCACTGTTGTTGGATATATAACCTTTTCTGATATGACAGAGATGATAGGATTTGTATGAAGCAATGATTACTGGTCAATTACCATACTTATTCATCCAACATATTTCTTGAGCAGGCAAAGCCTCTTTCTGTAAGATTTAGAATGGCTTTGACCTCTGCCTGGAAGTTCAAAGGGCATGGAATCTTGATGCCATGTCATATCGCCAAACGGACTTAATAACAGTTGTTTTCCACTCATAAAAGAGAAGTAGTGCACTAGTTTTTTGGATATAACGTGGTATTTCATTGATATTTGTTGTTGACAGATGCTGGTGCAGTGATTCACACCCATTCCAAGCATGCAGTGATGGCCACCTTGCTCTACCCGGGTACTGAGTTCCGTATCTCACATATTGAAATGATCAAGGGTATCAAGAAGTGCCAGTCAGGTGCGTGTTATTCCTTGCCTTTCTCTTCCATTCTGTACACACGCATGTCCCTAATTTGAATCATATGATCCAAGAATATTTCACAAAGAAACATGCTTCATTTTCAGAAGTGAAACAGAGAAAAGGCATGGTATTGTTTCATGATATGACACAATGAGCACTAATAATATCTTAAAGCAAATGTGCTCCATTATTTTAGCTATGTACAGTCTTATCTAAGGCCAGAGTTTTTTAATTATTCGTTTCACGAACTCCGCGGACCCTATTTTTTCCAAAACCAGAAAAAAAATAAAAATGAGTATTCATCTTTTTTTTTTTATTTGCGCCGACCATCTCGGACAGTTCTGCTATTTTAAAAAAAAATTCCGGATATTCTGTTCCCACAAGCCGTGCTTAGAATCCACAAACAAACATGGATGAAAGTTGACATGACCTTGTTTTGTCAATAATTTCATGTAGTCATTTTGATAAAAGTACCAGGGAAAAGTCAACGTTCATCCATTCAAGTAGTTCAGATTGAAAAGCTTGCACCAGTCTAGGACTAGAGGTCCAAAAGCATAGTACAAAACAAACAGGCAGGTGTATAAAGTGAGAGGAATATGTTAAATACATTGAGGTCCTTTATGGTGTACAGTAATACATGTAGGCATGCTTTAGTGCATAGAAGTAACCAGTTCCGTGGGATTTTTTCCCCTCCTACCCCTTATTCTGCAGACTAATTTTTTTTTTTAAATGCAAGTGCTTTATTTTTATTTTTTATTTTTATTCCTCCCTCCTACCCAAGCTTTTTGTGGCAAATGTCTGTGAAACTAAAAATTAAAAAACTCTGGCCTAAGGTTCTATAAGATTTTTGTCAGCCCTGTCAGAAAAAAACATCTGGGCAAGACCTTTTCAGGTGGAACTCAGACTTGCCATGGCAGCAAGAGAAAGGAGCTGAGGCAGTCAGATCATTTTCATGCATTGTAATTATACCTTAACCCTTTCTCACTTAAATCACCCAAAGCCTCCACATGTAAATTGTTACCTGCTGTGATCTTTTCACCCAAGTTTCTAATAAATAGAAAACATGTTTGGTGAGAATTGTAGATGAGCTGTATTATGACTGTATGCCTCAGTTCAACAGCTTTCTTTGGCAAGGGTTGGGCATAATCCTCACCAAGGAAACCTGCTGACTGTAGACAAGTCTTGTTTTGACCAGGAGCAGGTAAAGGCTGACTCAGTAGCAAACAGAAAGACTTTGAGGTGATGAGACTATATTCAGATGAAAGTCTTGGAATTTGGTGTCAGTACCGCTCTGCAGGTGAAATAGAAGATGTTGCAGTCAGCAATTTATGTGTATTCAGCCAAGTATGCAACCCAACTATGAATACATGTATACAAAATTCTTACAGGCCAGAGGTGTGTATTCCCATTGGATTATGTGTTAATGCAACTATGCATAAACTGCTTTCATTTGCTGCTTTGTTCATAAAGTTTTCATCAATAATTTTTTTGTCATACACAGACATTTATTGTGAGAAATGTGGTGTTTTTACATGAAGTTGTTTTAAACTTTTGAAAAGTAGAAATATTTAACATGTGTCTGGTGGCAAAGAGCCTAATGTGTGCAAAGAAATGATCGTAGGTACAAAGATATTTCTTGTGGAGCCTGAATGGTTTTGTCTAAGATGGGCCTCATCACACACTAAAGTTTACCAAATCCTGTTTAAGGCTTATATGTGTTTTATAGGTTCACATTGGTCATAGCAGTGTCAGTGACATTGTGGGTCGAACACAGAATCACTGGTTCAGTCTTTAACATCAACTGCTCGCTTGATGTGTTGAAGTTATTAAACTATAAATTACAGTGGAAAGTAAAGGGACTACAAGCCCCGGCCCTCTACAGGATAGATACAAGAACCTTTGACTCATGCTGTTCCCTACTGGTTCAGAAATGAGTGTGTTATACAAATAAGACACATTTGTGAAAAGGTAGATCTTTAATACATATGTACATCTACAGAACTATGATAGACACAGATACCATTCTAGCTCCTCTATATATGTTATTGGCCCTTGTGCATAAAAGAATATTGAACAAAAAGCATTAGCAGTTTAAAATTATGTTAATTAGAGACATTTGGCTTTTTGTACAAGTTGACGAATTTTCCAGTGATTGTGTTGAAAAACTTTGGTTAATTTTCAAGACATGTCCGTTGTGAATTTGTCTAACATTCATGTATGGAAGTGAAGAAAATACTAAGGTGAACTTAAAAAAAAATTCTTGCAGGTACTTACTACAATTATGATGAGGAGTTGATTGTGCCAATAATTGAGAATACTCCATTTGAATGTGATTTATCAGTAAGTAAATTTTATTTAGTTGTGCATTTATCATAACAAGCGTAAAGATGTGGTTTATGGAAAGAGTGTCTTCCAAGTGTGGATAATATAATGTCAAGGATATCAATGACCTTGTCAAATCATGTGTAATATGTTTTTAGCTCAGCTGACTTGTAAGTCAGCTGAGCTTTTGTGAGGGTCCGTCGTCCGTCTGTCCACAATTCACATTTTCGATTTCTTCTCAAAAACCGTCAGCTAGATCCACTTCACACTTGGTGGGGATGTGCCTTGGGTGGGTGTCTACCCAGTTTGTTCAAATGGTCACGGTCCAGTGATTTTTGGATTTTTTATGGGGTTTTTTTGTTCTTTTTTTGGCAAATCTTAAAAAATCTTCTTCTCTGAAGACTCCCTGGGACTCCTAGTTCTTAATTTGCTCACCAGGTGGCCCTGCAATTTTTTCTAATTTTTTAATGAAATTTTTGTGTGTTATAGCTATTTTCGACTTCTTCTCCAGAACCGTCACTCAGATTAAGCTGTAACATGGTGGATATGTTTCTTGTAAAAGGGTCAAACAAAGTTGTTCACTATGTGGGAATTCTGCGGATTCCTGATTTTTAAGGATTTTTTCCATTCGGGTACTTATCGGTCAATGCAGCTTTCCTATTGATTACTATGGAAGTCAATGGGCATTCTAATGCTAATTCACATTTTTGACTTCTTCTCCAAAACCGTCATCCAGATTAACTTCAAACTTAATGGCAATGTAGCTTGGGTAGGTTTCTACCAGGTCTGTTCAAATGGTCATGGTCCAGTGATTTTTGGAATTTTAATGAATTTTTTTTTTATTTTTTGACAAATCTTAAAATATTTTCTCCGAAACCGCTGACCCAATTGCTTTGATATCACACAGAAACACTCTCTGGTACTCCTAGTTCTTAATTTGTTCACCAGGTGGTGCTGCAATTTTTTTCTAATTTTTTATGAATTTTTGTGTGTTATAGCTATTTTCCACTTCTTCTCCAGAACCGTCACTCAGATTAAGCTGAAAGGTGGTGGATATGTTTCTTGTAGAAGGGTCAAACAAAGTTGTTTACTAGGAGGTAATGCTGCGGATTCCTGATTTTTAACAATTTTTTCCATTCGGGTACTTATCGGTCAATGCAGCTTTCCTATAGATTACTATTGAGATCATTGGACATTCTAATGCTAATTCACATTTTTGACTTCTTCTCCAAAACCGTCATCCAGATTGACTTCAAACTTGGTGGGGATGTACCTTGGGTGTGTGTGTGTACCAGGTCTGTTCAAATGGTCATGTTCCAATGATTTTTGGATTTTTTTATGATTTTTTTTTCAAAAATCTTCACAAAAGTTTTAATAGGAAAGTTTAACATGGGAACTTCTTGTAATGGTTATAACTTTTTGGGTAGATTTACTTCAAACTTGGTGGGGATGTGCCTTGGGTGGATGCCTACCAAGTTTGTTCAAATGGTCATGCTCTTTTGATTTTTGGATTTTTTATGAATTTCTTGTTCTTTTTTTTGGGGGGGGGGGAACCTTAAAAACTCTTCTCCTCTGAAACCGCTCACCCAATTGCTTTCATATTATACATTGACACTCCCAGGGACACCTAGTTCCCAATGTGTTCACCAGGTGGTGCTGCAATTTTTTTCTAATTTTTTTTATGATTTTTTTTTTTTATGGTTTTGCTATTTTTCACTTGCTGTCAGAACTGTCGCTCAGATTAAGCTGAAATATGATAGATATGTTCTTGTGGAAGGGTCAAACAAAGTTGTTTACTAGGTGGCACTGCTTTGGATTCCTGATTTTTAAGGATTTTCAATTCAGGTACTTATCGGTCAATGCAGCTGTCCTATTGATTACTATGTAAGTGAATGGGCATTCTAATGCTAATTCACAGGACAACTGACACGAAATTTACTGTTTACTTGATAAATTGAGATCTGTTTTGAGTTAGTACCGTGATGCTGCACATGTTAATGTTTCTTTATGAAGGTCATGCTTGACAGTACATGAATGACCTTGACCTGGTTTCTGGGGTCACAGTGCAACATACATGAATTTTACTCTTCACTATAACTTGAGAATTACTTGAACCTTGATATTGCACATGTTAGTGTTCTTCTATAAAGGTCAGACTTGCTCAGAACATGGGTGACCTTGATCCTTTCCTGAGTTCACAGAGCTGCAAGTGTGATGAATGTCTAGGTCAGCTGAGCATGGACTGTTCACACAGCCCTCTTGTTCATAGTTAGATTAATAAATAAACATATGTCAGAAATTAGAAAATTAGACCAAAAAAAAAAAAACCCCCAAAAAAACCTAGTTTCCATAATGAAAAGTTCTGAAGTTTTACAACACTTACTAACTCTTTAAGTGCCAAATTTTGGACTGAATTAACAGCTTTTCTCCAGAATTAGAGGCATGCTGATACTTGAATGAAAGTTTTTTTTTATGAGGAATATGAATCTCAGATCCTAATGATAATTCAAAGTAGTTTGACTTTAGTAGATTGATTTTAGACATGATTGGCACTGAAAGAATTAAATGTACATGATTGTATGGACTGTGAAGTCTCTTTGAGTTTATTTTGCTGCTATTTACTGAAAAGTCTTAAATCTTTCAATATTATGTTTGTCAAATCTTTAGTTAGTGTTTTTTTTTTTTTTTTTTGTTGCCTGGCTAGTTATGCTCCAGCTGCCTTTGCAATGGCTGCCGTAACATGATTTGCCAGACAATGCAACATCAAGTGACTTCACACTTAAATGTTGATCAATGTTTGTTCAGGATGCCATGGCAAGGGCCATGAAAGATTACCCCAATACCTGTGCGGTGTTGGTCAGAAGGCATGGAGTTTATGTTTGGGGTGAAACATGGCAAAAGGCAAAAACCATGTAAGTATAGTCCTTAGTTTCAACACATGTTGTCTGGGTTGCATAGCAACACAAGAGCTGCTCTAGCATGTACAGACATATATGTGTAAATGTGTTCAATACTGTTTCAGGTAGTCTGACCAAAACTGATACATAAAATGAATGCAGATTTTGTAGCTTTCACCATATTACATGTATAACCCTGATATGATATGATACTTTTGTCATCAGAGACCACCCATATGGCAACAAAATGTGATCTTTAGGGACAGGTGGTCTCTCATGACAGGTAGATTGAGATGGGAAGTATAGGAAATACATATCTGTACAGTGATCTGTCATGACAGGGTGAGTTCTTACAACAGGGGTCTCTCCTGACAGGGACCACTCTACTGGTGATTCAAAACTAGAGATTTACATGTACTGGACAAAAGTAGAAACTTTCTAGTAGTGCAAATATGTTTATGAACCACATGAACTGATCCCAGATGGTCAGGAAATTTTGGTGCCTGTGTTTCACAAATAGATTAGCTCAGAAAAGAATTTTTCAAATAGATAAGACAAACTGGTCAGAGTTGGTGACTTTTCAGCATGTACATGGATGTCCATTTGCGTGAACATTGTTTTCACCTGACAAGTCAGCTGAAGTTATATGTTGTGTCTTCATCCATCATCTGTCTGTACATCTCTTGACTGTCATTTTTCAAAATTGACATTTTGACTTCTTCATTTTGCCATATCCTCTTCAAACTTGCTGGGAAACTTATCTTGGGTGGGTCTCGGCCATACTTTTTTCATATAGTCATGTTGCAGTGAATGTGTTTTTGATGTTATTTTTTTTTTTTTTTTTTTTTTTTTTTTTTTTTTTTTTTTTTTTACAAAAAATCAGTTCTGAAACTGTTCAACCAACTACTTGAAATTACATTGGGGCATTTCTGGATACACCCAGACCTTCTTCTATTCAACAGGTGACACTGTATGTTTTCTGTATGTTTTTCTTCTTTTAATTCAGTTGACTTGTCAACAAAACCACTATCATAAAGCCAATTGTTTTGAAATTGCATAGGACACTTCTGGGTACATCCATACTTTATTTTGTTCCACAAGTAACACTGCATTTTATTTTCTACTTTTAGCTCAACTAACTGATTAGCAAAACCGCTAAGTCAATTGCTTGGAAATTGAATTGGTACATTTCTGGGTACCCCTAGATCATAATTTGTCCACCAGTCAGTGCCATGATTTTTTCCATTTTTTTTTTTTTTTTTTACAATTTTTGGTGTGTTAAAGCTATTACCAACTCCCTCTCTGAAACCAACAGTTAGATTCTTTTGAAATTTGATGAAGATGAAGCTTGTGGAAGTGGCAAACAAAGTTGTTCACTAAGTGATGATATTGCTCATCTCTAATTTTTAACAAATTTTTCAATTTTGTTTTTTTGTCTGTTATAATGCATACATTCTTAGTGATTACTATGCAAGTCAATGGGGATTGCAATATTAATGGTAAGTCACATTTTTGACTTCTCCAAAACCATCAGCCAGATTCACTTCAAACTGGGGGGTGGGGGGTGGGGGTGGGGGTGTACATGTACCTTGGTTGGGTCTTTACCAATTCTGTCAAAGTGGTCATGCTCCAGTGATTTTTAAAATTTTTATGATTTATTTGTTTGTTTATTTTTTGATAAAATCTTTTAAAAAAATCCAAAACTGCCAAGCAAATTGCTTTGAAATTGCTCAGGGACACTTCTGGAGACCTCTAGCCTTTAATTTGTTCATGTGAGTGATAGTTGCTATGGTTGCCAGTCTATCATGTTTGTCCTGTACACATACTTAAATCACCGTGATGGTAAATGTAGTCAAACATTTCTGTATTTCTGTATTGCCACAGCAGGAGTAAATATAGATGAATTAAATACAAAGTTAAAAAGCTCAAGCTACATGTGCTTTGTTAAAAAAGTGAGTCTGCACAAAAATGAAGCAAGAAAAACACAACGTGCATAATGAAGGGGTATTTTTTATTTTTTTTGCAGGTGTGAGTGCTATGATTACTTGTTCGAAATAGCTGTCCAAATGAAGCAACATGGACTTGATCCCACAGCTGAGCCAGTCTTCCCACCCAATGCCTACACATCCAAGGTTCACCACCAGAATAAAGCACAGAATAATGGTCCAAAAGCCACAGATTCACAGTCTGCAGATTGAGAGTTTACTGCTGTCAGAGCTTCATTCTTCACACCGCACAATTACTGTTACTATCTGAAGGTCTGTTTACACTTACAACTCAGGTGTCTGCGACTCATGCATCATCAGGTTGTTGGGCAGCAAAGATGTGACATCATAGAATCATACATTGTAAGAGCTTATTGTATCAGGCCAGATCAATTTATGAGGCAAGGACTTGTATATGACTCTAAATGAGTCATTTATGATTCTGTGATGTCCTGTCTGCTGCTCAAAGCCCCTATGTATAAGAGTTGTATATGACTGAGTAGTAAATGTAAATAGATCGCAAGACACTCTTTATAGGTACAGCGAAACCTCGTTATAACGACCCTCAGATATCCGACATATTCAATATAATGACAAATTTTCATGGGATATGGTTTTATTTTCTTTGTTATTTGACTCATTTATCTGACATATTCAGGTATCTGACACATTGCGTAAGGAACAGATGGTGTCATTATAATGAGTTTCCACTGTATCTAAACAAAGATGGGAAAATGAGGTGCACACCAAACAGCTGACAGAAAAGTGGGTTTTTGTTATTTTGAAAGACTGTTTTCAGTGGTCTGAGAGTGACAGGAGTAAGCAGAGGGATGTACATGTAACTTGTGAGACTTTGGGTGATAATTTCAGACAATCTCAGGAAAAGTCACGCTCCTCATTTTAGAAGTACATGTAAGATTGAAAAATACTGTGTTATTTTAGATAGAGCTTATGAGTTGTTTCATTGCAGAATCAGAAGTAAGACTTCATGTATATTGTCAGTCACAGGTTTGTTCTTTTAGATACATGTATCTCAGCATCATGACCCTGATAAGTTTTACCAGTCTGTAATTTTTTTTTGCCCTGCATTATATTTTCAATGTGCCATGTTTTTGTTGTATGCCATTCTTTTATGAAAACAGGAACTGTTTGTCTACTTGTTTTTGCATAGTTGTACAGATACCATCCACATTGTTATAACTCTCTTTATTACAACAAAACAGCTTCTTGCACATTGTGGTGGATATCATATATCCTACTGACATAGTTTTCCCCATTACCTCTATATTCGAAACCCCACATGTTTAGCTGAATACAGCCTTACTCTGTGTGGATCACTATCAACATTATATGGGGGGGGGGGGGGGGGGCATCCTGTAGCAAATTTGAAAGCACACATTTTTTCATGCAGACACTGCCAAATGTGACCAAAGAATTGCACTTGGATGACATGGTGTTGCAGGGTATTCTGGACTCATTGTGTTTATACTTCATTCATGTTTGTTGTAGGCTTCAGCATTAAAGTTGACATTCCTGCCAAAACAGGCAAATAATTCTGAAAATTATGAAATAACAAAATTCAAGTTTTGATCATTGTTAAAATTTTGTTCAAAAACATAGGTACAGAGAATGCATTGAAGCCAGTTATTTGAGCTGTCTCTGTCAATCAAGGTGTAGGTGATTTCCTGTTTCCTGTTGTCATTTGTATTCGTAACACTTTCATGTATTTGGTACATTGGTTTGATGAAGGTTCTATTGTCTAAACCCTATCTTTGTGTACACCTGGTGATATATATATATATATATATATATATATATTTGTATTTATGTCTTTTTGTACAGAACCACTTCCGGGTAGTTATTACCCTATTCTGCAGTCCAAACTCTTTACTCTCCATAAGCTAACCTGTCACTGTCTAACCTATATACATACACGAGTGGATGTGTGCGTTTCCCATTTCAGCTAGGCAACTGGTGCCAAAGGTTGCAAGTTCGAGTCCTGCTCGTTCCGAACATGTAATTATACATTTTCGGCATTTCCTTAATGCTGGTGGATTTAAGTCCCCGATCCTGGAAATAAATGCCGCCTCAGTACATATACTGCATAACAGTGTTGATATGGCACTGGCACATAACTACCTCCATTGAACTGTTCTTTTTTTATGAATGGGGATTTGGGCATGTGGATATGTGCGTTTCCCATTTCAGCTAGGTGACTGGTGCCAAAGGTTGTAGGTTCGAGTCTCGCTCGTTCCGAACATGTAATTTATATATTGTCGGCATTTCCTTAATGCTGGTGGATTTAAGGCCCCGATTCTGGAAATAAATGCCGCCTCAGTACGTATACTGCATAACTGTGTTGATATGGCACTCGCACATAACTACCTCCATTGAACCATTCTTTTTCTACGAATGGGGTTTTGGTCAAGTGGATATGTGCGTTTTCCATTTCAGCCAGATGACTGGTGCCAAAGGTTGCAGGTTCAAGTCTTAGTCATTCTGAATATGTAATTTATATGGAAGTACTATTGTCCATAGTGCACAGACAGGTTCTTCTGTAGAATTTTGACATAGTCTGTATTAGCCCCAAAGGGTCTTCAGTGGGTAACTACTCAGAACATGTTTTGGAGCGTGTACCTGTACATGTCCCTCTGAGTAGTGGCTCTTTGTCTAAGCTAAATTTTCTGCAAAAACAGCCCATATAATAATGAATAAATATTAACGTAGCATATGATGAATTAGGTAAATAAGTGAAGTTTTGCTTATAAATGCAGAGCTTCATTATGAATAAAGAATACCGTCAAACCAAACATAATTACTAAATTTTTAAAATTCAGATAAGAACAATTTTACTTACCCCTGAACCAGTATGTTCCCTTTCTAGCTGAATAGCTTACCTTAGTTAAACCACCTGCCAGTGTAAAACTGAAGTAGCAACAACAGTAGTATTACATGTGATATCAGGGTCACCGCCTGATGCTTTGATCCAACCGTCAGCCAGCATTACGCACACACAAAAAAGCATAACACCATGACATAACAATAGGTCACTATGGCCAGTTACATGTATGTAAGGGTATAAATACGGGTGTTTGTGTCCGTTACAACCCAATCTCTGAAGAGTCCGTTTTAAGGACGAAACCGGTCAGACTTCCAAGTGCTTCCACATTCGGCGTACAGGGCTCTGGATACATAGAGCAAAACTCATTATTTGTAAACCGGCACATTCGTTTCCTTGGCACTTGCCGAGTCTTCATTGAAGTAGAAACAAGCTGGGGCATTATATTCAGTCTCAGTGATTGTAAAATAAACAGTTTCAGCTGACAACCTGTAAAAACTCAGGGAAATCCTAACAAGTACTGCAATGTTTGACATCCAGCACCATAAATTTAAAATAAAGCCCATGATGACACCTACTCCTCACTTTGAAAGTGTCCAAATCATGAAGCTCTATTTCGCTGCCAACCCTGAGTTAATGTTTCAATATAATGGGTCAAGTAGTGACATTTGAGTAAATACTGTCAAATTAGAGTAATTTTTCACATTGAGTAAATGTGCACTGAGGCATGTCAAAAAAGAAAGTCAGTAGCATTTAAGCCAAAAACATATTTTTTCTGAACCAGATTTTAAGTATTATATATTCTGCATTAGCATTAAAGTAACTGATCAGATGTCCATATTTTTACCACATGCCTGCCCTGTAAAACTTCATATTGGGCAGTTGAAACCATATTACTGGACTGCACTTCGATGTCACTCGGTAAAGCACTATGCATAAGTACATGTGTAAAAATGTGACGCTACAGCATGCACCCCACATGATGTAACGACGTGCACCATATGGATGACAGAATGTCACACCATGCTTTTCCAATCTATGTGGTAGGCCTATATGAGTCAACCAGACAGCAATAAGTGCTGAGTTGGTCAGTAATAATTGCTGGATCAAGGTATATCACTTCTTAAATTAATGTTGGATGGCAGGTCATCCAATATGAAGTTTTACGGGACTCCCAAAAGTAAAATTGGGCTCCGCATTCACCTCGCCCAATATTACATTTTGTCATCCCGTAAAACTTCATATTGGACTCCCTGCCATCCAATGTTTATATAATATACAGACACTGTATATTGATCATATAAAGTATGTTTTGAAGTGAAAATTCAAATTCAAATTTACATGAAAAAATGACATATGTATTCTTAAATGGCCAACTTTTACCAGTAAAATATTTTCCAGTGGTAATATAGCCATGAATAGAGTAAGCGAGTCCAGCAGACTACTGGTACATCATATGATGTCACTGAATGTGATTAAATGCAATACAAAGGTACACAAATGGGTGCTGTTGGTGTATGCAGATAAAGTGTCAGCACAAACAATGTAAGTCAACTTAAAATAGTTTGCTTTTTGATTGTATCAATGGAAAAGGTACATGCATACATATGGCTGACTTTTTTGGTATGTCTACAGTGTGTAGGTTTATGTACACCTACAAAGTGTCAGCCCGAATACTTTTACCTTTTTTCTGATAGCACATTTATGTTCTGTCCAAAAGAAAAAACATCCAGCATAAAAGCCCCAGAGGTGTTTAAAATGAGGCAAGGTAACTGGACAATGCAAGCTTGGTATTCCAACTCTTGAACTATGCACACAAGTAAAATGGCTTGTTCTTGGTCAGTCTATGGGTTTCGCAACAATCATTTTTGGGGGCTTCATGTATCCTGAGGTTAGGTTGTTGTTTGTGATGTAAATCTGAAGGTCATCTGCAAGTAAATGCATATATACATAAATATAGATTAATTTACTGGGACTAAGGAGAATGTCTGAGAAGTGTCGCTTGGGCTTTCAATCAACAGGTAAGATAGAGTATAGATGTATATGTCTACATATACAGTCATATATATCTCTATAGGTATTTTGGCAGACTGTGAATTCTAGATTAGCTAAAATGAATCTTATTTGATTGTATCTTATTAAAATTGAAGTTTTCCTACGAGGTCTATTTCATAGGAACATGCCCATATCATGTATAAACAAACAAAATATGAATAAATGAAGTAATAAATATATGTATATATTGTATGTGTGTCTTTTTGTCCAGAATCACTTCCTAGTAGTCATTACCCTGTTCCGCAGTCCACTCTTTACTCTCCATAAGCTATACTGTTCCTGTCTAACTTATATACATATGGAAGTATTATTGTCCATATTGAGCATGTTCTTCTGTAGAATTTTGACATAGGCTATATTAGCCAAAAGTAAAAGTGTCTTCAGCGGGTAACTACTCAAAACATGTTTTAACGCCTATACCCGTACAAGTCTCTCTGAGTCACAGCTCCTTGTCTAAGCTAAATATTCAGCAAAGACAATCTTCAAACTAATGAGTGAGTATGAACATGGCAAATGATGAATTAACCAAGCCAAACATAATTACTAAATTTGTATAGTACAAGTTCAGATAAGAACAATTTGACTTGCCCTTAAAACTGGTATGTTCCCTTTCTAGCTGGAGAGCTTACCTTAGTTAAACCACCTGCTGGTGTATAACTGAAGTAGAAACAAACTGGGGCATTATATTTGGTCCCAGTGATTGTAAAATAAACAGTTGCAGCTAGATCATGTGTACAAACCGAGGGAAATCCTAACAAGTACTATGTTACATTTTGTATCTGCCATCTCTCGGTTATTGTGGAACTGATGGTGACTCCTGGTGCACATGCTCCCTGTTTCATCCTTCCTCTTTTGGGTGCTGTTACTAGCTTGCTCGTTTGAGTTGGGAGCTCCTTGAACACTTCACCATCACTGTGCTAGTGCTTCATGCGCTTTTTGTTCTGCAGAAAGTCTTTTCTCAGTGATTTGGGACTTTTCGGAGACCTAGATAGCTGTTTTCTGATCTGCAGATATCACTGAAATCATTGGGAGTAGAGTTGGTTGTTTGTCTTGAAACTTAATGTTTAAAGATGGCTTCTCAATGTACAGATCACAGACAGAGGGAAGACTGTTAGTGTGGCATGGTTTAGAGACCACTTCTCTGGGCCCTTTTTTGGGTAAATTGACAAAAGTTGGGCTCAGATAGCCACTTGTGGCTTAGAGACTGCTTCTCTTTGCCCTTGTCACGTAAATTGACAGACTTAAGGACTCACATGGCTGCTTCATGGCACCATGGATCACAATCATTGCTTGTTGTCACTTAACCTGATCTTGTGTGTTCTCTGAATGCACATATGGGTTTTTGTGTTAGGTCGAGAGATGACACTTGTCTTCTTCCCTGCATCTATAGACACAAGTCAGTTTGAAGAGATCACCTTATGGGGAGCTCAATCATTTGACACTACCTTGGCAGTGACTGCAGCTCCTTGCTCACTTATCCAAGACTTAGTCTTGGAAATGTATGCTCGGATCCAGATGCTATTGATCTGATTGGTGCACTGTTTTTCAGGGTGTTGTTCTTCGGAGTTTTCTTTGAAGAAGTCAGCCAAACATTGACTGAAGCTGTCAAGTTCTGGGTCCGAGCTCTCTGATCAGAAGTCATGCAAACTGGTGTGCTCGAACCATAAGTCAGGGAGATCTGGAGAACCACTGGTGCCTTGATGTGCCCCTCCTGCCAGCACCGAGACTCTTGGGGCCCTCCTGCCAGAAGATTTCTCAGTCAGTGGCAGCTGTGACCTCTGAAATGAGTCTCCCAAGATTGGAGACCTTCAGGTTTCCATCTGGGTATACCAGAATCTTGGCCAACTTTCAGATCCGGGTTGGAACAGACTCTGTCGGAGGAGCAGCTCACTGCCTTTAGTCGGTTCTCTCTCTGCACTGAGTTGCTGTGGCCCTTGAGACTAGTCTCCCTGAGACTCAGTGGGATCCCTCTGGCCCAAGAGATATCTTGTTGGTGGCTGCTGAAACCATTGCACATGTTCCACTGCGACCTCCCCTCTCTATCCCCATTTGGGCTGAGCAGGCGGAGGCAGTGTTTGAGGCTGCAGTGACTTCAATGAAAAGCCTTGCTACCCCAGCCCCAGGCATGGTGACACAGATGCGTCCATTGCCACGCCATTTACACTCTGAACGGCTGAACACATTGGCAATCACGAGGGCCGTGGAACAACCTTCAGCACCCATGGACATGACTCCTGCCCCCCTGATGGGCTTTGATCATGCTAAAGCACTCATTCAGAGCCTGGTTGGTGACCAAGTGGGGTCCTGCCAGTTGCAGCACTTCCCAGACTATGTTTACTCACCCTTCAGCTTGGGCTCCTTCTGGGACATCATGCCCTGGACAAAGCAGATGGTGCTCAGGGAAGGGCAAGCCTTCTAATGAAGGCAAGAAGATGGGAAAGGCTTGGCATTCATGACTCCTGTATGTTGGATCACGCTGTCTCAGGATTGGCAACTGGTTCCTCCTCAACATCCTGAGGCATGGCTACTTGCCTCCTTTTTGGCCAAGACAGGCCTCCGTTGAGCTGAGAACCCAAGCGGTTCGAACCGCCCATCACTGAATCCACAGCATCGACATTCCTAGAGGCAGTTCACATGCTTCAGAGCAAGCATGCCATAGAGCCAATGGAGGATCACGGTACTCCCAGCTTTCACAACTTAAACTCTTCTTGGTCCCCAAGCAGGACATAGGATGGTATCCCATCTTAGACCTGTCAATGCTGAACACATCTTTGAAGCCCCACCCTTCAGGATGGAGTATATCCAGCCAGTGGCAGCAGCCTTGTGGCCATGGGTTGATGTGTCTGGATCTTGGAGATGCTTTCTTCCACGTGCCAATTGCAGAGACCTCACTGAAGTATCTACAATTCGCATTTCGGGCCAAATTTACCAGTTCAGGGTGTTTCTGTTTGGCCTTGCTAAAGCATCACCAGGTTCCTGCAGACGGTTGCTGCTTACCTTTACAGTCAGCCGTTTGCATTCATATCAATCTGTACAATTGGCTTATTTGAGCGCTTTGGCATCTGGATTCCCAGGTCTCACTCGGTTGTCTCCTTCATCATCTCTTCCAGCACCCGATGCGTGGCAAACGGCGGAGAGACCATGGCTATCGGGCTCCTGCAGTTCTGTGGTGGACTTTAGGGAGAATGTCATGAAGGAACAAATGCTGACACCTTTCAGGCCCAGCTCACAATTCATAGGGACCTTTCAGGTGGGGAGCCCATGTGGAGAGCTGGATGGCATTGGGCCTTTGGCCCGCGTCCCTTGTGTCTCGCCACATAACTGGCTGGAACTGGAGGTGATAGGCTTATCCCTCCTCCACTTCCAGGACCCGGTGGAGCACATGCTGAGACATCAACATGTTCTGGGTTACCAACTCTTGAGAAGGGGTCAGCTGGTAGGGACAGAGTGGTTGCTCCACCCCAGGAAATTTAAGGCCATGCAGGCCAGATAGGGAACTCCAAAGCTGGATCTGTTTGCAACTCACAAGAATGTGAAACTCATATTGCGTCGAAACCCTCAAGTGCTCAAACTCAATGCTTGGTGATTATCTCACAGCACATCCATGACAGAGGCTTCTCGGAAGTGGTCTCAGATAGAATTGCCAGAGGAGGGATTGGATCTTCATCTTTAACTGTTTACTTGCCTCAGTGGAAGGTCTTTTACAACTGGTGCACCAGTAAGAGAATTCACCCTTGGTCTCCGCGCATTGCATACATCACCGACTTCCTGTTGTATCAGTGGGAAGTTTTAGGCAAGAGCTGAAGAGCAGTGGAAGGTTTCCAATCATCCATCTCTTCAACCCTTGCCTATGTCCTAGACACTTGTATCAAGAGCGATTATTATCTGTCAGTGCTCATTGCATCCTTCTTCACCAACAGGCCAGCACAAGTCCTGCCCTGGTGGGACCTAATGCAGGTTTTAGTTATATTGAAGAAGTGGCCATTCGAATGCCTTGAGGACCCTAAGCGGGTTTCCCTGAAGTACTGGACGTGAAAAACTTGTTTTCCACTAACACTCGCTTCAGGGGCTTGAAGTGAGATCCAGGCTCTGGCTTATGACCAGCTCCAATGGTCACCTGACCACTCCAAGGTGGCCCTGAGGCCTCACTTGGGCTTCCTTGCAAGGAACCAAGTAGCTTGAGATCTGGCTATAGCCTTTAAGGGTTTTACCCTCTGTGCTATAGATGCCTCCCTTCCTCTTAAGAGAAGAGCCCTGTGCCCAGTGAGAGCTCCTCACTGGTACCTTTCCTGCATAGATGGACTCAGAGGACCGAGGCCTGCCCTCCCTCTACTGCTGAGTAACCTGAGAAAGGAGCAAGTTTGCAGAAACACGATTTGTCATGGATTAAGCAGATGATCCTGAAGGCCTACTTGATCTCGCTGAAGAGGCCTGGTGCCTTGCAGCTTGTCTCAGCCAGAGCTCACGAGATACACCATCAGTTCCACATGAACCAAGAGATGGTGCCAAGGGACCGTCAGGTTTTTCAGATCAAGTGACTCAAACTCAACTCGGTTCATGGTTGTTTGACCCGGACACAGAGGTCAAGGCAAATGGTGGTCGAGAGGTAAGTAAGTATATGTACTAATACTGATATTACTCCTAAATGTCTCATGTCCGTCCATCCAGGCATTGTTTCTGGGCCATTTCTACAAAACTAATACACTTGGCAATCTGAAATTTGTGCCGGGCATACTTTTGAGTCAAGACACATTACGACATTCAGTTTCATGAAACTTTGTCAAATATTAGGCCCTATGGGTGAGTGGTTGCAGTCTTTCCGAAAAGTCGCCTGTCCCCTGCACATTGGCTCATAATGTCTGTTAAGACTTTCACCAACTGACAACTTTTTACATGTAAATTGCCTGGGCCATTAAAACGTGGTCCTGGACCAGTAAAAATTAATGCTTGCCACCCAAAATGTCCAATAAGACAAACATTTTTGCGAAGACTAAGTTGGATAAGTGGTTGTAGTGGTTTTGTAAGATTTGCCCTAAAATTAGCACCAAAAAATCATGAAATATACATAAAACCCATTGGATCGTATCGAATTAGACAAATTTGGTATCTGGAGATACCGTATAGGTGCAATCCTACAAAGTTAACAGAGGATCTCCCTACCAGTTTTGGAAAAGAAATGGAAAATGTGAAATTGTTGACGGACAGATGCACAATGAACCCTGAGATTAATTCAGTCGACGGACAAGTCTGCTGCTCTAAAAAAAAAAAAAAAAAAATCACTGAATGAGCATGACTATTTGGCCAAAACTAGAGACTAAGAAAAGGTAGTTGGAAACAAGTGCAAGTCTGGTCAAGCGTTTTAGATGCAGATTCATATCAGGGTTTTTGCTTTAAGCCTCGTAGCCCTAAACTGCAATGGCTTTACATCAAAATTTGGGGCTTTAATTTTGGGCTTCTCATTATATAGGGGCTTTAATTTTTCCATTTTAGCTATGTTTACCAACCCCCTGCTTTTTAAGAATTTCCTTAAGAAACCTGAGATGTAGTATTAATTTTGAAGGCGAACTTTAGAACAAGAGGTCTGTAACAGTACTGTGCTCAGCTGACCTTACATGTACAGACTCTTTCCCTTTATTTTATTCAGTTCCCATATACATACAGATTTAACATATAGCACAATTCACTGTTAATCCATTACAAAATTCTAACAAATTGTAATACCTTTCAAATTACATTTATCAAAGTGCCACAATTAAAAGAATTGTACTATGGCAACAATACTTTGTGAATTACAGCATCAAATAGTGACATCCAATCTTACTCAAATGTTGTCAGTTTTCCATTTGCTGCATGTGTGTGTTTTAGTACTGATATTTTCTTTTTCAATAGCAAAAGAAAACTGGTGAAATTAATAGTAGTGGAGCAAGTCGTTGGGAATGTATCTAATATTCCCCATGTAAATTACAAAAAATGTATGGAAATTTTCTTTGGTTCCTTGTAGAGTTCAAAAATGACATCTTGATCAATTGTTATTTGTTCATGTAAATCAGATTTCCATATTTTTTTTAACTTTCCCTAAAATAACTTATAAGTGGGACATTCCCAAAATTTATGGATTATTGTCTCATTAAGGAAGTCACAAACTTCACAATTTGTATTGTTTACAATACCAATTTTGAAAAGCCATGATTTAGTAACACTGATTCAATGCCAAATTTTAAATTAAAAAGTTGGTAATTTGGTTTCCATTATGGTTTCAAAAACTAAAGAAAACATGCGTTAGTGATGTTGCATTGTGTTCAAAATTTCTAGGTATTGATCCCTCCCTTTGTCAACACATGTTTCATTCGAACAAGTGAACTGTACAAAAATCCAAAACAGATATCTACAACTTAAATCATTAAAAGTGATATACTTACCTTTGATAAAGGGTTTCAAAGACGTGCTTCTAATTGTTACATTCTGACTACGTCTCCACTCATAAGGATTGGCTGAACGTATTTGAAAAGACTCAAGAAAATTAAATTCAAAATTGAAGATGTTGTTTATCTGATGTGGGGTAGGAAATCCTCCCTCCGCATTTCCAATATTATTTATAAACATAATACCATGGTCATACCACTTCTTATATTAAAAAATGGCTTTTTCTGTATTAGTACATTTTTATTACACTATATCACTTGCTTCCGAATGGATACACTAGTATCAGGTTGAAAAAATGACTGGAATTCATTCCAAAACGTCAAAATATCTCTATAAAATATAGGTATATTTACATTTTCCCAGACAGAATCAATAGAACAACGACTCCTAAATAAATCTTGTAATGTAATGCCTGGTAAAAACAATGGCATTACACACTTCCAATTTGCATTTTCCTCACTGAAGATGCGTTTCACCTAAGAAAGCAATGAAGATTTAACCTTCACCTTAAAATTAGGAACTTTATAATCTCCATTCGCTGGTGTTTGATACATGATATCATTTTTCATTTTTGGAACATTACTACCCCAAATAAATGTTTTAATTTCGTTTTGCCCCATTTTAATCATGTCTGAAGTTACCGATACTGTAGATGCACTTTATACAAATTTTGAAATACCTATCGACTTCACTACCAAAATTTTTCCTATTAAAGACAAATTACGCATTTTCCAAAAATGTAATATATCTTGCATTGACTTAAAGTTTCCTTCCGAACTTTTAACACTCATATTATGTTCATCTGAAGTAAATGTTATACCCAAAGTAGTAAATATGAAGCACAATTTTGCATGGATGTTACCTGGCTGTCTTTCCTCATTTGAGCCAATCCATATATATTCCGTTTTTTTCTAGATTTATTTTTAAACTACTAATATTTTCAATACTCTGTACAAGTTTATGGCTAATTTTCCAGAATGTTCTCCTGACACGAAACATGTGGTATCATCTGCCAGCTCACTCAGTTTTATTTCAATCACTACTATTTTGATGACTTTAATATTTGGATTCTCTAGAATATCTATAGCAAGTAATTCAACTGCTAAGACAAACGAAAAAAAAAAAAAAAAAGGGAAAGGGAAAGGGGACATCCCCGGCGAACGCCTCTGTGTACAGAGAAAAAAGATGAAGTATATCCATTGTTGATACGACAGCTACTTATATCAGTGTTTATAATTTTATCTATTTTCTAAATTCTACTCCAAATTTGAATGCCTGCAATGCTTTATCAAAAAACCCAGTCTGAAATACCAAATGCTTTTTCGAAGCCTTGTAGTAATATTAAACTTGGTATTTTCCTGAAACTTGTCAAATTTATTTTGTCTGAAATTAGTCTAATATTTTCTCATGTAAATGTTCCTTTAACATATCCAGTCTGATCTGTATTTATTAATTTTGGGTAAATGATTTTGCAACCTTAAAGCTAAAACTTTGTAACCAACTTATAATTGATGTTTCAATAGTGATATAAGTCTCCAATTCTTCAAGTATTAGCGCATCTCTCTCTCTCTATCTTTTTGAATTAATGAAATCACACACCATCTTTGATCAAAGATCTAATAGACCGTTTTCAAAAGCATAGTTAAAACTAACAATGACTAATTGTTCCATATATGTCCAGAAAAAACTTATAAAATTCTGCAATGAACCTGTTACTTCCAGGACTTTACTATTCTTAAACTTTTTTATGGCATTGATAAACTCAATCCCAGTTCTCTGGTCATTGCATCTTTCTTTCTCTTCATCTGCTACCTTTGGAATACTGGGATCATTGAATATATTTTGTAATGCGTGATCGTCTGTTTCAGGAGATACTTTGTTTGGGAATATTATTTCACGCAAAATGATTTTTCTGCTTTTATTAAACTATGATCAATTTATATGGAAGGACATGTACAGACGTTAGTGTTCCCGTAAACTTCAAGTTCAAGTTTAAGTTCTTTATTGACTCACAGACCCTATGCGGGTCACAAAAGTAGAAAATACATCATACAAATGTTAGGCAGAAAGTTTAGTACACTTTTACATAACAGCACCAGGGAAACAATTTATCCTTCAAAAATATAACTGATTACCTTCATAAATTTAACCAGGTTTTTCCTCACAGCAGGTTTTTCGCAGTTCAATAAAGTTGCAAACTTCTGAGAATTGGACCTTGTAAAGTAATATCTTTTGAGAAATACCTTTCGCTCGGTTGTAAAGTATTCACATTTTATTAAATAATTGCACTCATCACTGATCTCATTTGCATTCCATACTTCACATTTCCTGCTCTTCCTTGCAATATTATTGAATCTCATATTATTAACCGGAATAGCAATGTTACTTGTCCTATGCTTGGTTAAAGTATCTCTGTCATTTACTGATAAATTATAGAGATATTTCTCCCTTTCAAACTGGTTTTCAAATGGTCTATAAATAGTACAATAGCTAAGCCCTTCAGTCTCGGCTGTCCGGGACTGGAGATATTGATCTTTCAAACGCAATTTTACTGCAGCCTTAAACCATTTTACGTTAAAGTTATTATTAATCCACAAGTCAGACATACCTAATGAATCAAGTTTTAACTTTCAGTATCCAGGGTGAAGAATATACCCCTCTGAGGTCAAGTACTTTAAGCAGCCCGTATAAAGTCCCAGATATTTTGTGTGTCCTTTCACTATTACAAAGTTTACTCCAAAATGCAAGTAACTTTTGTAAAATTGACAGTTGTATTGGAAAAGTGCCTGTTTCTCCATAGATCATACAACTTGGGGAAGAACGTTTGACATGTAAGACCATCTTCATGAACTTTAAATGCAATCTTTCAAGTAAAACATTATCACCGAAACCCCATACCTCAGAACCATAAGTAAGATGGGAATAACAAGTATGTCAAAGAGTTCAATCACTAAATAAACAGGGAGGTAGAGTTTCTGAGATTTCTGAATTACAGCAAACATAGCTTTGTATGCTTGATCATATAGAAACTTTTTACATTCTTATGGTTTATTGTTATAATTAAATAACACACCTAAGTATTTAAAACTATCAACTACTTCTACTTCATCATCATTAAATATAAAAATAGGGTTATTTTTTATTTTACCTCTAGAAAATATAAGTATTTTTGTTTTATATACATTAACTGACAATGCCCAGTTTTCGCAATATTCGTGCATCACGTCTATGGGATGCTGCCATTCACCAGGCGATTCTGCCATTAATATTGTATCATCAGCGTAAAGCAAAACAAATAATCTAAAAAATATTGCCATATCATGATGTAAGTGATTATACATATGGTCCCTGATAAATTCTAATCCTCTATACCTACTACTTAAATGAGATTCTAGGTCATTTAGGAAAACAAAAAATAACAAGGGGGAGAGATTCTCTCCTTGTTGTCCCCCAACATTACATGGAAAACTGTCAGAATTAGCACCTTTTAATGAGACACAAGATTTTGCTTCTTCATACATATTAAATATGACTTTCATTGCATTACCATTAATATCATGAGCAACCAATTTCTTCCACAGTGACACTCTATTAACAGAGTCAAATGCTTTTCTAAAATCTATAAATGTACAGCACAGTTTTTTCTTTTTTGAGAGATACAAATCTATTATTGTGCTTAGTGAAAATATATGATCCATTACTGAATATTCAGGTCTGCTTGTTCTTTGCCAAGTAGGCCATTGGTATCTAAGAAATTATATAGTCTATTGTTGATTACTGATGTAAATAATTTACAGAGGCAACGGAGCAAGGTGATACCCCTGTAGTTATCAGGAGATTCAATGTTACATTTTTTCTTATAAATTGGTTTTATAATACCAATAACCCATTTTCAGGGATTTTACCCGGGTGTAATATGAGATTAAAAAGTTTAGTGTACAGTAATACTAACAATACAGAAGTAGTTTTAAGAAACTTGATCAGTATTAAGTCTACCCCCACATGCTTTACTGTTTTTCAATTTCTTTATTGCGTTAGTAACTTCATCCTCTGTGAAAAATGTATTTAGTTCCTCTCTAGTTAGGTTATTTTGAAAATCTATTTTTAAAAATAGTCATCTTGGTTTTCGGTACTATTAAACTTTTTAAACTGTTCTGCAAAGACTTCTATTTTTAATTTACTTGTTGCAATGCTTTTTTCTGATTTAGTGCCATTTAATTTTTTCCAGTACACTCTTAGGTCCTTATTTTTAAGTGTTCTTAATTTGTTGTGTAACCTTTGGTTGTATTGTCTGAACTGTTTAGGAATTTCTTTTTTGTATGCTTTGCTAGCTAACCTACTTTTGATGTCTCATTGTTAACTTCTTTATGCCTTTTTGTAGTATAGAAGAAGGCTTTCCGCTTGTTTTCACGTTCTTTGTTAAACCTTGGCTGTTGTTTTGTCTTACGTCTGTATTCTTTAACACATGGCTTTTGAAAAGCCCCAGAAGCTGTAGCACTATCTAATGGAACGTTTGATAATTTATTAGTTATATCATTAACTTTATCATTTATATCATTTCTATTCCTGTACGCATCATCAATGCTTTGTCTATGTCGTTTAAAATGCTTCTGTCAATATTAAGTAGGAAACTGTCTGTATTACATTTATTCCATCTAGAAATTGCTTGCATCTCACATATATTTGCATCAATTATTTTGTTATCTTCAATACTATTTTGCACTCTTTTAATACACAATAATGTGGGGCAGTGAATATCAGAAAGAAATTCGTCAAACTCCTGGGCCTCGAGTTCAGACATTAAATTGAATAACTGAGGCGATACAACAAAATTATCAACAACACTTGCATTTTTACAAGTGAAAGCGCCTATACAATAGTCCTTTCCACTCCTTCCATTAACAATAATTGTGTTGGTATGTTTGCAGACTGATACGAGTTGATGTCCATAATTATTGCACCAAGTATCTTTAGAAAATCTCTCGGTATGGATGCCAGGTATACTTAATGATATCAAGGTCATCTTTGTTTAAAACAACCATCACTGCTGTTAACATGAATACAGCCCCTTACCGATTTCCCCTAATTTTGAGTCAAATTGGATTCAGACCCAACAATGTACATCCCCACCAAGTTTGTTTAAACATATTTTATTTGACTCACCAGCCTAGATTTGGGCCTCTTGTACATTTATAACAGGACAACATAAAACAGCAAAATTGTGAACATCAGTACACGGATAGGTGGCATACGGGACCAACAATAAGAAAGGAAAAAAGGGGAACGATGATGACGTGTGAGCATTGTTAAAATAATAATACTTACACTATTTGCAGACATAAATACAAGTTATATTTTGAATCTTCCAGAAAGTCTAAGATACTTCTGCACGGCCGTGAATATCTCTTCGTTTTGTCTTATAATAATTTCGCTTCCTTCGACTCCAAATAAAACAGTTTTCAGGTCAAAGGTACCAAATGTGGTTATTTCACATTGTAGTTCGTTTCTTAGTATAACATATTTTGTGCATTCAAAGAAAAAGTGATGAACAGTCTCACGACTTGCTCCACATGAGCACGATGGAAATTCAACAACTCCAATTTTGTACAAATCCTTATTCAGCTGACTGCAGCCATTCTCATTCTGGAGTGAATTATAGCATATTTCCTTCCCCACCAAGTTTGAACAGTATCCGGTCGATGGTTGTGGAGAAGAGGTCGAAAATTTGAAATTCCACTGCGATTCCCGTTACCTTACATGGTTATCAATAGGAATGCAGGTACCCGAATTGAAAAAAAAAAATCATTAAAAATCAGGGATTCACAGTGTCATTACCTAGCAAATATTTTGTTTACCTCTCCCACCAGCTGCATTTTCACCAAGTTTCAGAACACTCTGGGTTACAGTTTTGGAGAGCTCGAAGGTAATGAAAATACTCACATAAAATCTTTAAAAACAGAAAATAATACAGAACTACCCGTTGAACCGATAAAGGTCAAGGGATTCCAAGAAGTGTCCTTATGTAATTTGAAAGCCATTGGCCAAGGGGTTTCCGAGATTTTTTTTTTAGATTTGTCCCCCCCCCCAACAAAAAAACTCACATAAAAATTCCAACATCACTTGACCAGGACTATTTGAACAAACTTGTTAGAGACCCATCTAAGGTTCATCCCCATCAAGTTTCAAGTGAATCCAATACACGGTTTTGGAGAAGAAAAAATACATTTTTGACGGATGGCCAACGGACGTACGGACGACGACAGCTTAGCTGACAAGTCAGCTGAGCGAAAAACCAGTGAACCGTGATCAGTTGAACAAGCACGTTACATGCTCACCCAAGGTTTTAAATCTCGACCAAGCTGGAAGTGTATATTGCCAATGGTATTCGAGAAGAAATAAAAAAATGTAGAATTGAGGGAAGGACAACAGATGACCACTTAGCATACACGCTTACTTGATTAACAAGTCAGCTGAGCTAAAACCACACTATTACCACATGAAATTCAGTACTTTTTACTGGTAATACTTTCATTTTTGAAATCTGTAACAGGAACTGCTAGGATAAACAAGTTCAAGTGCCACATGGATAATTCAATAAACCTGTGTCTGAACTGTGTTGTATACATTAAATTTAGATCCATTCGAAATTGATGCCTGTAGTGACAGACATTGCTCCAAATCTGAACTGGAACTTTTAATGTCTATAGTCATTTCCCATTCCTTTCTAAACCATGAACACATTACATCTGTCATTTGATATTAAGCAGGCCTAGGGTTTTTTGGTTATTTTTTTCAGACTTTGCATGCCTCACGCATGCTCTGCTCATTATCATCTGTACATCCTTTGGCGCACTTCATATTCTTACTCCCGGCCCCCTGTTTAGACAAATCCTGTATACGCCACACATCCAACTTCAGGTTATATGCTATTGTGGTATGGGCTTATCCAAAGCACTGGTAACTAAAGTTTTAAAGTTTTAATTTATGCTGATTAGGCACGGTTTGGAAAGTGAGATGTATCTTAGACAATCTTATAATTTTTCTATTATAAATAAAAGTGGGCCATTCAACTTCTAATTCAAATGACTGTGCTAAAGGTACTGTCAATTACCATTGAACGGACGTTTTAAATTATCCAAATTTTGAAGGTACATACAGATTTACTAGCCAGCAAATGTCATTTTTGTAGTTTTGATATGTGTTTTCATATTAAACAGTTTTATACTCATTTATCAATAATTTTTAGCAACAAATAGTAACGCTAGCAGTGAAAACAGGTTGTTGATGTTCTGAAATGAAGTGACACCGTTAAAACGTAGATCTACAGAATTGTATTATTCTGAACTATCTGAACATTGGCGGGAAGCACATTTGCTGGCCTTCAGCATCTGAATACGTGGCGTTGTGAGGCGTGTACGATTCTATGAATAGGCCTATGCCTTTAAAGTGCTTCTTCGAGGTACGTATGGCAGAGTCTGAACCCTTCAGGCAGCCCAAGGACCGATAGCGCAGCGGAAGGTCCCAGGGCTGCATTAATGGTTTGGATTCGGGTAAAAATGCATGGTTTACATTTGTCAAAATAAAATACAAAGTAAAAATAAATCAGACTAGGCTTTAGCTTGAATAATCTACAGGTTGAAAAATAGTCTGCGAGCGGTAACTTTGTGTCTATCATGGTCTACCAGGTGTTGAGGTCATTTTATTTTTTAGTTTGTTCTTTACAACTTCTTTGGGGGAGGGGACGTGGAGTAGGTGACACATCGTTCCTGGATGCATCAAACAAAATGTCAAAGCATCGCAAATTGGATTTTGGTATTTGGGAAGAAATCGCTGGTGCTCCGAATATCTAAAATACAATACTGTACAAAGACAGAACAGTAGTGTTTTAAATTCAGGGTAACGTTTACTTTTTGACGGAAGTGGAAGTTTGTGGTCATAACTGGAACATGTCGGCCAGTAGGCCTTAAAGGCCAGGTCCGGGAAAAAATAAAACTTCTCTAAACTGTGTTCAACCAAAGAAAATAGATATATGATGACTGCATTCTCAATTCACCCATGGAAGGCCTATCATTATAGTCTTTCTCTGTTGACACTGTATGAAGCATTTAAAAATCAAGCTTTTCAGGTCTTCCGAGGAAATTTCTATCAGATTTTTTCCGGAAGTGACGTCAGTTGGTGTAATCCGTGAAAGTGTTCTTTCAAACCAGACAGAACTTTTGATGATCTCTAAATTTGCAAGGAAATTAACTTTGGAAATGAGTCTTTTCGGTTCATTTTATTTTGGTCTTTTTTGTTTCGTGAAAGTGCTTCAAACTTTCATTCTTTTACAAAATACGACACAATCTAACACCAGCATTTTTGTCAGTTTTGTTTCCAGCAATAGATATGCATCCCAACGATCTTAGATATCCAGGTAGAATACGTCAGGTAAAGTTTAAGACAAAAGGATTTGGTGGATCCTTTCTTTCCGACGCCAGTGAGTTATGGAAAATACTGCCCTTAGATATAAGAAACTCGCTATCTTTCCAAGTCTTTAAGACTAACCTTAAAGTTGTTCTTTTATCAGTGGACAAAGTCCATGAGTACTTTTACCATGGTGAAGAGTATGCTTGCATATGTCAAACCCAAATGCAACTGGGGTATTCTTGCCTCAGCTCCTCAATCTTTTGAAAGTAAATACCCTTCCAGAACCATTATATTCATGCATCGATCCAGTCGAAGTTTACCGCATTATAAGGAAGTAATATGTTACAATTTTAATGCGTTGTTCCTTAAATGTAAAAAATAAAGTATCTCTAGACTTTTGTCTTCCATTCTATGTTCTTATGATTATATTGTTCTGTGTATCTTGTATCATGTTGATTGTGCGTCTTCCGTGTTTGGAGAGCCTCTCCATTAACATTTGTATTTGTCATCAGCCAATCCAGGAAAAAGACAATACAATACAGCAGACATGTCATAATGGAATGAATGTAGTGGGCTATACTTCGATCCGGGTACCCCGTGGAACTGATACACCAGGAAATCCTCTCTCCCAAGCATACCTTTAGAAATAGTCGGATGGGTAAAAGTGGAGGGATTCAAGTCGAGTGAATGTTTAGCCTGGGCTTTAGTCGCTTTACTGGATTACACTTTCTGCTTAGATCTAAGCATCTTCGCTGTCGGGGTTTCTTGGTTGTTTTGCTTTTTCCCATGATATCAGCTACAACAGAAGTTACCAGTTCTGGTGCCCACGAAGGAAACAGTGGGGGCCCTGCTACCTCATGCCGAACTGCCAAAAGCTTTGGTATTTTGTATGTTAGATTCTCTTGTTTGTTTGCTTTGCTTTACTTTCCGGTGATGTCAGCCGTACCAGTAGTCACAGACATTGATGCAGATAATGGGTCAACGCCTGCCACCTCAGATCGAGCTGTAAAGTGCTTTGGAGGTTTTGCTTCTTAGATTTTCATGGTAGTGACTGTTGTAATGAGACTACCATTGATTATTCATATTTATATCATTCGATTATCATTGCCATTTATAACTTCACTCATAAATTCATCAGTGTTAACTTTTTCATGAGCAGTCTCGTCAAATACAGTTCAGATTAGAGAGTTTAATACATTCCCCAGTTGTCAAAATGCTTGGTAAGTTCATATATCTCATATTGTTGCAAAAACAAAAGTTTTACTTTCGCACATACAAGTCTATAACATATTTATCCTAATCGTTTCAAAATTTTGCAGTGACTATACTTCAAAATTTTAATCTTAATGAAGATAGTTTATGTTCGCCAACAGACTTAATGACCAATTTTGTTCCACAGCGCAACCCAAGATCCAGTGACCAGTCCATGGGGATTAATGTGTGTTTCCCACAGAAGCTGCCACGATATATAGTCATAAAACTATGAAAAGGCCCACTTTACATAATTTGGAACTTAACGGCCCGCTGGTGCCCCTTTCTAGCACTTTGCACAGAAAACACGACTTTGCTCCAAACATGTCCTCATAGACATAAGACTTCTATTTGAGATTATATAGATATATATATTTTCTAAAAGTTTACATTCAGATTAAGCTATTAAAATAATGAAATCTCTGTAAGTGTAAAGAAAAAGGATCTCAATTGCTTAATTGAAAATCTTTAATTTTACCTGTTTCTGCGGAAAAACCCCAAAGACCACAAACACCAAAATGGGAAACATTTTTTCTTATGAGAAATGAACAGTACACTTCTAGCAGCAAAACCCAATCTAAAATTTTGATACGGAAATATTTATTTGAAACTTTAAATTAAAATTAAAATTAAAACTCAAAATCCCCCCCCCAAATAAGCAGCCATAAAATTAGAACTTAGCCTTTTTCGAAAAATCCAAAATACGCTTTGAGAGAGCATTGTGTGCTCTTCCATTTGATACTACAAACTAAATATGATTTTTTATTTGAAATTGCTATTTTTTGTTTTTATGCAAAATTTAAGAAGTTTGATTAGAATTTAATTAAATCAATAGCAATACTAAAATTTTGTATTTAGTACCAAAATCAAACTCAGTGTTATGTTTCTTTCACAAAATATTTATTTTTAAAGGTATTAGATGGTAACCATAGACAGAAATCAAGCATTCATACATTAGAGTCACGAAGTGTACCACGGCCTTAAAACGGAGAATTGTCCCTAATAGACAAGCCTCCCAGCCCATTTAGATACTTCACAGACACTTAGAATCCCCTCCATGAAAAGGGTAATTGTAGGCCCACTACATTTCTGTGCAACTCTGAATATATGACAATGATTATGTTGTGATAAATTAATGATTTGAAACTTCTACCATATTAAGACGGACCTTTGCAATATACAAATATATTTGTGAAGGAGTAAAACAATATGTTTATGACAATTAAATCTCTTTAAACAATTCAGACTTAGTCCCCAGTGGGCATGGCATTCTGTTATCTTCAGCAACTTAGTGTCATGAAATCTGAAAATCATCATAGTCTTGTCCCAAAAATTTTGAAAGCAATAAAATTTCAGTGTGAAACTTTGAAAGCTTCATACTTTTTCATAAGTATACCAAATACACTTTTTCATTCAACGCCGCGACATAGGATCCACTCCATGACACACTTCAGGGTCATGCAGTCAAACATGCAGGTGAAAAATACAAAGTTTCACTTGCTTTACCAAAAGAAAAGCACACATATTGTTGCTCGCAAGCACACGGACAGACACATGCACCGTATGTATATTTTGGCATCAGTAACAAACTGTCTGACATGTTCAAAACTTCAAAAGAACTTTTTGGAGTTGGAACGATAACGAACATACTATCCAAAATCTGGATATATCACCCTATTGTACAGCCAACTCTGAAGTGACCAGGTCGAAGCTACCGTTCTGTAGGACGAGTACAGGGGAAAGATAGAAAACTTGTGCAGTAGGAAGAACAAAGATAAAGCTGCTTTTGTCCAACACCCTGAAAATAACTGAATGTTTCTCATGGACTGGATAACGAATTGGTGTGGTTAAGTGCAGTAGTGCTCTTACTGACAAGGGTGATAAAAAATATATGGGTGTATAATGAAAGTATCAACATATACCATATACATGTATATAATTCACAAATTTCCAATGAACTAAAACGAAGTTCAAAACCACAATTATTGTTAATATCACACATACCCTCTGTTGCGGACATGCTGAAAATCTAAAAATCCATGTTGTATGCCTTCAGTATTTTTAAAATGGTTTCCATTGCGTCTAAATGTATATATTATGCACTGATACGTATTGCAATGATAATGATGATAATAATAATAATTTCCCTCCATGTGGCAAATGGTATCAAAATATGGTTTGTCGAAGTTAAGATGCAGTTTATCTGAGAATCTCTCGGGCGTTGTAAACCAAAACAGCAGTGTTATATGAATGCATGTTTTCAAACATTGGCATCTAAATTTGAAACGTAGCCTAGTTGGACGAGTCCAAACGTCCACTGGAACACTGGGTTTAGAGTCTACATGTGCTTTTATGCAGGTATTTGTTGCGGCAACTTACAATGTAGGTTCAATTGAGCAGAATCAGTCGGCATCAAGACTATTCCTTATTGTGTTGTTTTATCAAACTAATCGGGAAAATTCAACCTTTAATTACCAGATCTTTTTCAGGGACCTGGACTTGTTACATGTATCTATGCAGGTGTAACCGACATGGCTTTCATGTGTTGTACACATGGCAAGTTATTCAGCCCTTTCGCAGCTTGGGTCAGAATCCTGTTTGTTAAATCTCCCAGCTACCTACGAAGTTTTAGGCTCTGTGTATCCCTTGAGTTCCAATTGCACTTACTGTGTTGTATGACATGAAATTGATTATCCATTTTAAGGATTTTCACTACTGTCGGAAGAAGTGTTCTGCAAACTTTCGTTGATTGCAGAAGAGATTTACTTGCTCGTGATTGTGGGAAATGCAAATATTATAGTTGACAAACCCTCTACCTCAATACAGTACGGTTACGAATCATTATTTTTATACTTCCTTGTGTTCGACCTTTTCTTTGAATTCTTCGACAGTTATTTATTCAATCGCAGTATAGTTATCGGACTCCATCAGATTTACAGACGGTAAATTGAGAAAAAATCAAGAAGTCAATAAATATCAATGAAATGTTGCGCCTGGCAAAAATGAAGATGTTTAAACCTGCAAAAATGCAATGTAAAGATTTCAACGAATAGGACATGTGCCAATGTTATAACGTTTGCCTCTCAAGAACAGGTATTTATTAAAATGAATGTATTTGCACACACTAGCTGGATCATTGTTCGTTTACTTTTCCACGGTAAATAAACAATATGCCCTGTATTAAACAATGTGGGTGACCTTGAAAATAAGTACGCCACCATTAGACATCGTGTTCGCTGGAAGATGCTGTATCCTGAGGGTCGCCCGCCTGAGTTACATGTATCAACGATCAAGACTATTCAATGGGTTTCCTACGTGCGGATTTGTAAGAATACAAACACACTTGATGATTGATCATGAACGTGTATGGGGGAAGGTTTAAGAAATGTAAACCATTTGTGAAGAATGTGAACTGTTGAGTACAAACAGTCTCAGCTTGTGTAGGCTGTAATCACTGGCAAACGCCTTGTGGGTTTCAGTTAGTAAGGAAAATTGCAGTTTTAGACCAGCATATACATAGGATTAAGTATTTTATTAACTGCGCGCGTTAGTGACCAGTTTCTCAGGTCGCACTTGCACTTGGGTCCAAGTTTGCCTGCGAAATGATCTACACGCACGGAGTCTTCATAAAACAACAAAGGGAATACAGTTTGATAGGGAATGAGTAGCACTAGGATATAGTTCACGCCATTCAGTTCCAGTTACCACTCGAGCAGCAGTATTTGCACCCCGGTTTGCACTCTCTTACACTGTTGTTTTCCCACTTGGCACTGTGGAAACCACTCAAAAAGAAGGGAAGGGCAAATACAGCTTGTTTCACAACACTGGGAGCAACATATGGTCAAGATGGAATAAAAGGTAGGTTAGCGAAAAAATTCGATCAATCTTCTGACTGATTTCGAGTATTTTCAGTAGGCCTAACATTCGTGTGCAGAATACCCTCTAATTTTGATACCGATTTATAGATATGATACGCAAATATAGCACCCTAAAGTAGTCCCATAGAAAAAAACAGTTGCCTCGTTTCCACTTTAGTAAGTAATCTTCTATAGTATTATTGGGATTCTGAAAAAAAAATCACATGATTTCTAGGAACACCAAGAATGATTTTCTCGTAAAAGCTGTGTACGTTGCACCTACGAAAAATGATAGGACCAACTGAATGATTCAGTCTCATCAACGTCTGAGCCAGAAGTCAGACGAAGAGTAAAGAAGGAAGAGCTGGTGATATGGAATTCTCATGCAATCGCCGGGATGTGTACTATTTGCCAGCATAAGTTATTTTATCTTTTGTTTATAGTTTAGTAGTTCTATGTGCCCATATATTGTTTAAAACTTTGAGTCGTACAATAATCAAATATCTTCGTATACATAAGCTTATGGACACAGTTATGGAAATTTTGGACTGATGACGCACTTTCCCGCATAAATTGACATGGAAAAAGGAAGTTAAACGAAAAGAAATAGAAAAAGACAAACAGGAATGGAATCACGCACAAATAAAATACTAGAACATTTTATACTCCGATGCAATATGTATGTACACACAAGAGAAAGTTTCACTACAGAAATATAGGCGTTTTTGCCTTTCTAGTTCCGGAAGACTGCTCTGTAATGCATTGATTCAGTCTTTTTTTTTATATATTGTGCAAACATGGAACCTGTTGGCATGTAAACATTTCAAATAAATAAAAAAAATAAACCACAAGTCATGCAGAATTAGGTAATTTGTTTTATTCTAAATCTCGCCCCTATGGGTCATGTTGGTACACGACAATTTGACAAAGGCAAAATGTTAGACGTTTCATCTGGCGTCGAACTATTAAGACGAAGTTATGTTTTAATATATATGATAACCATAGTCCAACATACCTTCAAGAAAATTTTATGTAAATACAGGATCTTCATGAACATAATACTGGAGGAAGTGAAAGTAACTTTGCAGTTCTCGGAGGAGAAAGGCTGAAAGCGTCCTCATTTCACCAAGTGGCAACAAGACACCAGAATTCTTCACCAGAACATATAAAAAAATGATAAAATAAAACCTAACAAACTTACAAACTACAAATTAAAAAGTATTTATTTTCAGAAATGGTGAATCATTAGTAAATCCTACTTTCTCTTCTTAACTATAGTCTCTTGCGTGCCATTTGGTGAATGAACTTTTCAACATGTGGCCGACAGCTGTTTTGATCCTAGTCCCTTATTCTATTTGTTATCTACATCTATGTTTACCCATTTATTTTAGTTTACTCATTATTTTTTCGTTAATGTCTAGTTATATTTACTTTAAATCTGACTTATCACCTATGCTTATATGTATCCCTTTTAAATTAAGTTTTTAGTCTATGATGATAGCTGTATCATTCTGTATCTGTGATATATTTATTATCCCATTTTATGTATCTGCTTGTAATTGGGACCCCACTGGAAATAAGTCCTAGGACTTTCGTGGGGGTATCCTTAGCACCATGTTCTTTACATTCTATTTTACCCATGCATTTTACTTGTGGTGCTGACTAAGTCAAAACAAATCAAAATGCAGCACTTAATGGTTTTAAATTAGAAATTTTCAGAAAAGTAGTTTATGATGTGGAACCGCATCCTTGGCGGGTTCTTGTCCGCCACTGCTCAACGTATCTTAAATGTGTAAGTACTATGGTGAAATTAATATTGCGCGAACACTGCTTAAATACCAACTCTGGAAGAATGGCAGGCATACTTAGAAACAGGAGACTTTGTAAAATGTGCCAACAAACACATATAAAAGACTAGAACATTTTATACTCCGGTGCATTAAGTATGTACACACTAGAGAAAGTTTGACTGCAGAAATACAGGCGTTCTGCCTTTCTTTATTAGGTTGAGCAGCAAAGGACAGTTATATATCATCTGTTGGGGATTTGTTGAAAATTTGGAAAGTTCACATAGCTCAAAAATATGGAAATAAGTTGTGTTAGAATTAATTACATGTACAAAGTGAGGCAGACTCTTGAATCACGATACGGAGATAAACTGAGATTCCAGGGGATGTTGCACAGAAGCAGAGACCATTGTTACTTGTCATGAGTCGATAGCTTCAGTAGCCGGTATGGGCTACAAGTCTGCATATAGAACTGTACTTTCATAAATTCCACAAGACTTCTTCACATATTGTTTGTAAGAAATGTAATGTAACTTCATAGTAATTGTATTTTGACAGTTCTTTTTCCTTTGTTTTTGCTGTACATTTGATATGTATCTCTCAAGAAAATGGAGGTGATAAAGAATATAATACACACATACATATACACGAAAGAAATATGATTGCTCGTCTGTGACGTCAGCAGACACGTCCAAGTACGTTCAAATATTACTGCCTAATTGCAAAAATCCTAGAGGCTTGAACAAGACCATATAAGTAGGCATAAAAATGTTATGCATAATCATAACTGCTACTCTGTTGGCAAGTTACTTCTAAACTAGATAAAGCTTTTCATCAAGTGTTATTAACAGATCCAAGGAAGGCAAGGTTACCTTACAACAGCTGCTATTCATTTCTAAGATCTCACTGGGTCAAGGTTATAGTTGTTCTCGTTTTACCGTTCTTTTATTGGTAAATAGTTTTTGGTAATTTGAAATACGAATCACTTACCTACATTTATAATAGTCACGGTATAGAACAGTCAAGAATAAAATGAAATAAAGAAAGATAAAATGATAATAAATACAATATAAAAAATGTAACGAAATAAGATAAATATAAAATAAAACAAAATACAGGAAAATAAAATAAACGTCTCCTATGTAAACAAACAACAAAGATGCTAGTACTTTTGTTCCCACATCATACAATGCACCGTTCATTTGCTTTTTGTCCCATATAAATTCAAAACAGTATCCCTGATATAACAAATATTTCAAGTCTGTCCATATCTGGCCATTAACTTACAATATTGAGCTCCAGGAATCCTATCCTGCATAGTTCCTTCTTTCTGATCTTGCATGGTCTTTTTCCATGGCTGGTATGTTCTGTCTTTCTTTGTGTTGACAGGGTGGACTCTGCAGCTCTCTCTTCATTTTTTTCATCTTTCAAAGTGGCTTTAGTTTGTTCCAATGTCTGAGCCAAAGGGCTGACCAGGTTAATGATAGTTTTGTTTGGCTCTTTGGGTCTTTTGATCCATTCTGGGTTATCGTCCACAATGTAATACCCTATGGAGGAGTGAGGGATCTTTCCTTTGGCCATGTTTTAAAACAAGGTGACCCATTTGAACCCGTTCTTCTTGTTTCTGACAATCTCTAACGTCATTTTTCACAACTTGTGATATTTGCCCGCACATGTCTCTATTTATAAACTTCCTTCTTACAGACTTCTACATTAGATGGTGTTTTAAGTGGAGTAACTGCTTTATCCACAAGCCCTGTAATCAAGTGCAAACTGATCAGTATGTTCCTTAGTTTCTCTGCAGTGATATCTTCCTGCTTGCAACTGCAAGGCTGTATAAAGTGGCTTTGTGTTCTTGGTAACCTGTTGTAACCATCTATTTTTTCTCATTTTGATTCAAGCCATGCACTTTCTTCATATGAATCGACAAGTAAAGTAACCCCTGTGTACCACACCCTGGAACCTTGAGATTTTGTTTTAAATCGTCCCATGAGGATCAGGATGATTGTGTTGTTTACACTGCTTACATATTCTGGAAAAATGCATTCATATCAATTAGCTTAATATGCAGGCCAACACACTTCTCAGGTCAACATACATTAGTCTTTTTCTTCATCAAATTCTTCCTCCATTTCATTTGGTCTGTAATCTTGGATAAGTTTCTTTAACAAGAAGTTTCGTTTCTTTAGTGCTGCATGTACAGCTTCCTGCCAGTCCATGTCTTCTTCATCCATCAGCTGATCAATGGTTTTCTTGATGGTGTTGTGAATTTTTTCTTCTCAAGATCAAACACCAGTTCCCACCTTGTAGCATATTTGGCTCTCATGACTTAAGCAAATTGTAGAATTAGATAGTCAAAGGTGCTTCTCCTGGCTTCACTTGGTGCCAAGCCTCCAGACTTGATGGATAGCATCATAATCATCTTGCATGTCATCACGCTCATCCATGATCACTGGGTTGAATTCTGAGTTGGTGGTGGTGTGGTGGTAGTATGTTGATGATGGATGCATGTGGTGGTGGTGGTGGGTACTCATACCAATAATTCCAACTCTAATTTGGTTGGAATCACAAGGATTTCTATCATTGTCATACTATTTATACCCATCATGATTACTTTTCCACTTCTGAAACAGGAAAAGTGAATACCGTTTCCATTAAACATGGATGCCGGAAAAAGTTGTGGTTCATATTGAGCACTTAAGGTCCTGACCACTTGTATCAGATTGAGAGGCTTGCTCAAAGTATGTACTGCTGGCATGGTGACTACCTGTATCATAGAGAGGTGGACGGGATACCCAGCTTTCGGGATCAGACAAGCATAGCGTCTCACTCTCTTTTTGGCGTCAGCAAAAAGGAAGCAGCACCATTGGTCATCATCTTAACATGTTTGGAGAGCATACAGCAACCTCTAATCTTTTTAAGTCTCCAGATATGACAAGTGTATTTGTCAACAAAGCCTAAATTAAGACATTATGTAACCTTTAAACTCAATTATGGTGTGAGGTACTATGTTGAGAACTATGTATCATGAATGCAGAGGTCATTGCTTGCGCAGTTAAGAATGGGTATACTGCCTCTACACGTAGAAACGGGTAGGTTTAGGGCCATACCACTAGAAAATAGGATATGTCATCTATCTGATGTGAAAAAAATTGATTATGAACATCATTTTATTGTAAAGTGCAAACTATATACTGACTTGAGGAATGTATTGTATAATAGAGCTACGGAAAAAATAGACAATTCTTAGACAAAAATGACACTGATAAATTAACATATTTATTAATGCATAAAACTACACTAATTAGCCAGTTTGTAAAAGATGCTTGGTTTAGGAGACGAGAAGCAATATATAAAAAAACCCTGAATATATATATATATTTTGTGACAATACTGCATATGAAGTGACTTATAAGCCCAAGTGGGCTGGGTGCTTTTTTTACTTCACATGTTTTGTTTGTTAGGTCAAGGAGTTCTGTGCCAGCTCATTGACAACTTTATGGAAATGCACAAGTCAGTATAATAAATAAACATTCATCCCATCCATCCATGCAGGGGTTGTACTCCATATCTCAGGACGGGTAGGCCAATACTTCAAATCAATCTCATACTGAAACTGAGTCATATACACCAAGTTTGTCAACTGAACCATGTTGTACCTTTGCAGTCTCACTCTCAAATGAATTTCCACCCACATACAACCCACATACAAGCACCTTTTTATACAGAAAACACAGGCAATCAAAATTCAATTCACAATTTTATAATCTGATAATACAATGTATAGATAATATTATGCATGTGTCAGGCATAACTGTAGTCAACAACCTCATAAAAGACATGACGGAAAAACTCGGCAAAGTCATCAGATTCAAAGTTATAGTTTTAAAATGAGTCGTCAAATTACTGTCCACATCTTGTGTCATTTGTCACAATGTTGTTGGATCAGTCTGTGGTGGCGGATTGTCAATTTCCGTAGCATCAAACACCCAATTAAATCTTTTCATACAAAAATCTGTGAATGACCTTGAGATTCATCTTTGGAAAATACTTGTCCACTGCCAGTGCAACAAATGATCAAAATCACTGCCATCTGTTTGACTAGGTAAATCACGAGCCAGATATTTGCCATATTTTTTTATCTTCATGTTAATGATATGATGGGATTATTTTACATATAGCCATTGTAAAAGTTTCTCAACAAAAGATAAGGGTATTTTCCTGGTCACAATAATGTCTGTAGAGCTGCCCAGTATGTTTGGATACCTTCCACGACAATCATATAATCTGTCTTTACGTTGCTGTTTAGAGAAAACCCAAAGGTAATCTTGCACATGAATAACATCATCGGAAAAGACTGATATATTACACCATTGGTATTGCGTCACTGTGGGCTGGTTGGATTCAGGTTCTTCTTTTACTTTTCGTCTTTTGGCTTCAGCTTCCTTATCATTGATGACTGAGGTCTTTTTCAGGTTTGCAGCTTCTTGTGCTGTTAATTGGTGCATGGTATGGTTGATGCCATGACTGTTCCTCAATATGTCAGTCCATTCTTGTAAGTCCAAATTGGTCCCTCTACCTCGGGCTCTCCGACCTTTGGCATCCATTCTGTGCGTCCCCACAAAAAATATTTGTCTTACAACCTGGACACTGCCAATGGTACATGTGAATTCAATTGTAGATGGATCTCCTTGTCAGCCTCTTCTTTCCCAGTGGTTGTCACTTGCGGGATCAATATAGCCAAGGTCTGCCAGACTGCAGCCACATTGACCAGGTCGCACTTCCACTAAAGTCTGCTCACTCAACTGCATTTTCGTAGTAGCCATCTTCAGGCCTGCTTTTTTTTCTTCTTGTAGCTGGAGATCTGCTCTCTTGGACAGTGTTAGAAACAACTGATGACTACCTCCAAAATCAACCCTCTTTTATACAATATCTGTGACGTCAAAACACATGATGTCAGTTTCAGTTTTAACCTATTTTATCCCCAGCTCCTTATCTATTTTTGGGCACTTGTAAAGTCTATTTTGTGTGATCTAGGGATTAAGAGGTGTGACGTCGTTTGTGGTATATGGACCATATAACTACTCACGTTTTATCAATTTAATTCTCTCTCAGAAGCAAATGACGCGACATTATTTTGTGATATCTTTCAACAAAATTTCAAAAAATTACAGAGGCTTTGGAGTGAGAGAGTGGGGAGACGTGCCTGAGTTGAACTGTGGAAATGGGTTGCTCCACTTTGGTGTTGAGCCCCTTGTCAAACAGAAGTACCTGACTGACGGTGTGACATGGTACACACAGTGGAAAACAAGAATCAATGTTCAATACACTAATCTACCTAGCTCAATTCTATTTTGATTCTAAAAAACAAAAGAAAAACCAAAATAAAAAAAAAAAAAAAAACAAAAACAAAAACAAAACAAAACAAAAAAAACCCCACCCCCCTAAAAAAAAACAAAACAACCCCCCCCCCCACAAATCTGTAGAAGCGCACTCAATGACAATCTGGGACAGAAATATTGACAGGCAGATTAAGATTATATCGTTACGAGTGCAAAATAAATTTTACACATATTCCGTTCAAATTATATATCTGGATTCACAGACACATGACCCGCAACAAGTAAATAAAACTCGTTCGTATCGTGTACATTGGCCTGTTGAGAACAACACACAGTTCACGTTGAAGAAAAGTGAGTGGGAGAAAGAGCCCTCTCTCTCTCTCTCTCTCTCTCTCTCTCTCTCTCTCTCTCTCTCTCTCTCTCTCTCTCTCTCTCTCTCTCTCTCTCTCTCTCTCTCTCTCTCTCTCTCTCAGTATGGCGTAGGACTTTGCAGTCAACACGAAAAAGACATGACGATGCAAGACGCAAATTGCACGACCACCGACCAATAAGTGTACGAATTGTGACTGTTATGTAGTGAAACATTTTAAAGGCAACAACACATGTATTATAAAACAACACATTTTTGGATAAAAAATGGCCATACTAGTACGGGTCTAACGGGACATTAAAAAGAAAAAAAATAGTATTAACAATATAGTTACAGACACATCATTAACCGATGTTAATTGCAACCGAGTCAAGGTGAATTAGTTTCATTTAAATTTTACATGATTACTTTATTTCTGAAAAAAATGTCAAATATGTTATATAACATTTCCATGTCAACCAGTTTTACATCACATTGTCCACAGAACTGTGAAAAGCTTTGGTCTTGAAGTTTGAAGCTTATTAAAGTAAGTACATACATCAAGATAAGCCCCAGTTACACATGAGAGATGGAAACCCGGCCGGGTTTATAGTATCTCTCAAATAATAAAAGCACTCAGAAAGTACATGTAAATGCAAGGTTGTAAATGCACATGGAATAAAAAATATAAACAGAAATAATGTAGAAAAAAACATTCAACAATAAATGATAACACATGTAGTGTCAAATTATACTGAGTAATTCCCCATGTTCAGCACAGAGTACCATGACTATACGGAAGTATATCAAAAATTGCCCTCGCCCAACATACAATACGAATATAATGAAATCAGGTTTGCTTTTGTTTATTTATTTTTATTTTTTTGGAAAAGACGAATGGGTGCTGACTGTTAAACGTTTGCAGAAATATTGTTCCAAATGTGAGGTCCATGGTATTTAGATAGCAAATTTACCAAGAATTGTCCGGGCTCTGGTTATGAACAAATTTGTGGATTGACGAGTTGAGTAAGAGTAAATGATAGAGGGTGGGTGATAATAGTCTTTAGAGAATTAGAGGTGTGAGGTTGTTTAGGGTTTTGAACATAAATAAAGCTGTTGTTTGTGCCTGTGTTCATATGTTCAAGTTTAAGTATATTTAACTGTTTGAACGTGAGATCAGTGTGGGCATTAACGCCAGAATTTGTAATTACGCGTATCAATTTCTTTAAAATTTGCATTTTCACAAGTTTTTCTAAATTTGAAACATAATTTGCAGCCCATGTTATATTGCAGTACAAAAATAAGGGAAGCTAAAGTATAATAGAGTTTAGTTAAAGTATTCTTGCAAAGTTTAAGTCTAATTTTCATGAAAATTTCAATAATTTTGCCTAGTTTATCTGAAACACTGATATATCTTGTTTCCAGTTTAGCTTATAGTCAACCCATTTTCCCCAAAAATTACAACATATTTGTTCTAAATAACTATCATTAGCTTGAATTTTTAAATTACCTGGGATGTTAGCAAGCTTTTTTGTACCAAAAGTCGAATAATTGGTTTTGTCTAAGTTAACAGATAATTTGTTAGAGTGGAGCCAGTTAAGAACTTTTGCTAATGATGAATTAAAGTGCTGCAATGTGCATTCTAGATCATGACCTGGAAAAAGCAATCTGTCTTAAATATACTATCTTCATATACCATTTTCATTTTGAATGTACTTCATGTATGTATGTATGGTTAATATCTACCAACCATGGATGAAGACAGCATATTTCAATATTGGTACTCATATTTATTTTGCATTTCAGGGTCATTCAGAGCTCATTTGGAGGTAATTTTAAGTTGAGTACATAGCCATTCTTGCTCATCCTGTTGGTCCTGCATCCACAGAAGAAACTTACACATTTTGGTGGGTATGATGTATTCTGTTTATGTTGCAATTTCCCTTCAAATCTGCAGGGCCTTCATTGCAAACATACATCTATTTTGATATTCTGACATGGTTCTTGAGAGATCATTTTAAGGTCACTGCAAGGTATAAATTTTTCTTTAAATCTATTTATGCATGTCCACACTTTCAACGACCTTAATATTTATTGTTACTTTTTGTCAGTTTTTCATTTGATTTGCTAAAAATAAGCAAATGCGTTGCAAAAATTCATGCATGTTTCTTATTTGTTTCATGGCAGCGTCAGCAATTTTCATGATCACATCATCCCTTAAGTGAAATTATTAGAGTTGCAACTTTCTAATTATGTGTGATTGTGAGCATGTGGGATGGGGTCACAAAAATGGGGAAAGTGGGTGCTTGATTCGTTCCGCTATCATGTCATTCAACTTTCTTCACACGTCGCACAGCTTTTTTCATACGTCACATACCTTTCCGTGGCCAATACGTGGAACTAAAACAGGTGATGTCACTCTTTACTCCAGTAGCCCTCCTCGTTGCCTGCGTAGACAGACTCAGTATCGCTATTCTCAAAGTGATGTTGGCGCTCTACTGTGGCGGGGTTTAATAATTAAAAGGAGCCACAGTCTATCTACGTTGGCAACCATCCTCAACCACGTGTGAAAAAATGCCGGTAACATGGACAACCAAATGTGACTCTCAAGTTAACAAATTTTCAGTTTTTTTCCTTTTTTGTGTTTTTTTTGTTTTTCTGTTTTTTTGTTTGTTTGTTTGTTTGTTGTTGTTGTTGAATTAAAGGATCTAATGAACTTCCATAATTCAGTTGGGATTATTGTGATATATCTTTTATATCTTTTGAAAGCGAACTTACCTTGTACACTGTGTAAGCTGGAAGAGATTGGGGGGGGGGGGGGGGGGAGAAAGAAAGAAATCGTTAATTAAATCGATGTTAAACTTCTTAGTTGGGTTTTCCTGTGAAAGAGTATGTAATATGCTGAGAGGTATATCCAGTAGAAGGGTGCAGCGGCAAATGTTTGCGTCAAACATGGAGCTCGGAGTTCATATTACAGCATTCTTGACACCTAACGGGCTAATCAATTAAATGTGTTATTAGCACCTAAATTACACCTAAAATGTAGTCAAAGCCCTGCCATGAGAAACACGCATGGCCTGCAAACAAACCGTATCGTTTAACAGCAAGAGTTTGGCATGTGGTAATAGTTTGAAAGAGGAAATGCTAAGTCAACAAACGATCAATAGAAACAGGAACAATCTAGCATGTACAGCACAGGAAAACAGAAAAAAATACCCAGCGAGAATATTCTGGTCAGAGAAAAAAATGACACGATGGCAGAGGAAACTCTTTAAAAGACACTTGAGGGAATTCGGAAATAATTGTATCCTGCAACGCAATACGTTACATTTGCCTTCGTAGACAGACCGACACCGCCGCGCTATTCATATTGTGGATTTCTTTTGACGGAGGATTCGAGCGCGGTTGTGTTTTTTTTTTCGCCCTCAGTCGGACCGCGGCGAGAACGGTCTGTCTATGCAGGCAATATGTAACAAAGATGAACTGAACAACAGATGACGTCATCACATATACGTTTGTTTCGTTTTGTCCTTTTTGGGTACATACTTGCATCACACACACACACACACACACACACACACACACACACACACACACACACATATATATATATATATATATATATATATATATATATATATATATATATATATACATATATATATAAAGGTCGATGTATACACCTTGAAATGCATTTCAACATATACTAAAGCATATTTTTGCTCGATGGATATTAACATTATGTCTAAATCGATTTGAAGATACCTTTAAATGGGGTTGGGGGGATAAATGAAAGCGGACTAGTCAAATTTATGGAAATTTGCTGCAGTTGGTGTGTGCGTTTACCATTTTCGGCCAGGTGATTGGTGTTAAAGGTTGCTGTTTCTAGACCCGGCTGTTCCGTTGTCACAAACCATATATATATATATATATATATATATATATATATATATATATATATATATATATATATATATATATATATATATATATATATATATATATATATATATATATGCACATTCAACGACATTCATAAAACGCTTCTTGTCAGTGCACCCTAAGCTTATATGGAAATGACACATTGGCAACAATTATATGGTGGTGTGTGCTTTTTTACACCTTCCGTTGACTCTGCTGGTATGGATGGGCAAAATATTAGTTCTCTGACAAGTACTTGTATTTTGCCGTTCTTACGTTACCTTGGTTTATAAACAATGGGCATCGGCATTGATCAATACCGAATGATCATTGGTTTCTTATCGAACAATTATATCTTTCTTATGGTACACTTCCATCCAGGTCCAGGCATCGAAAACCAAATAATATGCTACTACTCCTCATTGGCTTTCTACACATAAACGCACTTCTCTCTGCTTTTCCTGTGTAAAACACATTATATTGTTCCTTTACACGTTCTTCCTGTCTTCAATCGATCTGAAACCTGGCAAGATAAACATTTCCCCGATTAAGTCCTACTCATCGATGACTTCCAACCTCCGTATCGTACATACCGCACAATGGGAAGAGGCGGCGGGGTTCTAACATTTATTCATTCTTCTCTACCGCGTGTAAGACGCCTGGATCTTGAAAGCATAGATTGCTAATGCGTCTGGGATGAAATTTCGACCCAGCGCGGGAAGGTATTATTTGGTAACTACTATCGTCCACCTGGCCAGTCTGCAGAAATCCGTGATGTATTTCTCAGGGCTTTGGCTTCTTCCATTGCCTCTGCCATTAAATCTAACCCTCACATTTTAATAGTAACTGGCGATTTCAACGACAGGTGCTCTGACTGGAACTCCCAACATGAGGACAGCGATTTAGGTTTATCTCTAATCAACCTTGTGAATCAGTACAATCTCTTTCAACTTAAAGATGAACCCACTAGGATAAGTGAATACTCGAATAATTTATTAGACCTTATCATTACTGATTCTCCAGGTCTTGTTCTGGACTCTGGAACCCATGCCCCAATCTTAAATTCTGACCACTGTGTAATCTTTTACTCTTCCTCCCTTTCCCTTCATAAGGACAAGCCTTTCAAAACATCAGTATGGGACTTCAATAAAGCTAATTTTTGTGACTTCAATGCTGCCCTTTCTATAGCCCCTTGGAACATTGCTCATGATGTCTTTGATTCTATTGAAGATGCCGTATCATACTGGTCTAATCTCTTTCTATTTACTGCAAAGGACTTCATTCCCCATAAGGGAGTTACCTTTCGCTCTAGGGACAAATCTTGGATAACTGCAGACATTAAAAAACAAATTCGACGTCGTAATCGTGCATGGAAACGCTTCAAGAGAGCATTCAACAAACCCCGCCCCATAATTATGACCTTCACCCTAAGATTGACAGGTAATACCAATTCTACAAAAGATATCGCAGCAAGGTTTTAACCATGATAAGGAAATCGGTCTTGTCTTACTTTTCTAATCTGCAGCTTCGAGTTGATGAAAAAGAGACTAATCCCAAACAATGTTGGAGTTTGTCCAAATCTGTCCTGCGATGCAAAATTCACCAAGATATACCCCAATCATTGACGATAACAAGATTGTATCATGTATCACGGAAAAATGTAAAATTTTTATCTCATACTTTGGCAGCCAGTGTAAAACACTTCCTGATGTTGATGCCCCAACTCTGCCTGATTTCACTTTCCGAACTGAGGCACGCTTACGCAATATTACCATAAATGAAAACAGTGTTAAGAAAGTTCTATCTTCCCTGAGACTATCCTCTGCATTGGGCCCATATAATATAGGGAATATCCTACTTAAGAACACAACAGATTCGATCTGTAAACCGCTTACAAACATCTTTCAACTATTTCTTAGTCTTTCTCTTTTCCCGATGTTTGGTAGAGATCGAACATATGTCCTGTGTTCAAAAAGGCCAACCGACAGATTAAAAACCATTATCGTCCTATTTCATTTCTCTGTAATGTTTCAAAGGTGTTTGAACGACTGGTCTATAATGCACTCTATGCATACTTGACACAAAATAACCTGCTTACTTCCAAACATTTTGGCTTTAAGGCCAATGGCTCTACTGTCAATCAACTTGTGTACATCCTTCACAATATCTACAACGGCCTAGAACAGTCCAAAGAAGCCAGAATGGTGTTTCTAGATATGTCCAGGGCGTTTGATAATGTTTGGCATCCTGGCCTCCTTTTTAAACTAGGACAACTCGGCCTCTCTGATCTCTCCATTATACATAACTGGGGAAAGTTGTGGCGTGTTATCTTTAACACGTTTTAAAGTCTCTTCCCGTGATATTTCAACAAAACTTGTTACACCACATTATCCACCCGTTCGTCTCGGAGACTCTGAAATACCTGAGGCACACTCACGCACCCAACCTGATATTACTCTCAGTAGCAATTTATCCTGGCATGTCACATTACTCATATTACTGCCAAAGCTAGCCAGCGAATTGCCCTCCTGCGTAGATTTAAATATAAACTTTCCCGCAAAGCTCTGATTAAACTCTATTTAACTATGATTCGACCAATTCTTGAAATGGTTGCGTGCTATTTGACAATTATGGTCACGGCCTTTCTGATCTTATTGAATCCATACAATTTGAAGCTGCCAAAATATGCACAGGTGCATTAAGACACACATCACATACCAATCTCCTACGTGAACTTGGTTGGGCAACACTCGCCAGCAGAAGGAAGTACTTAAAGTTACTTCTTCTTTACAAAATGTATCACAACTTAGCTCCTTCTTTCTCTCTCAACTAATTCCTCCAAATATTAATGCTCGAAACCTCCGAAATTCTAGCTCCATACGTCCCATTAATTGCAAAACTAATCGCTTAGACTTACCCTTTCTTCCTGACACCATTAAGCTGTGGAACAATCTTCATTCCGATATAAGAGACTCAATTTCCCTCCAAATATTCAAATAAAAACTGTAAGCAACTCTACTAGCAGTAGATTATGTTCCTGTTTACTATACCCAAGGACACAGATTTGCCAACATTTGTCATAGCCAGCTTCGTCTTGGATTCTCGAGACTTAACTTTGATCTCTTTAAAGTCAACATCATCCCACAACCTTCATATTCCTGTTCCTACCCCGATGAAGATCTGCAACATTTTCTGTTCTTTTGTCCAAAGTATTCAAGTTACAGAATTAAACTTCTCAACTCCCTATTATTGCTCCCGGCGTCCACCCGAATCTGATTATACACACAGCGAGTGAAAGACTAGCTCATATCCTTCTCTTTGGTAGCGACGAATTGTCCATTCCCCTCAACATACAAATTTGTGATGCTTTCCACAGATACATCGTAGACACCAGACGCTTTATATTTTAGTTCTGTTATGCATAAGCAGTCATTTCAATTGAGTTAGTCGCTGACTTACATAAATTTATTTCTCAAGGGTCCTATATGAAATTCTCTACCGCTAGCCCGTATTATTGTGAACAGGGACGTATATGTGTACATTCTACCTGTAGTGAACTATCTTGCTTTGTTTTGCATTTTGGTGCCTTTTACTATTTTGATTTTTGTTTGCGGGGTACAAAGCTGAAACATGTATACAGCTTCTTTGTTAATTGGGTAACTTTGTTCACGTTTTGTCCTGTGTGCTTTGTAATATACATTTTGTGTGTCACTTCATGTTGTGGAGAACCCCCGATTAGTGACATCTCGAAGTACTATAGAGCGATCCAGTTTAAATGTATATGTTTAAATTAAAACGATTTTTGCAACATTGGCTACGGGTACTGAAAGGCTTAGGTAAGCATGGTCATAAATAAATCAAAATGTCTCCTTAACTCAAGACAAATTGATCATTTATTCTCCTTCATTTACTGTACGTGACTTGTAAAACGTTGACACCAAAATTTATATGAAATAATCGTTCTTCATAACGCCGACTGTCCGTATTTTCCATGTACGTGTACTTCAGATCTTTATCTCCACCCTGTAAAATGAATGTTCCTGTTTTGATATAGGGACTGGAAACAACAAACAAAGTAAAACATATGTGAACGGCTGCCAAAATATTATACAGAACAGTTCACAAGAAACACCTTTCTGCCTGCTGTGTAACTTCTGGAATTTTCAATAATTGAAAAAAAAAGAAAAAAACAAAAAAAAAAAAAAAAAAAAAAAAAAGACAAAAAAAAACAAAAAAAAAACAAACAAACAAAAAAACCAACAAAAAACAAAAAAAAAAAAAAAACAAAACAAAACAAAAAAAAACAACCCTTGATCATCGAACAATTCTGTCTTTACGGCAACAATAACATACGAGAATGGGACAATATATCACCGTAGTGTCACGAAACACTACCCTGCAAAGCACCTTTCAAAAATTACAATGAATTCTTCTATGAAGATATTTAATTTCCTTTCAGCATGCAAAATGTCATTTCAATTTGCAAAGAAAATCATAACAGTCGTATGGGGGTTTCTAGAATGTCTGTTATTTGGTGGAACACTGTTTGGATGGCCATCATTGGTACACGTCATGGAACAAGATGGGATATTCAGTCATGTATGCCCGTGTAACGAAACATCAGAAAACTCCTCTTGCCTGTCACCGCCAACCGAAGCTATTGGTATATGGAACGTTCAGACCGTGACGTCTACGATACACAGAAATGCCACTATGAGCAGATACAGGATTTGTGGAGAACAAGCACATTATATGAATCTAGCATTCACTCTTGCCGTCACTATCAATGGCCTTTCATCTTTCCCCGTTGGTATTATCTTCGACAAAGTTGGCATGAGAATTTCCCGCCTGATTGCAAGGTAATAGTTTCTTTTTATACGCAATCGTACAACGTTTAGTCTATCAGTATGTTGTAGAAATAGTTTTCTTTGGTTGTGCTCAGCGACCATGGGGGAAATGATGGTTACGTTAATATGGCAATTACTATTATCATAGACATGGTTCCAAATCTGAGTAGTATATTATTGAACCAGAGACTAACCATGTCAGCTGAAGATTTCTAAATTACGGAAAGAAGATTTATGCCAACCATATAACGTGGCCTAGTCACTTTGATTGAGCGGAAGGTGACACCGTACCCAACCGTTATGAAAAACAAAAACCTCAACAGACAAAACTATTACATCGGTAACATACAAGATTTTGTCCTGTAAAGTATGTGGAATATTCCTCTGATCTGCATGCATTAAATTTATTACTTTTTTCTCCCAGTTTGTTGTTTATCATCGGGTTTGTACTTTTGGCCCTCACGTCGCCTGGTAAGTTCTATTCTATTGCTATTCGTTTTCTGTTATGGACAGATGTTTCAGAAAAAAAACATGACCCACATTTACAAATTTAAACCAAACAATAAGAGCAAAATTAAAATGGCAAAAAGGAGAGATTCAAGAGGTAACAAAACATAGACATTCATCTTCCAATACCAGTATGAAGAAATAAATTTCATTCCTGACTTGAGACAGGCAGTCACCCACAAAGAGCAACTGGGGGTTTCAAACCGGTTCTCTCAACCTGTGGAATAGATTCGTCAAACCAATAGATAAGACCGCGTTCCTCCCTCAAATAGACCTGGTCCTGTGTGACAAGTAACATGCTGTAGAAAACTGACGTAAGACCATGTAAAAGCTTTGCTGCAAAGCAAATTACAAGCTGTTCAACAATGATCGCAAGAAAAGTGCGCCGTTCCATGGTAGCGACACGGTACTGGTTAGCGGTAGGTTATCATCCATTCCTGGCGCTAAATTCAGTGCGTTTCGCACAGTATCTCATACTCATGTATCATTTGTTGTTGTGAACCATTAACGAGCGAAAAACTTATTATCAAAGTACATGTACCTGAATAAGACACCAACGACGTTTTTCATATCTTTTGCTGAATACCTGAACACAGTCGGTTCTGCGTGCATGATTTCTTTTCAGAGTTACCGTGGTTACTTATTCCAGGCATCATGTGCATTTCAGTCGCAAACATGCATGTCCTTGTCAGTAATATGCAGGTGGGTATATATATTAAAGTAACATATAGCAGCAAATGATACTTTGCTGAATCGTATTTGTAAAAAAGGCATTCTTCAATTCACACATGAAACACACATACAGATATATATATATATATATATATATATATATATATATATATATATATATATATATATATATATATATATATATATATATATATACATATATATATATATGTATATAAAGTGTCTGTTCAGATAAGAGTAGTATCATTATATGTCATTATGAAATGGACCGAGACATTCAACGTCTGTGTCCATAAGAAAAGGAAGGACATATCTCTGACGCACCTCATCATACACAAACCTACTGCAGTATTACATTGCCATCCCCAAGTTTTGTTTGTTTTGCCCGACAGCACTTACCAAAAGGACCTCTTAAAATCATAGTTAAGGACGTCCTATTTTTGTCCACTACATGTACTTTTTTATATGTTACATTACGAAAACCAGGAACATATATGAACATTAGTAAAACATAAACATATATTTGAAAGACCACTGGGGAGAAGGCGAAGCCTATATTAACTCCTGTCGAAAACAGGAAAATGCAGTAAAATGTAAATAAACACGTCGCACAGGACACAGTACGGAAACGAACATATACATAAAAAAATAAGCGTCACCTGGACGAGAGACACAGTAAATGTAACTGTACATGCAGGATGTGTCTTACTGTTTAGGCTCATTTTTCGTTACTGGAGAAAGCCGCTTTTCGTCATACCAACTGATCAGTTATTCCAAATCTTGACAGTAGATGGGGAAAAAGAATTACAACATAAGCCCATGCCGAAAAAACCTACAATTTGCGAATGTGAAAGGACACTGCATGTACATCTTGATCTTTCTTGACTTGTGCGTGGCAGAAACTCTTATCAATGTTCGTGGGCAGCTTTGTTGACTGTCTTGTGGATGAGATATAAATTTTGCTCAACCCTGCGTTCAGACATGCCTTCTCATCTAGTTTCGTTACTTAAGCATTTATTTTGGTTAATGCCATTGCAGATCAGCAACATATTCTGTAATCATCGCTCTGTCATCATTGCATTATATAACGGAGCTGTCGATGCTTCAGTGGTCACTTTTCTCTTAGTAAAGGTAAGTAAAAAATCATGATATATTTCCCATGTGCTCTTGAAATAAAACACTTACCTATTCGCGACTTGTGGACACGTATCTGTAATTAGTACCATTATGGTCTGTCATTTCAACACACGTTTTTATACCTGACCAGAAACTTTCACGCAATTGGGCGAGCAAACCATCCATCTTTTGAAAAAGTTAGTTGAGGCTTTTGCTGTCGGTACATAGCGCAATCAGAGGCTGATGTGGGATTTGAAATATTATTAGAAGCATGGGACACTAAACCAAAGACTTACTGTATGCATAATTTTTATGGCAGAAAACCTTTGAGAATTGACAGACGGTACATGTCAACAAGTGTTTTTATTGCAAAACGTGTGTGTGTGTGTGTGTGTGTGTGTGTGTGTGTGTGTGTGTGTGTGTGTGGTTTTTTTTAATGCAAGTCGTCAGGTATATATTCCAGGTTTTGCTTGGTTTGTCTACTGTCCAAATCAAGCCAGGAAGACCTGATAACTCACCACTGCCTTGTCAGGTCAATGGTTTCCAGCTGCTCGTGCTTTGCTGAGCCAGATTAATTATAGCAGAATCAAATGTTACGTCACGAGAGACGGAATCAGGCTTCTATACACGTCAATATTGGTTGTGCTTTGCAGATAGCCTACGAGGCTGGGATTGCTAGGAGAATATTGTTATTTGTTTTAACGGGCGCCAGCTGTATGGTCTTCATCAGTACTTTCCTTCTACTACCAAAAATGAACATTAAACCTGATGAAACTAGAGACGATCCCGCAAGATTACAAGTCACAGGCAAGTTATCAAATCAAGATAATATCACCAGTGTATTTACCAATGCTTGTATACGATTACCTTCCCATTTTATTGTCCAAACTGTTCTCCACATAATGAGCACGGTGGTAATTAGATAGACATTGCTTCTAGTCTCTTAAACGTGGTTCCCAAGTAAATTCACTTCCTACCATGGATACTGGATTGCAATATCTTCCAGTACGGTACCTCTGTCTTTAATGATTACGTTTGCTCCTTAAGTTATTGCTGTTTGGTTGTGGAATAGTTGTCTCATTGACATTAATGCACGGGAAAACTTATCGAAACCAGGGTTTTCATAAGGTAACACAAGGCAAAATGACTGGCTAAAGCGTGCTTAATGTCCCATACTTTTGGTAAATAAGTAAATGAACGCACAATCCTACATGCAGCACCCTTACTGTTACTTTGTAACCTTGCCCTGTCTTTGAAACTTAATGAAACGCATGCGAAGCTAGAATTTACATGTGCAATATACAATATTTACTTTACCGGATTGATAATATAATTTGCGCCCAGAGGTCTTGTAAGAAGTTATTTAAATTTAACAGAATTTATTAACGATATGTGTGGCGAATTATCATACATAGAATTTAGTACATCTTGGAAAACTGCTGATGGAGGACAGTAGATATAACGGAATTTATGGCATTGCTCTCTTTACCTCTCTCTTTTTTTCTAATCTCATGTTAAATTGATTTCAACTATAAACCTGATTATGTATATTCAGGTATCATGTGTCTAAAATTTAAAAAAATATATATATTTATGTTTATATGTGTATTTATGTCATAATATATTACCTATAGACTACTAATGGGGTTATGACCTCTTAAGTCATGTCTTTCCAAAGTTTAATACCGCAAGAATTAAGTTTGTGACTGCTACTCCGCTACGGGGCATGCCGCAGTGCCATTTTTACCAGGCAACTGACCCTGTGCCTTGACCTCATACTTCAGTTATTCTCTTTGGGCAGCCATGGTGATGTGGCTTTGTTCGAGTGCAAGAGGTGTCTCTTACTGGTGTGTCTCGCGATATTAGACTGCAGTAATTTGGGGGTTTACTCCACTCCATAAGTAAGTTTTTTTCTGCAAACTTTGTTTTTGGAGGGTTGAACATTTTTGCCTTGCTTAGGCCACATCGAGAACTTTGTTCTCTTGTGCTTCCTGCTTGGGTCCGCAGCACATGTGCGCAAAACAATAACAAGCATGTCATAACCCAGGAAATGGGACCAAGCCTGCCATATGATGGTAAGTTGGGATTTACACCCAGTGCGTATGTCCTACATGGAAAAAATTCAAGGACACAATGTGTTCTCAATAAAACCCATGTGCTATTTGTCAAGGCTGGACACAAGTTTTGTGGGACAAAGTTCACAAGGTGGAACACAAAACAGCGCAGAAGAAGGCTCCTCAGTACTTTGCAATGTGGACCGGCACTGACCTTGCCTTTGGCCGTGTCCCAGGCTGGGCTTATTCTTTGATATGTATTCGAGCTGTACTTTCTACAAGGACTCGGCTCGTGGCCGCATCTCCTTTGAGCCCATCAGCATTAGTCCCACAAACATCCAGGATGGAGGCTACTTCAACAACACAGCCTTTATGCGATGGTACCACTGCATCACTTTCTACAGCAGGACCAAGAGGACACGATTCTGTATGGCATCCCTCCGAATCTTTGTTGGACATGGTAACGTAAGAGTCCATGATGAGGGAGAAAGTCCTTGATGCCTGAAATGTTAAGGTCAGTGTTACCAGATTTTATAAATACGATCTTGGCTGGGCCCAGACCAGCCATGCTTCCAACAGGGCCTTTACCTGTTGCTGGTCCAATGAAAAGACCAATGGTACCAGCAGTACCCACGCCAGCCATGGTGACAGGACCGACAGTACCAGTGGTACCCATACCAACCACAGTGCCAGTGGTGATCTCATCAACTACAGTACCAGAACCAGCCTCAAGGACCTTTAGACTTACTTATGAGTCCTGCTCCCATAGCCCCATCCTGCGGTTCCTGTCCCCAGACCAACACTGCCATAAGAAAAGAAATGACAATTCACACAGCTGGCACTGTGGCTGCGCCCACATGGTGGCACAAGGTGCCCACCAACACAAGTATATTTGATGTGTGTGGATCTCTGGGGTAAGTTATCAACTGAACAGACACTGGCTTTTGAGAGGGTAGGCACTATGGACTTGCATCTGAAGCTTCAATCCAAGCAGACTGCATAGAGGAGACCATCACCAGTGAAGTTCCCTGGAGTGACACTGGCAGAGATTGGACAAGATCCTCATCAAAGGAAACGAATTATTTTGTCTCGTGCAGGAAGTCTAGTTTCCCTGATGCCAGCATCACCTACATTGGTGCTGCTTACATCAGGATCACCATCACTGCCAAGTTTGGCCGGGGAAGTAGAGCTGCCCACTTCTGGAAACAGGCCCCCGGCCCTGGTCGGGCTGCCCTTCGACATCTTGGGCTTTGCTTTGGAAGGGTTTTGAGCTTTGGATAAACAGACTCTGATGCCCAAGGAAGGGGAGCCCATATCCCTGGATGCCAATATAGAGGCATCAGTCATTTCGTCTTCCATACCCAATTTCTCAGAGAATGAAGACAGGCTGAGGTATTTTAGGACCACTTCACAGCACTTTGAGGGCCAGCAACAGAGAGCAAAAATGCCTGATGTTTCTCCAGCCTGCGGGTTTTAGGAATCGGGCATTTTGGCCTGAAACTGCACATGAAAGGTAGGAACTGCTTGTTCTTGCTCTTAAAACGAAAACATGAGTATCTCCATGCCAACACAATGTCCATTTGGATTACAAAGGCCATTAGGGCTGCTTACATAGCCTTGCAGAAATTCCCTGAACTAAAGCAAGTGCTCAAGAGGTAAGGCACATGAAGTAAAGGCCATTGCGTCTTCATGGACTGCTCCTAAACAGGTGTCTTTTGCTGACATCATGGTAGCTTGCTGCTGGCAACTCACTCAATGTTTTCTGAGTTTTACTTGCGGAACTTTTCCTGCATTGAGAGAAATTTACTTACATTGGCAGATATCCCTACTCCCTCCATGTGTTCACGCTGAACATGGCACGATCATGTGTGCGATGGTGAACACATCTACTCACAACTCACAGTGATAGACTCTGTCCGAACAGGTGATACATTAAACCCTAAATCACACTTCAGATTTCTTACCTTGACTTAGTGGGATGGCTTTCATCCTTGTGAGGATGATGTATTTTTCTCGGGTCACACAAGCCTGGTCTTGCTGCTGGAGCAAGGTTTCTTTTGGTAGAGACACATCTCTTTTCTGACCCAATTCTTATGGACTACTTATGCTTCAGAGTCTAGAATGATTGTACATTGTCCAACTTTGGTGTTACTCTACCCATTAGTAGTCTCTAGGTAAAGTATTATGACATAAATATGTACAATTTATTTACTTTTCATATTCATTTGTAAAACGTACCTATACACCACATAAAGGCTCATTCTGGGGTTTTGATAGCCAAAGAATAACTGAGGTATTAGGTTAAGACACAGTGTCAGATGCCTAGTATAGATGGCACTGCGGCAGGTCCCATAGTATCAGTAGCAATCAGAAACTTAATTCTGGTGGTATTAAACTTTGGAGAGACATGGCCTGATAGGTCATTACCGATTAGTAGTCTATAGATGAGTATTAGTAATGAATATGGAAATTACGTTATCATATATATTTATTATCTGATGCCATTGTTCTCTTCTCTGATGACATTGCTGTCTTATCTGATGTCAATCTGAGCCCTCTTGTTTATTTCAAGGAACCAGGAAATCACTCGAGCAACTTCCAAGCATGACCTCTTGTTCAAAAAGTCACATACTCGATACCAACAAATGCTCTTTTCAAAGTGAAAAAACTCCACAGGTCATAGAAGTACCAAAATCTACCGAAGGCTTGGCAAAATCTGTTTGGTCAAGCCTTTACATGATCCATCTGTGGTGGTGTTGCCTTCTGGTCCTAAGGCTTAACTTCTTTTTTGGCACATTAAATAGCTGGTTGATGAATTTAATGGATGGAGATATCAAAGGAGGTGATTTTGATCATTATATTTTTCACACTTAAACCCTTCAGTAAGACATAAGTGACCAACTACATCTCTAATGCAATAACAAATTTAAATATTGAATTGTTTCCCTAATTAAAATCAACGTATCTTAAGTTATGGTTACAGTCAAAGGGAAACTTTGAGGCACATAGCCATTCATTAGACAATGAGACATTCTGCCACGTCAGGTCGGATTCGATATTTCTAGTTTCCTATTTAACTATTCAGCTTTTAAACCCTACTTAGTTGTCTATGACGTGAGATCATTGCGATACCTTAATTATTTCCTTTTAGTATGTGAATTGACAATATAGATAGAGTATTGGGTTTCTGAAATTATTAACATTGACAAGTAGGCTTCAGATTATCAGTTTACAATTTGAGGTGGCTGGCTTTTATACTTTTGGCAAATCATTTTCAAATCAGAGATGAAGTTGATTTGCTCAAACGGCACTCTGGGGGCGTTTGTAATGATTTTTTTTAATCTTGCAGCAAGCACATATCTGAATATATCAGCATATATATTTTCTGGAGGCATTCTAGTGGCTCCTCTCGTTGGCTTAACTATAGACTTTCATGTCAAGAAATATAAACGCAAGTATACATTTACACATTGAGTTGATAATTTACTTTTAGAATACTAAATTGCAAATTTACTTTTAGAATACTTTGTTGCGCTTTTATACCCATACAAGGTCCATGGCATATAATTAAAATGTACGATATAAAGCACACGGTTATATAAAATCAGATAAATGCACCAGACTTATTAAGAACGGGGGGAGGGGGGTACAAATTTACGAAATAGAAGACACCGTGTCACGAATTTTCAAACATGCACCGCCACTTCAGGCCCACGGGAAAACACAGTTGGAAAAGAGTCATCGTTCCCTTACCATGCAATTATGGTTCAACTTCAACGTCTTACCAAAATATAGCATTAGAAATCACTGTTCAACTTCATCATCTGCCTATTATGATTGAAATTCGTACGAAATGCCTCCTCACTGAGGAGGGAAAGATATACCACTGTTTGAGAACTTACAGTCTGTATTGATGTTGACAGGACCATACCACCTTCTTCATTAAATACTTACAAAACGTCATAGATACAAATATGTGAAATTAGCCACTCAATTGAGCATGCTTTGTGCGTTTTTCCATTGAGTTTACAGGTCGCGAGATGTAACTTTGTCTCCCTCACATAGAAGTGTACAGTGGTCAAATGTACAGCTGGGGAGAAAACTCTCCTTATTACAAACTTGGCTCTGAGGAGTTGTACTGATCTTTCTTATCAATAAGATGCATTGTATTTTAAATCAAAAATATATCTGGTTCAAGAAAGTGGTTTAGAAGTCACTTTTGATTCTGGATAAAGGGGAAACTTAGCAAACTAACTGGGGAACAGTCGCTCCCAGCTGGGTTGACAGACCTACCTAACACAGCATCTGGCCAGCCGTGCAGACATGGTGACGCAGTTTGTTTGCAAATATTTAATCATAAAACCACCATCTTACATTAGCAAGATGAATCGAATTTTGACTGTAAAACTGGTCAGAACGATGAATTGAAAGTTATGCATGAATTGAAAGATATTTACTTAACTTCAGCCAATTTAGCCAACACATCAAGGGTTCAGTACGCGAGTAAGGGAGTACACTGACAAAAAATGATGTTGGCTATGATGTAATGCACATATATATATATATATATATATATATATATATATATATATATATATATATATATATATATATATATATATATATATATATATATATATATATATATATATATATATGTATATATATATATATATATATATAATACATGTATAAATTGTATGTATATATATTTTGGTAAATGTGGAATCATTTTATTCTATGATCTGAGCCAATTTTGACTTGATCTGCAAAGGCAGAAAGTATTAGAAAGTTTATTGAATATGTTCATTGCAGGTGAAGCACAAAGCATCTTTTCGAATCTTTCTGCAATGGGACTTTTGGTGGCTTTAGCGATGACTTCAGTGACAGCCTTGCTCCTGTCTGTCACAGTAATGATACACAACATCCACGTACAGCTCATAACCTTCGTGCTGGCGGTGCTGTACCGGGCATTCATGTACTCAACCATTGTCGCCTATGTAATCACAGTGTAAGTATACAACTAGGTTGGCCTGCCATATTGTTTACGAAAAGCAATCTTTATCCTTGTGTATTACTTGCTTTTGTGCTTCCTCTTTTCTTACTCTGCAGCTCTCATTTCATAGGCATATGTTATCACCCTCCCGGACAGCCTGAAGCTGAAAGAAACTTATTTATTGATACTCTTTCTAATTCGATATCCACAGCATAAGAACTCAATCCCCAAGCTTATTCTTATTCTTACTGGTGATTTCAATGATCGCTGCCAGTACTGGGCCTATATGCACAATGGCAGTGAACTTGGTCAGCACTTCTGCAGTATCGGCACGCAAAACAACTTATATCTGGACCCACCCATGTTTCTGGGTAATCTGAAAGTTTACTAAACCAACTTTGGTAACCTAAACAGAGCCCTGCAAGATGCTCCTTCAGACACGGGTCTGGCAGTCTTTGATTCTACTGACAACACTGTATGTTACTGATCCGATCTGTTTCTTGACACTTACAAACAATTCATACCATTCAGAGAAGTAACGATCAGGTCTAGAGATAAATCAAGGATGAACACTTATACCAAGAGATTCATTAGACAGCTGAGTCGTGCCAAGAACAGGTACAAAAGACTCACCTGTCAGCCTACAACCCACACCTTTCTTAGAGAGATAGTCCGTAATTGTGAAAACACTGTGTTTGCAGTATGCTGTAGCTTCTGTTTAAATAAAGTTAGCTAAGGCAGGTTTGCTGCATCGAAAAATTGCTTCATTGGTGGTCATATAGGTGCACTGTCTTCCAGGCCAGGTGGGAACTTTATGGTAGGGAAGGACAATGATGTGACCCTGGCAAGAGCACAGTTCATACGCCTGTATGAAGCTGACATCCAGGTGTTGTTTCGTATTTCAATTATCATAAATTAACGAGCTGGGAATTGTATGACAAAAATCCATCGATATTTTTCTGACATTTTTATCTGTTAAATGCCGTTCACGGAATTTTAAAATACCAAAATGCTGATTTTTTAGACTGAAAAATCCTAATATGAAAAATAGAAGGATTTATAACTGTGGTCTGTGGCCAATAGGAAAGGTGCATTTACTGATAAATACCAAAATTGTAAACAAACTGTTAAAAATCAGGAATCAACAGCACTGCCACTTATTGAACAACTTTGTTTCACCCTTTCATAAGAAACATATCTACTAAGTTTCAACTGATCTAAGTTGTAGTTCTGGAGAGGTCAAATATAGTAAACACACACACATAATCATTATAAAAAATTAGAAAAAATACAGCGCCCCCTGCCATGCAAATAAAGAACAAGGAGTCCATAGAAGTGTTCCTCTGTGATATCAAAGTAACCGGGTGAGCAGTTTCAGAGAAGAAATTTTTTAAAAGTTAATCCGAAAAAGACAGCCCCAAAATCATATAAATACAGAAAAGAAAAGGACCCCCCCCCAAAAAAAAACAAAAACAAAAACAAAAACAAAAACAAAACAAAACTTTAGCATGACCATTTGGAAGACTTGGAAGAAGACCCAAGATACATTGCCATGAAGTTTGAAGTCAATCTGGATGACGGTTTTCAAGAAGTTGAAAATTAGAATTAGCATGAGAATACCCATTTAGTTGCATAGTAATAGGAAAGGTGGTTTTACCGATAGGTACCCTAATTGAAAAAATTGTCAAACATCAGGAACCCACAGCAGTTCTGTCCAATGGACAACTTTGTTTTGAACCATCCAGAAGAAACATATACACCAATTTTCAACTAAATTTGAGAGATGGTTTTGGAGAGGAGTCAAAAATAGCAAAAACACACAAAAAATCATGAAATAAAAAAAAATGCAACATCAGCTGGTGAACGTATTAGAAACTAGGAGTCCCTAGAAGTGTTCCTGTGTGATATCAAAGTAATTGGGTGACCGGTTTTGCAGAAGAAAATTTTCTAAGAGTTGCCCCAAAAATCAATGGGGCATGATCATTTGAACAAACTTGGTAGAGACCCACCCAAGGTACATTGCCACCATGTTTGAAGTAAATCTGGCCAACGGTTTCGGAGAAAAAGGCGATTGCTCATGACAGACTGACTTACATAGTAATCAAAAGGAAAGGTCGATCACTGATAAGTGCACCCGAATTGAAAAACAAAATCGTTAAAAATCAGGAATCCAAAGCAGTGCTACCAAGTGAACTAATTTCTTTGACTCTTCCACAATAAACATATCCACCAAGTTTCAACTCAATCTGAGTGACGGGTTTTAAGAAGTTGAAAATAACCAAAAAACACAAAAAATGATAAAAAATGGAAAAAATGTAGCACCACCTGGTGAACATATTAAGAACTAGGAGTCCCTAGGAGTGGTCATGTGTGATATCAATTATGTGAGCAGTTTCTTCGGAGAAGAATTTTTTAAGATTTGCCACCCCCCCCTACCTTCATAAAAAATCCAAAAATCAATGGAGCATTTGAACGAAGTTGGTAGAGAATCACACAAGGTATATTGCTACGAAGTTTGAAGTGAATCTCGATGACGGTTTCAGAGAAGAAATCGAAAATGTGAATTAGCATTACATGGCCCATTAACTTATATCATAATCAATAGGAAAGGTGTTTTTACCAATAAGTATACAAATTGGAAAAAGCAAATTAAATCAGGAATCCACAGGCATGCCACCCAGTGAACAACTTTATTTTACACTTCCACAAAAACATATCCGCCAAGTTTCAGCTAAATCAGACTTATGGTTCTGGAGAAGAAGTCAAAAATAGCAAAAACACATACACACAAATCATAATAAGGAAAACTTGCAGCGCCACTTGGTGTATAAATTAAAAACTAGAAGTCTTAGGAATGTTCCTCTGTGATATCAAAGCAATTGGATGAGCGGTGTTGCAGAAGTTTTGTAAGATTTGCCCCCAGAAAGATAAAAAATGAATGAATAAATAAATAAAATAAATAATAAAAATATAAATGAATAAAAAATAAAATAAAAAATAAAAAGTCACAAAATCGCCGGAGCATGACTATTTGAATAAACTTGGTAGGGATCTTCTGAGCCTCCTATAAGCAGTTTTAATTAGCTCAGCTGACTTGCAAATAAAACTGCTTCTGGAATTTGTCATCCTCTCACTTAACTCTTTAACAAATCCTTACAGCATTCCCATTTCCCACTTCCTTGGAAAAGATCCAACGTCTGTCTAGTTTATATGAAGAAGAAGAACAAACAATCTAAGGAAAACTATTAGCCGATCTCCTTGCTTTGTATCGTCTCAAAAGTTTTTGAATGCCGTCTACCTCATAACAAAGAACCTCCTTACCACTGAAAGCTCTGGCTTCAAAGCAAATGACTCCACTATAAATCAGCTCGTTTCTACCCTTCATGATATCTATAGCGAACTCCAATTGAGCTTGAAGCACGGATGGTTTTCCTTGACATATCAAAAGCTTTAAACCGAGTATAGCACCAGTGTCTCTTGTTCAAGTTTAAATAACTTGGCTTCACAGATCTCATCTCGGACTTCATATGTAACTACCTGTTAGATTGTTCACAACGCAGCACCATCTTTGTCAAAATCCAGTTTAACTACCAGTTGAAGCTGGTACCAGTTGTACTACAAGGCTCCAGTCTTGGTCCTCTGCTCGATTTTGTTTTCATAAATGACATCACAAACGGGATAGCCTGTCAAAAGTATAAGAATGTATTGCAACGACTGCAAAATCGATGTGTACGTATCGTCAGTGGCAACTTTGATCATAAAGTTAGCCCTACGGTTCTAATAAGGCAACTTGGATGGCAACATTTGGAAACAGGACAAAATTTTCATTTAGCATCTTTGACTTATAAATGTCTAAACTCGCAAGCTCCAGAGTATTTGGCAAATAAATTTAATTATTGCAGTGAAACTTTTGAGCGAAGTACCAGGAGTTATTCAGATAAATAATTATATATACCCCGACCCCGCACGGAACAGTCCAAGCAGTCTTTAGCGTATAGTGCTACCATGGCTTAGAACATGCTGCCAACTGAGATCCGGTCATCCGAAACCTTCGAGATGTTTAAAAGCAGACACCAGAAACATTTTTTCTATTCCCGGTATTAATATGAGGTCATTGCTTTTAATGACTTCTATTTCCAGTTATTTCTATGTTAATTGCGATAACGATTATATGTTTTTTGCTTGATTTCATTTTGTCTACTTACTGTGATTGTATTTTTATGATTGTACTTTGTCAACTGTGTAACCTTTTATTGATGTAACTGGGCCCCAAGTAAGAAAAGCCTTGGCTGATTGGGCTACCCAGTACAAATAAAACAAACAAACAAATCACAGGGACAACCAGCGGAATGGTTGTCATCATATTCTGGTCGATATGAACCCATTTATATAGTGACCACCAAGTCACTGTCCACCGAAAATACTAACCCTAATCAGTGTTGTCGGTGGACAGTGACTGTGGCGGCGAGTATAGATGGCTTCGTACCCACCAGAACTGTATCACGGCTGAACAAGCTTGGAAAATATTTTCAAGTTACTTTTAATTATGACGTGTTCCTGCATTCCACAGTCATACCCCGTACCGCCAGTGAACGCGATTCATGAAATACCCAATGTAGCCATAAAATATCATTTGAGAGAGAGAGAGAGAGAGAGAGAGAGAGAGAGAGAGAGAGAGAGTTTAAAATAGGCTTGAGTGGTCTCTTTATAATAGATATCAACCACACCCAAGTTGAGAACAATAAATTCAAAGCAAGAGAATGGGCCTACTTTGAGATTATTGTTTCTGTGGAAGCCATGCACATATTTGAAAACTACATCTGTTCACGTCGATATTAGTTGCCTTTTTTTAAAGGTAGCCACATTTATTTTTACATCCGATTATTGGGAGCTGGCCACGGACGGTCACACAGTGGTACAAGACTGAAAGAGGTGGAAGGCCAGCCGCCAACTGGTCTTGGCAGCTGCTCAGATTGGGTGTGAATGTGTAAGCTGTCAAAACAAGGGTTATCTGCTCACGGATTTAACACCTCGCAATATACAGTACATTACAGTGGTCTCCTCTGTCAGCCAGCGGTGTTGTGCTTGTGATGTCACTAACCTTTGGCGCCTTGGGGGTGCCGGAAATGAACGGAAAGCGATGATTGAAGGCATAATGAGTTTTTAAAATAAAATGGGAATAAAAGTATCATTTTCACATCAAAATTTTTGTTAAGTTCAACGTATGTTTAGAACAACCCAAGAGTCGCCCATGTAGCCAATTTGAGCATGGCCAATCAAGAGAACCTTTAAATATTTGAACAGGGAAAATGGCGATCTAAGCTTCGACGATAATATGAAATTGTCTGATGCTGTGCAAAAGAATGTTATTTTCTCTAGAAGATTTGAATTCTAAGTTTTCTCCTTCTTGTGCCATAAGCACACATCGTAGATTGTTTCCTTGTTGTGATTCTTCTGCCCATTGTATTGCATATATGAGCCCTGTGTGTCTTGTACATATTCTGTGTGTATTGCTTGTCAGAAGAGCCTCTGGATAAGTCGCTTAGGCAATTCAGTTTAAATTGATATGTTTAAATCAAAATTACCTGAATTTTTTACATTATAGACCATAAATTTCGTCTAATGTTTGCGCGACTGCATAAATTCTGTGAAGTTCAGCTTTAAGATTATATGTGGGATTTAGTTCAATTATACGAGGGCTGTTCCAATAATGTCTGCAACTTGTCTTTCATGATCAAAACTGTACAATACATTGTCACATGTTGTTAATTGATCTGAGCTGTCATGCAGGACTCTCAGTATAAAAAAAGCAAAAGACTCGTCGGACATATGCTAGATTTTTACATTTAAGGATGGGTGGGGTCAGCTGTCTTGCAGAAAATGGCTGCATTCGTTCAAGAACATGTTCAGTTAGACATTTTAATGGCTGAACTTGGCAAGCATGCATCTTAAAGCCATACAAATTTATATATGTATTAGAGGCATGGCATGTCTTACAATTGTTATTATCATCATCATAATTATTACTATTTTCAGCTTTCCCACACAGCATTATGGAAAGACACTAGGTTTAACCTATACAATCACAGGATTGGTCAGTCTTCTGCAAATGCCTCTGTATTTGTGGGTAAATGGGCCACCGTACAACCCACTTTCCGTAAGTCACATTAAAGCAATCTGTGCACAAGCGATATAAGAAACTACAGCACGATATTAGTTGGTTATAGTGCATCTTAGTATCAACAACACGCCAGCAATATCTCAAATTCTATAACTTGAAGCAAACTAGTGTATAGCCATACGAACTTGTGAATGGTAATGTTATTTTTTTTATTATGCAAATAGGATAAAATTAGCCATAATCTCCATGTTATAAATATTCAACAAATATTTTCAAAGGTATTGCAGAAATCCAAATGCTTATGCAAACCGTGCATGTGACACTTCTGTAATGCAGACAACACCGTAATACGGACAATTATTTTTTCAACAAGTCAATATTTCAAAGTCGTGCTCATGCTGATGCTGAAAATATATTACTAGCATTAACTCCTATCTATTCTGTGGGAAGGTCATTGTTTGGAAACCAACATTTAGCTCAGGTGATCTATACCACCTGATCTTATAGTATAGTCTGTTGATCTGTCATCCTTCTATCCGTCGTCCGTCAGTCTCACCACAATTCACATTTTCGACGTCTTCTCTGAAACCGTAGACGAGATAACGCGGGGGTCACTTCCATTCAACGAAAAGTTGGTCATTGGGAATTGAGACGCTTTGCGAGGAATAAAGTGGCCAAAGTGCGCTAAAATGCGTCCGACAACTCATTTTATAGGCAGGGATCGACAGAGTGGATTGTGACGAATGTTCCGTTATATAGATTAATGCGTCGGGCAGCAGAAGGTGTTCAAAAGAGGAATACAGCGGGGGGGGGGGGGGGCGCAACGATTTTTGTTAGTTACCTTCTAACCCGAATTAGTATTTTCGGTGGACAGTGACTTTGCCGGTCAGTATGAATGGGTTCGTATCGACCAGAATATGATGACAACCATTCTGCTGGTTGCCCCTGTGTGTTCACAGATATGATCCTGCAATGCATTGTAGCATGCACTCTAACTTTTCCATCAATACGCGTTAATATTCTCTGACAGTGTTGGTTTTTTATCTGAGGGATGATTAGAATATTTGTTCAATTTGAGGCATGTCAGGAATTTGAAGTTGATCAGCATCAATGTTAGAATTCATGCGGACGATATCATTTTCAGTTTCAAGAAGAGATTAATACCAAAGATTGGCAAGAGTTAAATGTCTAATCCACAGTGCGCTTGTTATAGAACGGACTGATGAAGTTAACGAATGGTGATAGGTCCCATATGAAGCCTAATAAACACTTTCTTTTCAATGAAGAACTGTAAGCATACGATGCTTCTTTACGTACATTATCTTCACATCTCATTTAGTATACGCAGGTGAGTGAGGGCCTTGAGCTTGAAATAAAATATTGAATTTATTTGGAATGGAATTGACACTAACAGCATGCATACATTTATAGAAGCACGTGCGCCCATTCAACCTATCTAACGAGGAAAAATTTAAATTTCCAGGTTCAAACAAAAGCAAATTTTATTCTTAAAAGAGTGATTGGGTAACAGGTATGCCTACATAAATCTTTCCCACATGGTAGAAAAAATTAAAAAGCAAAAGCAAAAACGAATAAGTGAAGAGATGGTCCGGTCCCAAATTTGTGTCACGTTGTAGTATGCACTCGAACTTTACCATCAAAACACTTTAATCTTATTTAAAAGTTCTGGTTTTTAACATGAAGGAAACTGTTTAAATATCTATTCAGTTTGAGTCATGATAAGAATTTGAATTTAATCAGGGTCGATGTAAGATTTCACGCGGACGGTGTTCTTTTATTTTCAATAAACACATAACTAGGCCCAGACTGCAATTAAGAGCATGCATACATTGATAGAAACTTGTACGCCCATTTGACATTATCTAACTAGGGTAATTTCATATTTCTTGGTTTAAACATAGTCTTATTTTATTTCCAAAAATACTGTTAGGTAACGGGTATGCCTAGGACTATAGAACAAATCTTTCTCGTGTCGGGGATGAAAATACCTATGATGGAAACGAAATCCTTTAAACCAGTAAGAGTATAGTCATGCAGTTAGAGACCAAGAAAACTTGCACAAAAATATCAACAGACTATTAAATATCCTTAGGTTTTACCTAAGAATTATACCATAAATCATTCAATTTAGACACGCAACAGTAATGGAGGTCAAATCTTTCAATAGGCTATTACAGAGAGCGACTGCAGTAGATACATCGAGTAAAATAGCACCAAAACAAAAAGCATAAAAAAGCAAAGGAAGAAGGAAACAAACAAAAACAAAGACCCCTCCCCCAACAAACAAACAGAGATTTAAAACAAAAGCAAACAAAACCAAAAACAAACGAAGAAACAAAAAGGAGCAGGAATAGGTCAAAAGTCGCTGCGCAGTCATTGTGCTGAGACGGCAAAGAGACATGATATCAACCACAGCGATATGGGACTTCCAGTTGACTTACTTGTGAAAACATCACGAACTACCGTATTTCGCAGTATTCTTAACTTAGTGGTATTGTGATTTTTCGTCAAACAGGGGAAGTGAATCGGGGTCTCCTTTTTTACATTCAATGAAGCAATTCCTATATAAGACACTTTGTTGAGTACCATGAGTGAATAGTAAAATACCTCAGCCGCCGTCTAAAGGATTTCACTGAAATAAAAAAATAAATAAGGACCTATGTGGATTTCTCTTGCGGTCAGGACAGAGTCAAGCGAATGACTAATAATTGAATGAAAAGTGTGCTAATCACAATGTTTTCTTTTTCAAGATAAATTAATGAAAAATAGGATTAAAAGTGGTAAACAGACCTTTCGGCAGAAATAAAACTGGGACATATCATGCCCATATTATTCATCATCTATTCAACCACCCCTACATTTTTAGTTCTGGCAAAGTATGCAAGAGATATCCAACCTCCGGCAAGATACTTTCATGTTCACGTGGTAAAGTTAAGTTAATATATGGCTTAGTAGGTAGAATTAGACAAACATTTACATTTTTGCATTAAACGACTCGTATAAAATATTTCGTTTGTTCATGTATTGTTAGCACTTGTCATTCATAAACTATGTCTGCAAACGAACTGTTTCTTCTAATTTGTAATATTATACAAATCTACACATCTGATTTTGTAATAGAAAGTCAAAAGCTTTGTACAGATAGTATTAGTAGTGCATTTTTGTTACATTGTGAAACCTAATGTAAAGGTCCTAACGCTTTCCTAGTGAGTGGATTATGTCTTGGTGTAGTGCAGAGGACATGCAATAGAATAGTTGCATGATTGACAGTTTACTATCTTACCTGTACAGAAGCAGTAAATATCTTAGAAATGCTTGGACCAGTAACCTAGGCCTAATGCATTTACATGTTAAAATACCGACATTCGCTGGCTTATTTCTCCTATTTCAAACGTAAAACCACAACTTCTTTTGCATTCTACTTCAAGTTTATACCGGTAGCAGCAAGTTTAAACCAAGAAAATGGGGGGGGGGGGGGTCATGTGATTGGATTTCTTTTACCGGTGCATTTGTGTGCCTTACCTCCATGATTGACCATTCCGCGCCAATTATGTCTCCAAAAATACACAAAGGTATCAAGTGATTTCAAATATTTCTAGAGTAGCGCTGCCTATCTAAAAATCATAGTTGATAAATATTTTCCAATCCAAAGTTATGATGGGACTTAATTTGGGATGCTCTGCTCCTGAGATATTAACATCCAACAGACACAGCAACAGTATTCGGTACTCGATCAAAAGTTGTGGATCAGTTGATCCGACCTTGAGGGGTTACTGGGCCAAGACCTAGAAATGGGTTCTTGCGTACGGCCCATTGCCTGTTAAACAAATTATTCCGCGTGTCTGACTGCGCTCGATCGATACACAGCAACGATTAGACTCCTTTAGCAAACGGCCAACAACTGGACGTTCTTACCGGGGAGGGGGGGTATGGGTATTTGGTCTCAAAAAGGTTATGTAGGCACCCTGAAAAGGGTGAAACCCCATCTTCTACATGCGATTTTTAACCCAAATGAGGGGGTCAAAATTCTACATTTTGCATAAAAATGGGGATCACAATTCGACATTTTCATTTAACAGATGGTCCTTTTCTACAATAACAATACCAAAATTGGTCAGAATCAGCAATTTTTAACCTTTGCATGAAGAAATGTGGTCGAAAATAGGGGGTCATTCCCGCAGACTAACTGGTCCTTTAACCTTGACCTCTATATACCTACCAGTGGGAGTAAACCCCCCCACCCTCTCTTCCTGCTGTGATTAAACGAACATCTTCAAAGTGGTAGCAACTAATGCGTTTGTAGTCAAATCGTGACTAACCATGTGTTGATGCAAGGAGTAATGGCAGATGGTATAAAACCCTTGACAATACTTGTGTGGAAGGGGGAACTTCATAACATGTCTGTACTCTCCAGGCTCCGATAATCATCTGCACAGAATACTGATTGGCACCCAATCTCATACAGTCCAGCACTATAACGAGAACGAGGCTGACAACATGAGAGTCACATTAATTCATGCCACAGAGACATCCACTGCACCATACTCTCCCAGGCGTATAGCTGGACCGCATGTATGTAAAGAAATAATTGATCGGTGATTAGAAGATGGCCACTTAAAACTCAGCTAGCGTGGAAACCATGTAATCTTCAGCCCCATGCGACCTGTTATCTAGTCAATATATACAAATATATGACCACCACCCAGTGACTTGCAACATTCAATTGGCAAAATTTATCACATCCAAAAAGTATATATATATATAATGTTAGTTCACATTTGAGTAATCCCAGGAAATCACTCTTTGCCCAAAGCACACCATACGCATTACAATATCAGGCAAATATATTCATTTATAAAATAGATCCATGCAAAAATGTATCCTTATACCGCAATCATGACCAGCAAGCAAAACCCTCCTACTGACTGTATTACTCCCGTGTCCATACATGATGCATATGATAGCAGGCAGATCTACAAATAGAAAATACAAAAATGATAAGACATGCAAAGTTGGTTCTCTAAATCAACAATTATATATGCTATATACACCACACTACAGCCAGCATGCCAAGAGCAGGCCTAAACTGGAATATTGTAGAGATGGCATGCATTTTTCTGGGTGACTTGACAGATCACTTTCAAGGGCAGGTTCCTTTGCTGTGCAATCCATCTTGCAACTTCCAGCAACATTCCCAGGTTGCACACCTTGGTCTGTCTTTTGAATGTAGGAGGCACCAAATATGGAGAATCTGTCTCAAAAATGATCTTGCCCAGTGGCAACTGTGAAATCCCATCATTCAGAGTTGAAGGATTTTCGTCTTGTGGCAACTTGCTTGTAAAACCAAAAAACCACAGCTGGAAAAATATCTATCAATTCAGTAACATCATTCATGGTTCCCACAAAATAACGAAGATGAACTTTGTGATCCCTGTGCAGATGTCTTTTTAAGATACGCAGGCAGTCACCAGTTGCTCCTGCCCCTCTGCAATGCACTACTACAGACAATCTAATGCTGTGAGCCACTAGCAATACTTGATCGAGTACAAACTCTTGGTATTCTTTAGCCTTACACTGCACACCTTTGCTGTAGTCCATTCCTACTTCTCCCACAGCCACCACTTTTTCTCCCCAGACCTACTCCCTCAAACATGGCACATGAATACTTTAAAATTCACTGGCAAACCCTGGATGCACTCCATACATGATATAAAGATGGTGATTCCTCAAAATATGCTGTCTTTCTTTGTAATCTGGCCAACCCCTGATAAAACAATAGTTAGCAGCATACATATAAAAAGTCTCATCCACAAATGGCTGAGAATCCAGAACAGCCTGAAAAATTCCCTACACCTGTATCCCTCAGCAACTCCGTCAGATGAAAGTGGCAATCTACCAAACTGTAAATCCGAGATTTCACTCCACCAGATGGATCAACTTCTTCCTCCAATTCACAAAATGCCACTCTTCTCTCTCTGGAAAGAAGTTTTATCACCATTGACAACACTCTCCAATGAAATAAAATTGTAACTGAGTTTGGTGGGGAGACACTGTGAACCTTCACCACTTCTAAATCCATAGCCTTCTCAAAATAGTTCCGCAGAACGTGATTGAAAACTGTGATCCTTGGAGTCTATGTAGGATACCACTTCTTGTCTGTCACCATCCAAAGTAACCCTTTCACGGTTTTAATGCATTCTTTACACAGGAAGTGTAACACACCATTCATCAGCCTCACCCAAGTGTCTAGCTGCTGATCCGTGAACAAAAGACCTGAATTATGATTTTCCTTGACATGTTTAAAATGGATCTTGTAGTGTTGAGCCTCCTGCACCCCACAACTCCAACACCCAGTATCTGGTGCTATGTAGAATGGAAAAAGTACCTTTTCCACATGACACTTCACATGTGCTTCCCTGCTGCCACAAACTGGTCATGGTCACATTTTCCATGCTGGGTCATGCTGAAGAAACTCTGGCACCTCCTCACAGCTGCTACCTCCAGTCTCATCTAAACTAAGCAATCCTCATCCATGTTGGCCTAAGTAATAAAAAGAAACAGTATGTATATATAAATAAATAAATAAGTAAATATATATGTATGTATATATATATATATATATATATATATATATATATATATATATATATATATATATATATATATATATATATATATACAAATTCAAAAACAACATGGTAAGACAGAATCCCATCCTAACTCAATCCCTATAATCCTTTAGATATCCTGGTTGTCTGACAAACTCTCCCTGCTTTTGTTGTTGGAACTTCCTCTTCATCGGAACTGCTGTCATCCACTATCATAGAGTTGCTTCTGGAAACATCAGGAGATTGAATTTGTGTGCTAGTAGACAGCTGGGATTATAGACCATCACCAGTATTATCTGAGTCCAAAATACTGGTTAAACCAGTGAGGTAGTCCTCTCTCTCCTGTTCATCTTGATCATATGTGATAGTTTTGTCCAGATCCAAGAGAGTATGATGCAATGTATGAAGCCAAAAGGGAATGAAACAGTCTTCACAGATACACAATCGGTCATGATGAATGACATATTCTTTCTTCCTATCCCTAATCTGATAGAGCGCTGGTAACAGTACTTATGTCACCAGATTAGGCCCAAACCAGACTGGTTTCAGTTTCTTTATTCACCAATTTTGCTTGCAGGATGGATTTTATACACCAGGTCACCACACTTATACTAAGGTTCTCCAAGCCTGAGATCATAATACTTCTTCTGTCGGTGCTGTGCTGTTCTCAAATTTTATCTGGTTAAAGCATGCACACTTTGCAACCATTGCTTAAGATGCTTGGCATAACTTGGGAAGGACTCACCAGCTCCTTCACTGGAAGTAATTCCAGACAATATATCCACAGGGTTAGTGACTTCCCGACCCAGCATCAACAATTTAGTGGAGTACCCAGTCTGTCTGTGTGTCATGCTCCTTGAAGTTCCATCCAAAATGAGAAGATCCTTGTTCTGAGTGCTTTGATTTCCATGTAGGCAGCAATGTATGGTCTGAAGAAGAAGACAGTTATAGCATTCCACTTGCCCATTGGGGCAAGGTTGGTAAGGAGTTGTTTTAGTTTTTGTTATCTGCAGAAGTCTGTATATATAGCCTCAGTTAATTTATAATCCAAATTCCTTCCCTGATCCTTATGGCTCTGAAAGAGACAACCAAACCTTGAAAAAATTCATCGACAATCTTGTCCATAATATCATCTGGTCAGGAATAGCATAAGACTCAAGCCACTTCATGAATTGATCCACAACCATAAAAACATACTGATTTCCTGAACCGCTGCAGGTTATGGGTCCAAGAATATCAATATGTATCCTCTCCATTGGCATACTACATGGTAGCTTCCCAAAGATGTCCTCGGCCACACCCTAGGCTTCTCATTTTTGTTACAGATATGGCAAGTCTTAACATACTCTATCACATCCTTTGGCATCTGGTACTAAAAGAATGAAGACTTAAATTTCCCCAGGGTTTTAGTCTGTCCTGGATGTCCTGCTGATGTGACATCATTACTAAATTGCATCGCCTCTTCTCTTAAAAATTTTGGTATTATCAAACACCATTTAGGACTTGTACCTTCCAGTCTATAATGAAGAGATCAACTCCTCACTGACAACTGGTCACAACATAACCAAAGATTCTTGGTCTCAGCACTACACAGCCATAAGTCTTGTTGGGAAGGAGTATATCCTGCTTCTTCCCATTCCAGAACTTTCTAATATCTGGATCGTGCATTTGTGCCTGATGGATGTCCTGTTGAGAATTGCATCCAACCAATTACAACCAGATGATCCTGAATCCTTGTCTAATGTAGTATCTGCTCCTACTGCAAATGACACCAAATCATCCACACCTTCTTCAAACTGACCCCGTTGATGCTGTGCTCTTGTGCAATAATCACAGCCTCCACAAGGTAAAGATGTTACCTCAGACATGCAAAATAGCACTCACAGTAAGGAATATCATCTCGAAGCCTAGAGAGCTGATCCATGTCCAGATGAAACCTTCCAGAGTGGTGTAGGTCATACCATAGTGAGACAACTCCTTGGGCCAACTTGCTAACTGACCTTCCAACATCTTGAAATGCATTAACTATGTTTAACTGTTGTGGTAAGTTCTTTTTAAGAAAGGATGCCCTGAGAGATAATGATGATACTGTCTTGTGAATCTCAGTATGGAAAGCAACTCCTATGATGTTGTGCAATATCGTCTTTGTGCTGGTGACAACGCCAACCTGCCATAACAGATAGTGTATTCTTCATTATCCTATTCCTGCAGTAATCACCCCCCTGCCATAGGAAATTTTGAGGCATCACAGTCCAAGATTGATCTGCCACTTTTAGTTGGTGATGCAAGCACCGGAGCACAAATAAGTCATTTAAGATCCTCAAAGGCTTCCTGTTGAATCTTTTGCCATTCAAAAATTGATTTGGGCCCTGTCAGTTTATATGAAGGCTTATGTATAACAGCAAAATCTCGGATGTGGTCATGATGATAATTGGCAAACCCGAGGAATGATTCCACATGTTGCGCACAATTTGGAATTGGCCAATCAGCAACACCCTTCACCTTTTTGGGACCAACTGCAACTCCTTCACTAGAAACCACTTCCCCAAAGAAGTTGATTTCCCCCTTACATAAATGACACTTTCTAGGCTTCAATTTAAGGTTATGTTGTCTAAATCTGTCAAAGACCTCTCTCAAGCTCTTTAAATGGTTTTCAACATCTTTCCCTAGCAAAACTAAGTCATCCAAATAGGCCAAAGTTGTCCGTCATGCCAATCGATGTGGGACAAAATGCACAACCCTCTGAAAAGTGCTTGGGGCACTGGCCAATCCAAAAGCCATAGGCATAGGTTTGAAAAAACTGAACTTGGTAAGAAATGCTGTTTTGTGCCTATCACACTCATTGATTTAAACCTGATAATGTCTGGAGACCATATCTAGAGCATTAAAGAAAATATTTCAGCTTAGTGTATCCAAGCACTCCTCAATCAAAGGAAGTGGATAAGCATCTTCAGTGGTGACCTTGTTCAGTCCCTGGAAGTAGAACAGTACCTAACTGATCCATCTTTTTTCCAATTAACACTGCAGGAGATGCCCAGTTGATGGAGTAATGACATCACAATCCTACAGTGATTGTAAGTGCTTTTCTTCCTCTTTCAGAAACCCTAGAGGTGTCCTTCTCATCCTTTGTCAGATTGGTTTGCCATTCCTGTGTTTGATTGCTGACAAAACATCCTAAATCTGTTTTCCCTTGTGAAAAAACATCTTGATATTATAGCAACAAATTAGTCACCTTCCTTCTATCCTCTGTGTTCAATTCCAAGCAAGATCTTTCCACAAGATCTTTCACTTGAATTGGAGTCTCTTGAATCACCCTGATAGCAGAAGACTTTGAACAGGGCTCTGTATTGGCACCAATGTCTATCGATTAAGAAGATGTAACATCAGGAACAGCCGTCATCCCATCTGCTAAAATAGCATTCCCAATCAAACGACCTGGCTTCAGTCTCACAAACTTAGTTGTCAAATTCCTAAAATGAATAGAAAACTGCTTCTTTCCTTTGACTAATGAGAAAGAAATACTGAGACCAAAACAATGGTCTACCGGATTGATTATATAATCCTCTTCATCAGTCAAATCCAATTGACACAATCCCTGAACAACACTGTTTGGTGGGACCACCAACTGCTTGGCCAAAGTTATTTTGAAGATGTGAAAAGACTGTTTTCCATCACACTTAATGGCAGCTGGAATGATTTCTTCACCAAATTTGAGGACTTTATTGTTAAAGTTGCTAGTTTTCACCTTGTGAAAAACTGGTAGGTGATCCTGACTGCCAACACTGCTGGAAAGATGGTAAAACAGGTGGTCTAGTAGTCTTCTTCCCACAATCTTTTACAAAGTGGCCTACTTCCCTGCAATCATGGCAATGAAAACCAGTAGCACTCATCTTGATGTAGGACTTTATCCCGGTGAAGATAATGAACTATTTCTGTTGGTGCTCTTTTGTGCCAATGTTGTTAAAAATTTCTGGTCAGATTTTAGAATATTCCTCATGGCCGCTTGGTTATCCTTCATAAGCTGATCAAATTTCTTTAAATGAGAATCCATCTGACCAGCAAAAGAGAATTTAGGTTGTTAGGAACAAATGTAGCCTGAACTGAATGCTCATCAAAGTCTTGATGACAGAGACTTCTCACTTTTGCTTTATTGGAATTTAGGTTTGTTAGCAACAAACTTAGCCTGAACTGAGTGCTCATTGAAGTCTTGATGACAAAAACTTCTCACTTTTGCTTTATTTGGGGCAGAAATTATGTCTTGAATGCATATACACATTTCTACTCTTTCAACAGCCCTTTCCAAATCCAAACCTGCACTCTGACTCATTACATGTAATGCCACTTCTTTGGTGGACACTGCCTTTATGAAAGTGTCAAATGCCAATGTATATATCACATGTTGTCCAGCATCACTACATCCATTTGAAGTCAAATTCTTGACACCTCTCTGCTTGCTCCTCCAAAGTTTCCCCTTTTTGCTGCCTTAAACTCTTCAACTTCCTCCGAATGACAACTGGTGGATCCCTCATACCAAATCTTGCATTCATCTTTGCAGGTAACCTCATAAAGTTCTCCCTGGTAACTTCAGGCAAATTACTATAATAAGCTAATGCTTTGTCCCAAAGTCACTCCACTGAATGGTCCAATTGCATGTCCTGTGTCCATCTATAACATGGAGAGTTAAATTGGTGAAAAAATGGACACCAGTCATCTTTCCGGTCATATGTTGAAGCCTGAGGAAGAGGAGGCTCCTGTGGTGTCTCGTGTCTCCCAATTAATTTACCTGATGAATGTGACCTATCATCCGTGTTTGATGCAGTTACATCCAAACCAGGCTGACGCATTAACACCAGTGGGTCTTTAAATTCTTCTTTTGGTTTGGTCATAACTGTCAACAGATTTGTCTTCCAGTTGCATCACCCTTTGGTTTGAAACAGAAATGCAAGTGCTCATGGATTCCATGCATTTTGTAATCTGCCCATATTTTGGGGTGGTCTCTTTTTGATTATCAGTTAATTACTGCTGGATTGCTAATATGTTGGAGTCAAACAAATCTAGCATTTTTCTCTCAAGAGGTTTGTGTGGAAAAGACAGAGAGTTGTCGTGCTCCATTTTCTTGAGAGTTTGCTGAAGATTGGAACCTTAGATAACAGCAAAGAAATTGTCAGATCTAAAGTAACCAAATTCTTCATGCTTGGACAAAAGGAATTTGGCCGTCTTGTCACCAACACCAGCAACCTTAAGCAGCTCTTGTGATGTTGCATTGTTCATGTACAACACAGGCATAGCCATGATCAATGAATGAAAAGTACACTTCACTATGTATTAAAACACCAAGTTGTATTCACATTCAAGTGAATGTAAAATTACTCACAAAAAAGTGAATAAATAAAATTAAGGGGTTCACAGGTAGGTGAGTGAAAAATTATTCGCAATGAAGTCATAATCAAGACAGAACATTCGCACTGAATTGAATGACAAATATATAGGTCTACATAAAAATGAATGTGGGTGTAATAAAGAGCTATATGACAATATCACTGCAGAAAATCCACACTGATATTTGAAAAACAGGAAAACTCACTGACTATCTCAGAAATACAAGAAATCTGTTGAAGCACCAATGAAAAATCCAAACTCACCAGTGCTTATTTTTTTCTTGTTTTTCTTTTAAAGATTTGGATCCAAGATATATGTAAACTACAGATATGAAGTACACAAATACATGACTAAATGTGATGCTTGTTTGTGTTTTGAATGTGATCTGTAAGGAAAAGAAATTCCAAAGAGAAATACATGTACAAAAATTACATGAACCTGTGACAATCAGGAAATTTGTATACTATTTATATCCAGTAGTGAATGCAAATTCCCAAAATAGGTCTTCAGGAAAAATACACCTTAGTTAGTCTGACCTATTAGATCTGACCTCACCTGACTTCCAATGCTGCTATGTCACCATGTTGATCCTCACTTGCAATGATGTAAGGACGTTTTCTTTGCCGTTTACTGCAAAATTTAAGGACAGAAATCCGGCCTTAAATTAACTAGCAACAATGTACAGAGCTCTAACACAAGCTGAAATCACCATTAAATCCAACCTGAAGTTTTGGTCCAATGTTTATCACTAATTTCTGTGAGAAAGGTGTTTTCCAATTTGTTCTCCTGACACCAATGCAGTCAAATTGTGACTAACCTCGTGTTAATCCAAGGAGTAATGGCAGAAAACCCTTGACAATACTTGTGTGGAAGGGGGAACTTCCTAACACACCTGTACTCTCCAGGTTCCTGTAATCGTTTACAAAGAATACTGTCTGGTACCCAGTCTTATACAGCTTGGCACCATAACAAGAAAGAGGTTGAGAACATTGGAGTCACAGTAATTCATGCCACACAGACGTCCACTGCACCATATGTGTGAAAATCTGTGGGACGCACCATGGATTGAACCCCAATCAGTTGCTGCTCCCATTTTAAAGGGATAGTTGTCCAGCATAAATCATTATTATCATTATTGTTGTTGTTCTGACAGATTGGATATAATTTTTTCCCATCACATTCCATCAATCCTACCTAAATTCAGATAAAAGACCTGAAATGTGGAATGTCTGTACATACTTTACCCTTTCCTGCACACACACACAAATATACAAGCTGTATATCTACTGTATTGGAAAATGTTATCTGGAAAAGAAACAATGTGTATTTTAATTCATACAAACACCAAAGAAGTAAAATTTAACCAAGTAAGGTAAGTGTATTTAAAGCTCTTTCCTAAAGGACAGCCAAGACACCAAAAATAAATTCCACCTTAATTTCCCACCTTAATTGATTCTAGTTCAAAATGTATTTGCCTTAGAATACCAAATCAAATATGTGTGTAATAGTCATACTCCAAAAAATTTTTATGTAAGAGAAAATAGGTTTTGATGTAAAAATCCCAGGTCTATTTCTTGCAGATGGCAATGTGCTTATGACAGTGTCCTGGAAAGAACTACAAGATATGCTGAACATAGCAGGGGAGTAGGGGAATAAGTGGAGGTTGGAATTCAGTAAGGATAAGAGTAAAGTCATGACTCTTGAGAAGAAACCAGATGGCAATAAAAAATGGAGAACTGGGCAGTTCCAAATTCCGGAAGGTAGAGAATAGTTGATTGAAATTGGTGAGGTGCACGAGTATGAATACCTAGGCATTAAGATAAAAGCAACGGGTATTGGCATGTTCAAATTTCGGGTGGAGAAGATGAAACAAAACGTAATCGCACAAAGAAAATTACAAAAACTATAGCACTGAACAATTTCAACAGAGCATACACAGCCAGAGTATAATGGGATAGAGTTGCACTACCAGGAATGATATATGGCTTAGATGTGATTTCAATAAGTGAGGGAGATATGCAGGGAATGGAAAAAACGCAGAATGAGATGGGGATCGAAATGGATATTGGGAGCACCACCATGGACACCAACAGAAGCAGTCTAAGGGGAGTAAAATAAAATCACAGAGAGGACTGCCAAAGGACAGTCAAATTATCTACAAGCAGTAAGTGAAGACAGGTGGTGCAAGAAAGCTGAAATGAGGTAGTCAACGAACAAACAAGATGGGTCAAAGACATAGATAAGTAAGCAGAGAGATACAAATTGAAAGAATATGAAGTAGATGATTGGAAAGTGCATTTAGGTGAGACTATTACAGAGGGTTGGAAAGACGACTGAAAAAGAGGTCTTTTATTGTGCGACAACAGTGAACCCATTTACCAAGAATTGTGACGATTGAAAGCTGGCAATCAACAAGCCAGAAGAATCTTTTCGAACTCTGTACCTCAAAATAATGGACACCATGATCTTATGAAAATACATTTTGCTCAAAAAGTGGGTGTTAAGTGCGGTGAATTACGGTACTGCCTGTCATGGACATGGTAAACATAACTGGATGCACTAGTTATGAATTACAGGGAGCCTTGGTGTCCAAGGCTCAGAATGAGTACACGTAGGGATTTTGTTTATTCACAAAAGCGCCATGATACAAGTAAGTGACCATCCTGGTATATTTTTTTTTCAAATGTTAAAGATGTTATGCCAGGAAGTCAAATACAGGATCCTTGACTGTGGTACAGTTAGTTCACTTCTGATTTGTGGTTATGATTGCCTGGAGATTCAAACACCAGACAATCTCCCTGAATACAACAAACAGCAAAAAAAAAACAAAACAAAAAACCAAAATGGTTTCATATCTATTTAATGTAGCCAGTCGCATGGAGAAAGGACCTCCTTGACAGATGGCGATCTTACGTCATGGTGAGTCATTAATAAACACTCATGCAAAGCACAATGGATCACCTGAGCACAGGATCAGTTTCGGATCCTCTTATCAAATAACCTGTCGTCCACAAGACTTATAATAGTGATTTCTGGGGCTGTTCTCAAGGGAAAATTGTACTCCTTACTGAAGTATCTAAATAAAATCAATTGCATTTTTCTCCGCGTCGTATTAGCTTAGCTGGCTTGTCAGTCAGCCGAGGTTATTTTATGGTCCTCCAGCCCGTCGTCATCCGTCCAGCGACAATTCACATTTTCGACTTTTCAAAGACTGTGGACCAGTTCACTTCAAACTTGGTGGGGATGTACCTTGGGTGGGTCTCTACGAAGTTTGCTCAAATGGTCATGGTCCATTGACTTAATTTTTTATGAACTTTTTACTTGATATGTTGGCCATATCTTAAAAATCCTCTCCAAAACGACACGGTCATATGCTTCAAAATTGCATAGGACCAGTTGTGGGGTACCCAGACTTTAATTTGATCCACTGGTGTCGCTGCAATTTTTTTCTATTTAGTACGAACTTTTGCATGTTTTCCCTATTTTGGACTTCTACAAAACTGTCACTCAGATTGTTTGAAGCTTGATGGAAATGTATACAACTTGTGGAAGAGTCCTGTTGATGAGAGAGAGAGAGAGAGAGAGAGAGAGAGAGAGAGAGAGAGAGAGAGAGAGAGGGAGGGAGGGAGGGAGGGAGGGAGGGAGGGAGAGAGAGAGAGAGAGAGAGAGAGAGAGAGAGAGAGAGAGAGGTTGTGTCAATATCAAAGCATGTATCAGTGGTATAGCATATGCTTGGTGAAAATCCCGAGACGTCGTGTGGATGCATCGGCTGAGCTCGTCTTCCATATTTAGCCGGCGAGATCATTTTTGAAACGAGCCGGCTGAGTCGACTGCTCTGCTAAACTGTGCCCATCTCTAGTCTGTACCAATTTTGTTCAAATGGTCACGCTGCAGTGATTAAGGGGTTTATCAATGAATATCTTTGTTTAGTTTTTTACCCACTTAAAAAAAATGAATGAATGAAAGCACTTTACCAATTGCATCAAAAATTTTTAAAATGAACATTTGTGTATTTGCCATTTTTGACTTCTTCAAAGCTGTCGCTCAGATTGTTCTGAAACTCTGTGAAAATATAGCTTGTGGGAAGGGTAAACAAAGATGTTCACTAGGTCGTGATACTCTGGATCCCCGATTTTTAACAAATGTTTCAATTTGGGTACGTGCTTGTTAATGCGTGCATTCCTTTTGATTACTATGAAAGTCATTGGGGACTGCAATGGGAGGCGGAAGTAATGTTATATTCTAAATTATCGTCTTCAGATCATAACTGAGAAAAAAAGCGAGCTACCTTTTCTACCCTGTTAGGTGTTACTATCTAATAGTTGTATCTGAAATAATTCTTTTTGTCATTACCAGTAACTAAGATTAACAAATTTAGAGCTTTAGCTTTATATGTGTATTTGTGTGGTATTAAATTTATATAGTGTGATGTGAAATACTCCAGAAGTAAAGCCCCAGTCTAATGGACAATTTGGCCACCAGTGGTCACCATAATATAGGGTGATACATTGGCAACTTTGCAGTTGCTAATTAATCAACTTTCAGTAAGTTAACTGTGTTTTGCCAGTTACAGTTTTGTGATTATGCATTAACTTACTGATAATAACTATAAATTTCTATCAAGTAAACGAACATCACTAACAAAAACTCATTGGCTGAATATTTTATCACAAATTTCTGTAAATCCTTCAACGGTTTTACATCAAATCAAGAAAGTACGCTGTGTATACATGCATGAGATTTTTCACTTTTTTCTTTTGTGGAAATATTAATTTTAACATGTGTTTTACAGGTAAACTTGCTTCTTCTGTGTTTGGTTGTCTCAACGTTTAGTCATCCCATAAATGTTTACTGTTATCATCGACGATCCTCCAGTCAACTGATGCGACTTCCTGCAGACAAATCGCCTGTTGTACTTGTGACAGTTAATGATATGAATCAAAAAGGCATTCCTGCACAGGTCCCCGTGAACTAGTTTTATACGTTACGATCATTTTAGCTACTTTTCCCCGGTTGTTCATTCAAAGGGAATCATGTCTGGTCACAAGATAACCTGGAGGCCGTTGACATATGATACATTTTTGTGGGTCTTTTGTAATTATCCATTGCTTGTCCACTTCATTGCCAAGTTGGACAGAGTCGATGTGCTCCGAATTAACATGAGGATACTTGATTCATATGTTTCACAATTCGACCTTTACGCAAGTACCGGCATACCTGCAGTACAGCTTGAGACCATGTCCCACGTACCGGCATGCCTGCAGTTACAGCTTGAGACCATGTCCCACGTACCGGCATGCCTGCAGTTACAGCTTCAGACCATGAGAATGGGCCGAGTCAACAGCGTATTTCTGCCCACTCTGGGCGCATCGCACCTAAAGCACGCCGGGGAAAGCTATTCACTGAGTCAGGCGTAAGCTTGACACTGAAAACTTTGCAAGAAAACATCAAGTCTAAAGCTACCACTATGTTGCACGATGGAGACAAAGCTAGGGAGAACATGTGAAAAATAAGTGACCTGTCAAAAATTATATTTTGTAAACAATACTAAGGTATTGAAAGTGTGGCGTCTGACTCGATGCTGCAAATAGATAGCATGATAGAATATCCATTTTAAAGTCATATAGATGTGCTCGTATGATTGAAAAAGACAGGTCAAACTAAAATAATATACACTAAAACCTGTCCTTGTGGACACCTGTCTACTGTGGACACCTGCTTATTGCGGACAGCTTTGGCCAGAACCGAATATTTTAAAGTCACTTTCATATTGGTGATACCTGTCTATAGTGGACACCTGTCTATTGTGTATTGCGGACACTTTTTGGGGTACCAAATGCAAAAAAACCCCTGTCTATTGCGGACCCCATATTATAAATGCATTTTTTGCAACTTGTCATGTTCCAAGCTGTAATACCTGAACAATGCCGTGCATGTTAACCTGGAATCAAAAACTAATTAATCCATTGTTCAGTGGACTGTTACATATAATGAGCTCACTCAGCCAAGCAGTTAGGCTGCAATGCCTCAACGAACATGCCAGGTGTCTCTGAGCACTGGTGCTCACACTTTCTCTGTCTATCAAACAATTAAGCTCCATGGATCAATATTAAGCCTAAAACAAAGGATCCACTGAGACTCATGTGAAGTTATTCACAATTTGTAACAATGGCACATACAGTTATACTGTACTCAAAGGATAGGATGCCCCTGTGGTATGGTTTAAACGTATTTTATTTCTGAAGAAATACAATTAGGAAGCAGGGCGTGGCCCTATCTTAATCCTTCTTGCAGAGAAATGAAAGAAACAGGACGAACGGCACAATACAACTCCGGAGTATCATCGCTAATCGAGTCAGTAAATGGAAGGAATCGATGAGCGGTGTAGCGGAGGATACATAGAAGAGATAGACACCCCTAAAACGAGCACAGACAGAGGGGCATATAAATTACCACCGCCGGGATTGTATAAAATATCTATAGATTTGCAAGTAAAAAATTAGGTTACTGCTCCTCTATGAAAACGTTTGCTTTTTTCAATAAATTCTCGTACTGCTAGAAAAATGCTGATATTGTCTTCAAGATTACAAACATCGCTGCCAAACAAAATTGTATTTATACAGAATGGTGCCAGAGCGCTAACTGATGTATGAAGGATATCTCGAGCAGCAGCATAACGGGGACACGTGAGAAAGTAATGCCAGATGCTTTCTGAAGCTGCTCCGCATGAGCAAATAGCAGATTCTTTTATACCTATTTTAAACAAATGTTCGTTTAATTGGCTGCGGCCCATACGTAAGCGGGAGTGTATAATAGATAAATGTCTCTTACCAACATTAAGTAATTCTGGATATCTGACGGGATATGATCTGGGAGTGGAAATTTTCCTTTTAAACTGAGCTAGAGTCGATAAGTTTCTAGTTTCCGACGGAAGTAGATTCCATAATTTGATAGCGGAAGGAAAAAATGATTTTTCAAAGAAAACTGTTCTGGAATCAAAGGAAGGTAACTCAGAGCGCGATCTTAAATTAGAACTTGACCTGGTAGGACGAGGGTTGTCCACCGGAGTTAGGACATTTGGGAGGGTAGTATAAAGATAGCGGGGTTTTTTTATGAACAATTTTGTACATCATGATCCGCTTGGACCTTTCCCTTCGATCAGATAATTTTTCCCATCCCGTTTCTTCATACAGCTTCTCACTTGGCGTAGACTTCATTGCTCCCGTCACAATACGGGCCGCAGCCAATTGTAAATCTTCCAAGAGTTTTTTATCAGCTTGTGCACAACCATTCCAGACTTCACTGCTATATTCCATGATAGGTCTGATAAATGACATATAAATCACTTCTAATGTTTCACGATCTAAACGATACTGCAAGCTTTTCATGATATTTAACTGTTTAGATGCTTTAGTCACAATTTCCTTAATATGGGAATTCCATTTTAGATTTGATTTTAAAGTAAGCCCCAAGTGTTTGTGTTCGGGTACATTCTCAAGTTGGTGACCCTGGAAGATGAGAGGAGGGTGATCGCGTGCGTGCTTAAAGGAAACAAGCATTGCATCGGTTTTCTGTGCGTTAAAGGAGAAAAGCCAGTCTTTGGACCATTCGTCCAAAGAAGAAAGATCATTATTCATGATGGCTGCACCATGGGCTGGATCGCCAATGGTAAGAAAGAGCGAAGTGTCATCAGCAAAAAGTTTGATATTTGAATTCACAACATTCACAATATCATTAATATAGATTAAGAATAATAAGGGGCCTAAAACGGATCCTTGGGGCACGCAGGCAGTAATGGTACCCCAGCTAGAGGATTGTCCGTTAAGGACGACTCTTTATTTACGATTGTGAAGATAGTCTTTGAACCAGCTCAAAAGATTATCAGTTACACTATTTTTCTCAAATTTATATAAAAGACCTTCATGCCAAACTTTGTCGAAAGCTTTGCTAATATCAAGGAATACAATTCGCACTTCTTTGTCTTCGTCAATGGCTACACATAATTCGTGGAAAAGTGAAAGTAATTGGTTGACTGTCGAGTAACCAGGCATAAAACCAGATTGATCGAACGAAATGATCATGTCATCGCGGAAAAAGTTGAAAACATGTTTTAAAAACTACCCTTTCAAATATCTTACCTGTGCAACTTAATAAGGACACAGGACGATAATTATTACATCAGTTATCATCTCCTTTTTTGTGGAGTGGTGTGACATGTGCTTTTTTCCAAATGGATGGGAAATGCTTTAGATTTAGGGACATGTTAAATAATTTCGTAAGTGGTTTGTAAATTATCGGGGCAGCTTCTTTCAGGAGTCTGGGACTTATTCAATCAGGACCAGTAGCTTTTGTTGTATCAAGGCATTTAAGTATATCAAGTACACCATTTTCACAAATTTCCAAATTTCCGACAGTATAAGTGGGGTGATCGGGAGAAGTAAGGTTACGGGCTGCTGATGTATCAATGTTGTTTTGTCTTAAGAAAAAGGCATTAAATTCTTCAGCTTTGGAAGCATTATCGGTTATATGGTTACCATCGCAAAGCAAGGATGGTATAGTTTTGTAATGATTTTTACTTAAAAAGTATTTAACAGTCCTCCACCAAGCTTTATTTTCCTTTTGGGGACTTTTAAGGGAATTACTTAATTTGCTATTATGTTGCTCTTCAGCACTATGGAGATGCTCCTGATATTGGTTGCGAAGCCGATTATATGAAGCTCATAGTTCCTGGCTATGAGGTCCGTGATTACTATCTTTTACTTTCGAAAAAGCTTGCATAACTTTGCGCTTTTCGCAGCGCAAGGCTGAAGTGTACCACGGTAAATCGTCAGGCCGGATTATAACTTCTTTGTTGGGTATACAAGCTTTAGCGGCTTGTAGAAAGCCTTCCGTCCAAGATAGACAGCACTCATTTATATCATTGGATAAAAAGTAATTATCCCAAGATATCCGACTTAAGTGGTCACGAAAATCATTAAAATTTGCCTTTTCATATTCCCAAATTAATCTTTTATAAGCAGTTTCGATTTTCCGTCGGAATAAAATATTGGCAGACACCACGCAGTGATCGCAATTAGCAATCGGTGGCAAAACGTGTGGTTCTAAAATATAGTTTGGAATTAGAGATTATTTTATCGAGACAGCTTGATGTATTATGAGTTATACGCGAAGGTTCGTGTATATGGGGGGACAAGAAAATTTGTTGTACAAAAATGATCAAGTTTCCTACCTGGTGCTGTAGTAAAATCAGCATTCAGGTCGCCTGTTATAATAATGTTATCAATACCTACAGTCTTGAGGTGATCAAGATTGGTTTGCAAATTGTCCCAGAATGACACGGGCGAATCAGGTGGTCTGTAGACGACCCCTAATAAAAAGGAATTATTATGTAATTTAATTTCTGCCCACAAAGGTTCTAAGTCGGGACATTCCAGATCATGACGCCTAGATGCTAGAAGCTGTTGAGAAATATACAGTCCAACACCTCCACCCAGGCCGCTAGGGCGATCCCTACGCATAAGTGAGTGGAAACCAGGCAATACAAAATTACTGTCGGATGAATTCAAAGATAAGAACGTTTCAGACAGGGCTATAATATCGTGCTGGTGGGCAATGTCTGCACAGATACACCGCATTTCATCCTGAGTCGGACTGCGAACATTAATATGACAGAGAGTTGTATCTCGAAAATTAGTAGCAGGCCCAGGATTGAGTTGTATATCCCCTGCCAGTAAGATTAAAAGTGGGGAAATTATGAGCAAATAATCAAGTTTAAAATACTTCCCAAATAGAACAGAGTTTTCTATATAACTTACAAGTAATCTTTGACGGTAATAACAACAGTAATAGTTGCAAAAGTAGCTTGCAATCCAAACATAAGATATGATATAGAGTAAGTGAATCTCAAAGGAAGTTAGCTGTAAGCAGTTTTTACATTCTGGGATGGTTGCGCACCAAATAGAATACAAATAAGCGGACGAAAAATGTTTAAGTAATAGGGACACAACTGTTCTCATCAATAAGCGTGGAAAAGCACTGTACGTGTGATTCATAATGATAATATGCTTGAGCCACATAGAGTTGAAACACGTGATAAATTATCAAAAAGTAGACGTACATTACAAATTTGTTATAAACAAGTACATACATAGTATGAGGGCCAATTAGAAGCCAAATATTGTGTGTGGTTATATGGCAATTAAGAAGAACCACGACAAAACATGTTCCTATACACATGTACGCAAACCCTACGCCTATGCAAAGTATTGTAAAATACCAAAAAATGTAGGGAATCAAGTAACAATAAACAATACAAACGAACATCATTAACAAATATTGCATGATGGAAATAGTTAATGATGCGATCTCGAAAGAATATTTTAAAAAAGAACATAGACAACCATTAACTAAGACTTGCAGCAATTTCAGGTATTCTACACATATCCTGTAAGACCATGTAAAGTTGTCTCCTTGCATTATATCAAACGTAGTTCTAGACGCCACAAAGAGGGGCCATACACTAGGTATATACAAATAATGTACTATCTGTGCGCTAAAGAATGATAAAAAGATCATTGTAAGCTTCACAGCTCTTGCCATCGCTGTACTTTTGAACTTAGTGTAATCATTCACAACATTCATGAGGAAACAACCAGAGAAAGTAAATTTTGGACAGTGCACACGATCGCAAATTACATTCGGGAAGTATTTCAAAGTACAAAGTATAGTTTTCATGGTTGCGATCATAAAATTTACTTCAGACTACACATGACGTGAAGAAACTCAGGTAGGCTAGGCACAGAAAGGATTGTTGTATCAATCGTAGTTAACACTTTGTAAAGAACATGAAAGCAGACTTTAAAAAAGTACTGAATCATATATCTACATCCTAGGTGTAAATTTATGACATTTTGTTTGCCTAGCATCATCTGTGATGTCGTAATATATTGGTTAATGCTCCCAGTAACACAAACATACGTAATGTAAACAAGACCTGCCCCGACAATCAAAAGGTACATGTAGAAGAACATAAAACAGATGAAATGTAGAACAATGACCATTAGTTGGTTGGAACAGAGTTGGTCACTGAAAAACAACATGTAACTAGGATGACTCCTGCACATGCAAGTTAACTGTCAGGAAAATATGTACATAAAATAAGACAATCTTTTTATGTGTAGCTAGGTCAGATTACCTAGTAAATCAATATGAAAAAAGAAAAAATAACTATTAATATGGTAAAATCAGTCGAGAAACAATTAATAACTTGGTGAATTTACACAATACATTTGTTGAAGACCGCTGGCAGCCAATCAAATGTTGAAATAGGACAGGCAATGTGCTAAACACAAAAGACACGTGCACACTTTGCTTGCTTCCGTAAAGTGAGGAAGTTACAAACAAGAATAGCGAGCGAAAGCAATGTACGTGAATTAATGCAAAAAAACCACAATGTTGAAAGTACAGTGAGGAACAATTCCCATGCCATGGCAAGCCGGAGTGCGGTGGTTAATCCGTCAAGGTGTGTAGTTTTGAACAGACATATACTGAACCCCAATGAAAAGTATCCACATGCCAATTTTGAAGTATTTTATTGTTTATACTTGAAACATTTCATACCTAGACGTGCTTAGAACTTAACAAAGCATTCACTTTTCTGGCGTAAAAATAATGTCACGCTCTACCGACATTAACGTCACTTACAGGCAAAAAATGTCATTAACTGCCCTAATTGAAAGTCACACAAATTTTTCTGTTCAATATGGGATGTGGCCACCTCGAGCATCAACACATGCTATACATCTGCGGCGCATACTGCTGACCAGGGTTTGAATTCTGTGTTGGGGAACATTATTCCATTCTTCCTGCAGAGCTTGGATCAGCTGGTTTCGGGTAGTAGGCCTAGGTGTCCTCCGTTGAATACCTTGGCCTAACTGATCCCACAAATGTTCAATAGGGCTCAGATCGGGTGAGAACGCTGGCCATTCCATGACATTGATGTTGTTCTCATTGAGAAAGTTCATTGTTAATCTTGCAGAGTGTGCACGTGCATTGTCCTGCTGAAAGATCGCCAGATCTTGATGCTGCTCCATAAATGGGACCATGTGCGGCTCCAGCACCTCATCAATGTACCGCCTAGCATTGAGGATCCCTTGAATGACCACTAGGGGTGTCCGGTAGCGGTTGCTGATGCCTGCCCACACCATGACAGAGGGTCCACCCCATCGATCTGCCTGACGGACACAGGCATCTGCATATCTCTCCCCAGTCCGGCGCCACACACGTTCTCTGCCATCTGCTCTGCTGACACAAAAACGGGACTCGTCAGTAAAAAGGACGGTATTCCACTGCTGGCGAGTCGACCTGGAGTGTGCTCTACACCACTGCAGTCGTCTTTCTCTTCTGGGTTGGGTCAGCAGGTTACCCCTGTAAGGTCTTCTGGCTGTTAGGCCACTGCTCCTCAGTCGCCTCTCCACAGTAGAACTACTGACAGGACGGTGATTCACCCCTTGAGTCTCACGGGCTGTTTGGGCTGCTGTACGGAAACGGTCTCGCAGGTGCATCAGCCGGATGTGACGGTCTTGGCCAGGTGTTGTCACTCTTTCTCGGCCAGGCCTAGGCCGATCATCTACGGATCCAGTTTCTTGTTGCCGTTCAATTAGTCGTTGGATGGTGCGCCGAGTACACCCCATTCTTTGTGCGATTTGAGTGATTGGGACTCCACCCTCTGCAAGCCCCAAAGTATGGTGTCTTTGACCTTGGCTCAGACGCGGCATGATCGCCTCAACACACCTGAGACCACTGGCTTTTTTCTTGGCTGAACATCCCTTTTTAAAGCCACTGAAAACATCAGGTCATTTTAGCCATCCAATAGGAGTGGTGGTCAGAAGCCATATTCGGTGCACAAAGGTCACATGCATTATGTAACAACCCAGCAAAAGTTAAAAAGTTGTCCTGAATGACCCTGATGTAGGCTCCAAACCATGCATATATGCACACACAGTACTTAGTAACTTACAAAATTAATGTGTTAATTTTTTTATGTGGATACTTTTCATTGGGGTTCAGTATACGTCCGTGGGCAATGGAACTACACATAATGTGACGTATAGCACTTAACAAGTTTAACAGAAATACAAAGCACAAAAAGGTGTCCGTGTTCGGCATAAAGAATTTGCTGGATTGTCACACAGATCAACTAGGGTTGTTTGCCGAGTTTGTTCAGGCAAGATTCGTCCTTGGCTTCAAATGTCTTTGTTGAAAGGTCACCCTGGTCGCCTGGATCAGTGCGAATCTTTACCATCACCTTGCCATCCACAGTGTGCATGTAGGTGTCCACAATACACTTCTGTTTCTTGAGTTGACGCGCCAGAAAAGCCAACTTATTTCTGTGTTTTGTGAGGTCTTCATTTATGTATATATTGGACCCTTTTAGTTTGGCTCGAGCTCTCCACACTTTGGCCCTGACTCTATAGCTACAAAAGCGAACAATGATGCCTCTGTTGGGGCCTGGTCTCCCCACCCGATGAGATCTCTGAATGTCATTCAAAGTAATGTTGACTCCAAGCTTTTCTTTACATAAATTGAGAAGGATCTGATCAGTATCTTCACTCTCTTTCGCCTTTATCCCGAAAACTCGAAGACTCCACTTACGACCATACTGTTATAGAGCATCAACACTCAACATCAGGTCATTTATACAATCGTCAGCAGTGAGTAGTTATAAACGGTCAATCATCAAATTGGGGCACAGTTGGTGCTGGTGTTCCACAGGGCTCCGTGTTAGGGCCACTCCTCTTCTTGATCTTCATCAATGATATTGTTGACATTGTCCACTCAAATATCAAATTCTTTGCTGACGATACATCACTATATCTTTCTGTGGACAACCCTCTATTAGCCGCCTCTACTCTTAATGAAGATCTGTCTCTCATTGATTCGTGGTCCACAAACTGGCTTGTGACTTTTAATGCTGTAAAAACCGATGCCATGTTAATATCTCGAAAAATTAACCAAGTAAATCATCCTCCTCTTGTTTTTCAAAACCACCAACTGCAAAATGTTAATCACCATAAACACTTGGGGCTCATGTTTAGGTCCGATTTACGATGGAAAGATCATTTCGACATGGTCGAGGCAAGAGCTACCAAACAGCTCAACATCATGAAATCTTTACAATACTCTCTCCACAGGGCTACCCTCGAAATAATTTATACATCCTTTGTTCGTCCTTTGATGGAATATGCTAGTATAGTTTGGGATGGCTGCACACAGGCTGATGCTGAACGACTGGAAAACATTCAACTGGCTGCTGCCCGTGTCATTTGTGGTGCAATGCGTACTACACCAACTGATAAACTGTATGAGGAAACAGGTCTTTTAACCTTGGCTAAACGCAGAGAAACCAGTAAATTGATCCAAATGTACAAAATAACTCACAATTTAGTCCCTGATTATTTAAGCAATATAATTGCGCCTGATCAGAATCCTAATAGATATAATACAAGACAATCTTCCAATCTTCCTCATTTTGGTGCCACAACTGAAGTATTCAACAAATCTTTTTATCCCAGTGCAACCAAACTTTGGAACCTACTACCCCTTAGCGTCCGAAATTCAAATACTCTAGACATCTTTAAAAATCGTATTACGATTAATATTCCCCGCCCAGTTAAGCATAAGAATCTATATTATGTTGGAAAAAGATACGCTTCTATTCTTCATGCGAGATTAAGAATGGGTCGCAGTCAGTTGAATGGTCATCTTTATAATATTGGTGTAGTTGATTCTCCTGAATGTCGTTGCCTACAAGGGGTTGAAGATGTATGGCACTATTTTTTCGTCTGTCCTACCTATACAATTCAAAGGGATCATTTGCATAATTCAGTAACTGAGTACGCATCCTTCAGCCTAGAGACTGTTCTATTTGGCGCTCCTAATTGCACTTTTGAAAGTAACAAAACAATATTTCTGGCCGTTCAAAAATTCATTATCAATACCAAACGTTTTCAGCTCAGTGCCGTTACATAATCAACTAAATCACATGAATTTATCCTCGGTTTTTGCGTTATAATAAAAGTAATTACCATAGTATATTATTGATCACTGCATATTAGTAAATGTACATAAAGCCCCACTATCTGTCCAGTACAACTGTGGTGTCCTTCTTAAATTCGTTCTACTTGATGCAGTGCTCCAACACCGCTGTCGTCTTGGTGGAGCACTGCTGAAAGCTTTGTCTTGTTCCGTCTGTCCTGTGTTATTGTATTTTCTTTGCAAGAGGGGTTAATATAGGGCCTGGCCCTTCTCCCCAATTGTATTCTTTTTGAATAAAATATGTTTAAACCATCAGGTCATGTAATTGTTTGTCTTTCTCTCCCGTTGATTTCTCAAGATCAATCACCTTTTGCTGCAGTGTATTAACATGTGCCATATTATCGGACAAACTTGACAAAGTAGTTTCTTGCTCACGTACCTTGGTTTCCAGTCTTTCAACACGATTTAACAATGGTCCCATCTCTTGTTTTACTGCTTCGGCAATGACAGGCGTCATGATATGTCTGAACGCATCGACGACTCTTGGATCGTTAAGAATTCGGAGAAAATCACTGGAACCTGAAAAATCCTCCCTAAGACGTTGGGTCGGAGGGGTAAACTCCAGAAGGTGAAAGTTCCCATGGTCTCTTCAAGCTCTTGCTTGAGTTATCGCCTGGTGTATGTTTACTCTCGGTATTAGCATTGCCCTTGTCTTTGTTCTCCATGATTAATCTGGCGGGAGTGACAAACAAAGATCAGTCTCTATAATCCACAAATATGCTCCCACAAGCGGCTGTCTGCGTAACAAAAGTCTCATAATTAATTAGCTTATGGAAAGTAAAGAGTTCGAACTGCGGAATAGGATATTGACTACTAGGAAGTGGTTCTGGGCAAAAAGACACAAATACAATCATAATACTTCGCGAAATCACTTCACAACATCTCAAGGCAAAACTAGCGGTCTTCTTGGGAATATTAACATAAATCACATTAAATTTTCAAGAGCTCCATAAGACGTCTTCTCTGCTCAACGCATGCGCATCGGCACCCCTGTTGTATGTTTGTTGTTTGTTTCTTTTCTGTTAGTAAAAGAAATTAGGCAAACTTTCTTTAGCCTGGTAAGCCCATACATGCACAATTTTCCCTTAAAAGATAAAAACTGTAAAATGCCAAGTTAAGATGAGTTTGAGTAAAGTATCAGGGGCAAAATGTACAAAAACTGAGAGCAAATGTACTCTGAGATCCCAAAAGCTCAGCCCCTGGCTATGGTGGACATCTGTATATTGCAGACACTTTTGCCAGAACCAAAGGGGGCTGCAATAGACAGGTTTTACTGTGCCTTGAATTGCTTAGGTAACATGGCCACAACGGGTCCAAAAAAGTATATATGTGGTCTTATCCGTTTTGGCCACTACCGTTAATGAAAATTATTTTACGCTCACGGAAATCTGCCTTTTAAAATTGTAATACTCCCCTCTTATGATTTCATATAGTCAGACTTATTTCATTAATTTCTGAAATTTTAGCTTGGTAGCGCATATCTCTGGGCTAAGGATGGCCCAATATTTGCACTGGATGTTAGGTACGCCTACATATCAGTGCATTGGACATCGAATGCGGAGGCCCTCCAATGTGCAAAATGCGTTTCAACTTTATTTTTATAACGGTAATAAAGATGTATACATTATATTGACATAATTCAACCAGTAGAGTGTAAAACTGCATTGGTATATTGGTAAAAAAATGCCTGAAATGCTTTCAATTTAATGTAAAACATCAAACTAAATCTGCGTTTTAAAATATCAATGTAAAGTTCCATATGTCCTTACAAAAATGCCGGCCATGCGTGGGTGATTTCTACTGAAAGGAGACAAAAGTTGTTTATGTTCACGGCGTGTTGACGAAAATGTAAGTCGTTAATTTACATCAAGTCTTCAGTTTTGCAAGGCTCACCAGGAAATATTATAAAATCTGTTGTTTTTAATTTAAGTCCCATAAGTTAGAGTTAAAGCAAAACAACTCCTCAAATTTTATTTGATCTTTTACCATATGTAGAACAAAATATACATGGTTGCTTGACTTTTTTTTTTTTAGTTCAAGTGTACAAATAAATCTCTAGAAGTAAAAGAAGAGAGAACCATACTGCTAAAATAGATTTTCACTTATTTCTATAGAGGTTATTTCAATATCTGGATTGTTGAATTTTTTGTCAGACCTTAATGATACAAATGCAAATCTCGACAGCAAATATGCACTCAAACTTCAAATTGAAAATCGCATGCATTAAAAGTTGGAGCGTCTCGTCAGAATCTGAACCCAACTTGGGTGAAAAATGTCTAACTTTGAGCTGGCAGACATTGAAATTCGATGCACCATGTTCTTGATATTTAGAATGTACTAATAGAGAAGGTTACTATCCCCAGCCAAACCATCATTCACCGTCTTTACGTTCTAAATTTGCAAAGCAGTATAAAATGCCTGTCGGAAAAATCAGCTCAGCTGACAGCTCTCATCAACAATCCCTTATAATCTCCGCTGGAAATTACCGGACTCTTCAAAACTCTCTGTGACATCTTTAAGAAATTTAAGTGCGAGACTATCTTAATATTTTTAGACATGCTTGGAAGCAAATTAACATTTTACGATAAAATATGACCACAATGTGGGATTGTACGTCTGGAATGCAATAATTGAAAAAGAAAAGGAAACTAGAAAAGAAGATTTGCTTCACAGCAAATCTGTCTAGGTGCCTTTAAAATGGGTAAAGTTTGAAAGGCCACTGACACTTTGCATTGTTCAACATAATCTAAATTTTGTGTATTAGCCTAATCTGCATAAATGGAATACTACAACTTTTGTTCCTGGTTAACTGGATGCATCTGTGTCCCAAACCTATAAAATTAAGTTGAAATGGCACATCTATTTTTAAAAGGTTTTAAAGCTATTCAAGATCTTAATTTTATGTATTTTCCTCAATTAAAAGCCCACAACCTTGGTTCAGGTTTCAATGGATGCGGTCATGTCACACACCTACAAATCGAAGATGGAAACGTACCTCTATCTATAAGAGATTTGAAGCTATTAAATATTTAAATTTTGTGTATTCATCTAATTTGCGTAAATAAAAATCCAACAACTTTGGTTCATGGTTCATTGGATGTGGCAATGTCATAAACCTAAAAATTGAAGTTGGAATGGCAGCTTTAAGTATAATAGGTTTGAAGTTATTCAAGACTTGAATTTTGTGATTCACCTTATTTGCTTAAATTACAGTTTTTGTTCATTGGATGCGGCTATGTCACAAAGCTACAAATTGAAATTGGAATGACACCTCTATGAATAACAATTTTGAAGCTCTTCAAGAAGAACATTTACTATATTCACCTAATTTGCATAGATTAAAATTTAAAACTTTGGTTCATGGTTCATTGGATGCGACTTTGTCACAAACCCATAAATTGAAGTGGAATGGCATCTTTATTTGCAATTATTTTGAAGCTGTTAGGATCTAAATTTTGCATATTCAATAAATAAATAAATAAATCATAAATTAAAATCTTACAACATTGGTTCATAGTTCATTGGATCTGATTTTCCCACAAACGTATAAATTGAAGTTACAATGGCATTTTTATCTTTAATAGTTTTAGAGATATTTATCTTTGATTTGTTCAGTGCCCTAAGTAGCATACTTTAAAATTCTACAACTGTCCATTATATTGGCAGGTGTCACAAACCTACACATGCACATTGAGATTTTGTGTCTATCGGCAAAAGTTTGGGAGATGTAGCACATTTAAAATTTTATTTGTCGCTAATTTGCATAATTATGAACAACATGATAATTCAATACCCAGGTGCACAACTTCACTGGTAGATGAATCTATGTGCCAAATATGGTGCTTGCAGGTGACACTTTGTGATATTCCGCCTGGACAAATTAGCATAATTCAAAATTCTACTTTCATTTATTGCCCCATCATGTTGTTAGGTGTCTCAAAGCTATACATGCTCATTGAAAATTTGTGTCTATCTGCAATAGTTTGGAAGGTATGGAGCTTTTATAATTTTAATTGCCCCTAATTGACATAATTTTAAACATGACGACTATTTAAAACAATTTGGACAATTTGACTGGCAGGTCAGCCATTGTGGCAAGTTTAGTGGTTTTCGGAATATAAGTGTGTGAGAAAAACTCCGGACAAATTTGGTCGTGAGGAAGAAAGATAGAAAAAACAAATCTTGGAAAAACAAAGTGTCTGGGTTCGCACCTAGACATAAATAGAAATTAGTGTTATAATGTACAAAACAAATGGGCAAATATGCGTGGGCGCCAAGCCATATTGGTACAACAGCTGACCGGATACATGCTATGCAGAATTCAATTGGCACAACATGTGGGGAAAGAAAGCATGGTCAAATCCTATCGGCACACCAGCTGGGCAAATAAAGAAGGCTGAGCCCAATTGCCACAGCAGCTGGGCAAAGTAAGCATGGTTAAATACTGTTGGCACAACAGCTGGGCGAATACACACAATCAAGAATGCAACCTAAGATATCTTAACAATACCATTCATTATTGCTGCATGCCCTATGGCTATAGATCTATGAAAACACACCAAGTAGGCCTAAAAAATATCAGCCTCTGTTTCTTCTGAATGAACACATAAAATAGTCAGAAATATGCGTGTTCGATGCATCAAGAAAGGTCACTGACCTTTTATATTTTCAAACCAGTAAAACAGAATATTTAATCATTCGGCAACTCCCTATTCCCTCATTTTCATCAACAGTTTTGTTGTCTTATATATTTTTATTGAAATGTGATAATTACTGTTGTATATTTACCCTCATGGTGAGAGGAGTTTGTTGTTATTCCCCCCAATCGTCTTTGTTTTCAAACGTTTGTATGGTCCACAATGGACAAAATGTCAATCCTAGCCTCGTTTTCAATGGACCATTTAAGACTATGTAAGGGTTGCAAGTTTGTCAATTATATCTCAAATTGTGTTACATTAAGGACTCAGTTTTTGATACATCGTAGATAGTATGTACGCCCAAAAGTTTCCAGCCTACCTTTATTTCTTGGTGTGTTACTGGAAAGGAAGTTTTTACAGATTGCATTTAACGTCTTTCAAGTCACTGTCTGTCATATCATAAGACAGAGAAACTTTGTCTTGTTTTTAAATGCATTGTAGCTGCTTCTTTATCAAAAGACAATTAGCATTGCTCGGATACAAAAATCAGAGAAATTATAAAGGTGTGCTATCACCAAATATCAGCAAATATTAATACAAGAAGGACATGACAGGCAAGGAAATTTGTGATGACCCAGGCAAAATATCAAGAAAGATGTTTCTTCATGTGCTACCATGAAAATGTTTGTAATATTTAAGTATGGTTGATAAACAGTCAAAAAAGAAAAAGGGTAACTTTGAAAGTCTCCAGAAGCTTGTAAATTCAGGGGTGCACATCTTTAGTCATAAAAAGAGCTCCATTGGTAATCTCTGAAAATTTGCTTTAGTACACATATAAACATTACTAAAATAGCTATCCTGCTGCCTCTCTCCAAACTTGATCTGTATGGAGATTTCAATTGCTATCCACAACGAGGAGCATTGATTTAACGCGTTCCTTAGACGTCACTATAATCGAAGTGGATGCCTTGCATAGTCACAGAGTAGACCAAAAAGACTTTTAAGTTCGGTTTTTACCTGTTACCATGGAAGTAAAGCTTATGATTTGAGGTAACTGATTTAAACAATTTGTCAATGGCTTGTGACGTATTCCACTGCATTTGAGAAACTATACCGCCTAAGCCTATCGTGGTAGGCATATATCATGCATTCCTGACGAAATCACACAACACAGTACTGCATATATACCTACATACACACAACACACACACATACATATATACATACATACATACATACATACATACATACTTACATATATACATACATACACACACATACACATACATACATACATACATACATACACGTATACATACATACACACATATGTGGCCACTTTTGAAAACACAAGTTGTATTCGTTGAATGGATACAGAAAATTACATAATAAAATATACATGTATTCTAGAAACTGTCTCTTTATGCATTGAAAGAATGTTTTATAGTGATGTTGGTCAATTATCGTCATGCTGGGCCAATGTTGGGGCAAAGTAGTAACCCCAACCTGTCTGCCCAAAGCTGAATGGCTTATCGAATGTCAACAGGTTGCCAACGTTTACAGGTCAACGGTGAGTCGACTTCGCCCCCACTCTCCAAAATATAAAGTAGAAAAGAAGATTTGCTTCAAAGCAAATCTGTCTGTCTGCCTTCAAAAGTTGTAAATATTATATTACAGGTCACATGTAAATTGCAAAAATGTACAATGTTATAATACCCACACTTTAAGACCACCATGAACCAAATCAGATGACAATTGACGAAGTGATGGCAAGATGAAACCTCCAAAGGGCCAAACGACCTTGACCTTTGCCCTCTAGAGGTTACATGTTCTTACAAAAATATACAGTGTTGCAATATTTACAATTTGAGTCCAGTATTATTAGAATTGCAGGGAAATTGGCTGAGTTATGGCTGGAAGAAACCTTGAAAGGTCCAAATGATGTTGACCTTTTACCCTTAGAGCTCACATGTGAGTTAAAAATGTGCCGTGTTACAATAGCTACAATTTGAGCCCAACATGATCAAAAGTGGATAAAAATTGACCAAGTTATGACCAGAAGAAAGCCACCATCGAAAATAGCGTTGACCTTTAAATGACCTTTGACCTTAAGATGACCTCTACCTGAAGTGAACCTTGACCTTTAAAATGACATTTTTGGCCTAAAATTTTGACCTTGACATGACCTTTAACCTTGACATGACCTTGACATTTGAGATGACCTTTGTCTTACTATGATCGAACTCCTATACACTCGGAACCACATCTATTACAGTATATACGATATTGAAGATTTAAAATTTTAATTAGCCCTTATTTGCATAATTTTGAAAAGTATGACCTCTCACTATGAAAAGGCAAGACTTCACCAATAGAATTATAATTGTGCCAAGTTTGGAGTTTCTATCTATAATTATTGTCTCCAAGAAAAGGGGCTGACAAATTTGCTAGTAAAGAAAGACAGAAAGAGAAAGAAAGAAAGAAAGAAAGAAAGAAAAAGAAAGAAAGAAAGAAAGAAAGAAAGAAAGAAAGAAAGAAAGAAAGAAAGAACATTTACTGCAAAGCAAATATGTGAGCCTTCAAGAGTTGTAAATATTAAATGGTACAACTTTTGTCTTTTGGTACTTCACATTCCATTAAGCTTATGGCTGGATGAAAGTTTCAAAGGCTAAATGACCTTGACCTTTTGACTTTTACTGACCAAGTGTAAATTTGAAAAATATAGTGTTACAATACCCACAATTTAAGTCCAACATGACTAGAATTGGATGGAAATTGGCCTAGTTATGGCTGGGTGAACCTTTCAAAGTTCCAAATGACGTTGACCTTTTACCTTTAGAGTTCACATGTAAGTGTTTAAAATGTGCAGTGTTACAATAGCTACAATTTGAGCCCAACATCATCAAAATAGGATAAAAATTGACCAAGTTATGGCTAGAAGAAAGCCAACATCGAAAGTGGCCTTTGACCTTGAAATGGCATTTTGACCTAAAATTGGCAGTTGACTTTGACATGACCTTTGAACTTGATATGACCTTGTTATCTTAGATAACCTAGGAAACAATATGTCTGTGTTGGCACCCAGAAACTGTAAAAAAATTCTGGGACATAATTACAAGAGCTGGTGCGCCGGATCTCTCTCTCTCTCTCTCTCTCTCTCTCTCTCTCTCTCTCTCTCTCTCTCTCTCTCTCTCTCTCTCTCTCTCTCTCTCTCTCTCTCAGTGTGTGTGTGTGTCGGATCACGGGGGTGGGGTGGCAGGAGGGTAGGGAAGGGGCAACACCGGGATATACCTCAGTCAAGCGCTTCAATGTCAGTGTTTCAGAAAATGGCCATGACAGAGGTGGGAGTGATATGAAGCAAAGTCGTATGGAGTGAGCCCTGCACTGCTCACACTTTTGATCCTCGCTGGGGAACGTTTCAAGTCCTCTTGGTGGCCACGAAAACTAAATGTATACACATCTCCCTTCCCTTTGTATAAATTTGTGCTGCATTTGCCTGCAGCGCACTACACCATTTTGCTGTAAGGCGAATTAAGCCTACTGCTCCCATTTACCTCCAATAAACGGCCAGGAAGCAATATCACCTGCATCATGCTGCCATTGGGTGAAACTGGAACAAGTGTCATCCTTGTCGTTACTTCCGAACTTGACCAAAGTGGGCGCTCCTCAAATTTAAACAACGAAAGTGAGCGCATGCTGCAGCTCAAGGTTGATTTTCTTATGCAAAAACGAAGCTTTTGTTTCAGAGATACATGCAAACGATTTTTCTGAAGAAAAGTGTTGTTTGTTTTGATGCAAAAAGACGACTTTCATATGAACTTTAAATAAACAGCCTACATATAGGCCTATATTTGAAAATGTTTAGTTTTAAAATATGCGTTTAGTTTCTAAATCTCAACGCAATATCTCATAGTTTCCGTTCGCCTGCAGGTGGGATACAGGTATTGTTCTCCTTTGACATAATAGCCGTCAGAACATTGCCATCAAATGTCATAATGATCCCTTGAAAACCCCACACATAATAGTGTTTTCAATTTTTTTCTCCCTATTTCGCCCTCTGTATTATGTAATGCACCAGATGACACCACCAATAGCAATATGATCCTAGATTTGTATTCATAGAAAATGTCCAAAAATTTCAAGAGGCTATCTTAAAAATTGCAGCTGCTGTTGTGTTTACAAGCAATTATTTCCAGACAAATGGGTTGAAGTGATTGATCGCACGAGTTTAGGGACCTTTGGTCAGCAGAACTAAAACATAGTTTAATATTCTCCTTTATGCAGATCTATAAATTGGTTCTGTTTTGAACTTTAAGGACAGCACACAAGGCCATTAAAAAGGGGTGCCAGTGGCCTCTCTTGAGGAGAAATTAAATGTATAAAAAGGTCAAAGGTTGGCGTTCTGGTCGATGGCTCTCAACACAATGAAAGTGCCCTATGACTATGTATTCACCACTGCACAGAGAATCCGAAAATGGAAGCTACCACATGATGTATCACCCTTTGGTTGGTGGCAGTTGCCCGCACAACTTTGCCCGGAGAAGCCGGTATCGGAAAGCCAAGCAGATACATGAAAAGGAAAAGACTGGGTTTTAATCAAAATGTTTCACCTTTTAGCCAGTTTTAATGATTGGGAAATATTGTAATAGTCATTTTGGTATAGGTTATACGATTGGAAATTGTCCGTTAGTCAATTTATCAGGGCAATTGTGGTAGACGCAGTCCAATCAATCACATCTGCAACAAACATTAATGAAACCATCGTCAATTTGTCAAAAAGGGAGAAGACAGTTGCTTTGCGTTGGATTGCTTGATTCAACATCTTCCTCTTTCTGTTTCGATTCCTCTTCGCTGCTGAGGTTGGGCTGCCTAGGGGCACTACCGACCAAATGATCGTAAACGTATGGCTTGGGACCCCAGTACACTACTAACTCATGACATCTTTCAAGTTCCCAATCCCTACCTTCGCCATGTTGTAACGTGGAACTTAAATTGGGCGGTCATCTTTCAAGGTCACACTTGACGTTATGCATAACCCTCTGGCGACAAAAATTGAAAATAATGTCTTCGGAAATGGATTATCGGAAATGACAGATTTGGTCTAAAGTAACCTATTCATTTGGCCTTTTTCTCAATAGGATTACGGAGTCATTTTAGGCATACAGGTGCTTATAACACTCGGAACCACATCTACTACAGTGTATACGATATTGAAGATTTAAAATTTTAATTAGCCCTTATTTGCATAATTTTGAAAAGTATGACCTCTCACTATGAAAAGGCAAGACTTCACCAATAGAATTATAATTGTGCCAAGTTTGGAGTTTCTATCTATAATTATTGTCTCCAAGAAAAAGGGCAGATGGGTTTGTATCGTATTGCAAAAATTGTTAGGTTTTTTTATTTGAACTTTAAAACAGTCAGAGAAGAGTTAGTTTGCGTTTGTAGGCCTACCCTGACCCGGCTGCTGGCACAACGGCGGGGGTGTTGTCAAGACAACCGGGTCATGGTACAGACACAAGCCCGAGTGAAATCTTAAGATCACTTGTCAATTATGATGAAAATCTGTAATTCATAAATGAATTCAAAGAATGACCGCACACTTAGCTGTAGGCTTACTCAAGTTAACTGGACAATGATTTAAAAAAAAAAAAAGAGGTTGCGAACTCTAGGCCTATTCAACTCGGGGAGGGGGGGGGGAATTGAACTGGAAAAGGTAGATAGGTGTCAATTTTCGTACCTTCGTGCATCAAACAGGTTGTCAAAATTGTATCTGGGGTGGAAAATATTGGGGGTCATTCCCGGGTCATAGGCCTACGTACTTCCACAATTGGAGCCTCCTCCCGCCCCCCCTCCCCCCCCCTTCAACTCTTTGGGTCTGACACTGGGCCACAAAATGCACAGCCATCTCTCCAACACTGTGGAAGTAATCAGCAGTACAAGTCCCTGCATATTTCAACAAAATTGCGATTACTTCTTTTTAATTTTTAGTAACGATCAAAATGCTCCCAGCTCCACTGTTCCAACAGGACAAGTTTATGCTCGCATTCCTTCTCGTGCTGTATCTTCACAGTCGCCTTGGAGCGCTGCTGGACTGTGCAAAACCCTGGGATGTCGAAAATCAACCAAAATGAAAACAGTCAACCAAAATGACAACAGACACAAGTGCCTGGTAATAAATGCATCAAAAGTGGGATACTGTAGATTTTATGTAGCCTAAACCAGGCAGTCATTTGCTGAGTCTGCAGAATGGACTGAACATGAAGTGGTAAACACCGGTGCCGACGGATTTTGATATTCACTCTGAACCGGGTTGGGATGTGGTATTGCGTATATTATATATGCAATTTGCTTGTCTTTGTCACAAAGACATTGATCAATTTTATTTAGGCCTAATCTCAGTTTTTAAAACAGGCACAATGGCCAAGGGCAGATAAAACCCGAGTTGTCATGTAAACAAAACTTGCCAGTCATTGTAATGAAGAGACAACTTGAAAGTAAGGTGAACTAAAGGACTGTAGTATACAGAGTTTCGCTAATTGCAGCACGTAAAAATCGATGAGTAAAATAATCTTGCCATGAATAGCTGCACATAAAATATTAATGTGTAAAAACAGTCCTGAATTGTAAAGGGGGTATTTCAATATCCACCAGTCTGTAGGTGTTATCACTTTTCGCAGCAGGAACCTGTACGTAAATTGGCTCAAATTTTGCAACCTACTTTATTTACAAGATCATGATCAGGAGTGACCCATTCAGCGCACTAGATCAGCAGTCTGAGATAGAGGATTGTCCCACCGTCTAGACTTGCGTCTACTCTGCCAGGTTTTCAACATGCTTCATTTCAGACAATAGTCCATAGTGCATGTCTGATGACAGGTTTACATTTACTAACAAAGCTTCTGGAAATTATAATCTTACCAAAATTACGAGTATGTTGACACCAGAGGTAGGCAAATGTGTTAAGCCTGTTGCTGCCAAACATGCACTCCAACCTCGTGGGTACCCCCCCCCCCCAATTTCCTGAAAGCATTGTTCTAACTAATTATATCTTTGTTTATTACAATTATATACCGGTGGGCGTTGGTTCAGCAATAACTGAATAGCTTTATTTCACTTCATAACCGCGCCTTGCGAATCTCTTGATCCACATATCAGCATGCATATACAGAAAGATTTTTTGTTGCACTTCATTATCTTTTATTGGGGGACCTTAAGAGGACCCGTCGAAAGAAAATGACAGTATTTCTTATTCCCTTTTGATAGCAAGATTATATTCCTGTGGGTTTAGCAAAAATGCAGTGAAACTTTTGTCTAACTGGTCGCGTGCAACGTGTGAGACTACAGTCAGTGCACAGCGACTGAAAACCTCTCCAAAAAGATCCAAAAGTATCAGTCTTAGGACCTTACTAGTTCAATTTTTTCATTATTAATTTTATCCTATCAAGGAGGCCACATTGTCAAACTTTGCTGACGATAATACATTTACATCTGTTGTGGATTCTCTTGTACCTTTGAAAAGTGTCTTATTAAGAGCAACTGACATAGCCATGCTATCGGTTTCACACAAGTCTTTGGAAGCAAATCCAACAATATTTGTGTGAATTATACTTGGAAACACAGTAAAACTGATGTCAGAATAGGTGTTCAAGGAGTGAAAGTGCAAAATTACTTGGAGAGTACTCGATGATAAGCTATCTTTTGACCGGTATATTTCTGAATTGTGCAGAAAAATCGCAATAAATGTCCTTATGCTTTTCAAACGTATTCTGGACATGTCATTGAAAGTGCCAAACTTTGATTATGAGGTTGTCTCCGTTCCAAAACTCTCGGACCTTTCTCTATACTGGCTTACCATATTCTAAAGTGACAAATTTATCGAGGCGTTTGCCTACACGTGTCATACACACCACGCCCTGCCTATTATACATAGCGTATACACATTTACATTTACAATGTACAAGTATTTGCAATACTGACCAAAACGGCGGAGTCTCTGCATACACATACAAATATACACCCCGGTCCTTTGTTCAATTCATATATATATATATATATATATATATATATATATATATATATATATATATATATATATATATATATATATATATATATATATATATATATATATATATATATATATATATGTATGTGTGTGTGTGTGTGTGTGTGTATAATCAACAACGGGGGTCCATAAATAAATATGCTATAAGACTTGGGCACACTTCAAGGGAACCAAACATTGGCCCCCTAAATATGGTCATCTTTATGCTTATGTGTATGTAAATAGGGTAACATGGGGTAATATGACCCCCCCCCCCAGGAATTTCTCTTGGGAAGTAAAACGTGCATCTATACAGATACAAATAACTAGCCTGTGAAATTTCATCAGCAGTAAAGACTGAAAGAATTTAGGCCAACGGTCGGTTATATTTTACATTTTTCTGCAAAAGCGAAAGTTACAAACATGCTTATATTTACCCCACATTTTAAAGTAAAGGTAATATGAGCAGAGCCTTAAGGTAATATGAGTTCCTGCTATTTTAACTGGGATTTAATAAAAGTACACATTTTTTACTCAAAGGACTTGTGGGGAGTAATCAACAACTTCATATTTTGCCCTTCATTTAATTGTCTCGAGAATTGTACATGAGGTTAAATGAAAATACAAAAATCTTATAAAGTATTGACACAAAGGTGCTCATATTACCCCCACAGAGAGGATAATATGAGTATAGCTGATACCTGCCACTAGTTTATACAGAGGCCAATAATGGGCACCCAGGTGCTCATATTACCCGCATATCAATAGATACTTATCTTTAGGTTCAAGGTTTTTGACAGTCTATTTACAACTAATTGATCCATTCAGATAACAAAATACAGCAGGTGCGTCACATATTGGTCACATGCCTTTTGCACTGAAACTTGTATTGCCATTTCTATGTGCTATCTTAAGTGGAAAGAAATATCTGAGTTAACACCCTCAATTTTTTACTAGTTGCCATATAGAAAACTTAAACCGCCACCTGACGAATATGGGTTTCATACAACTTTGGTCACATGATGTCTGCAATAATACATCTATGTGATTTTAAATTATATATTTTTTCTTATAAGGGGGGTTCTCATATTAACCCTATGCCCATATTCTCCCGTGTTACCCTATAGATAAATCCGAATACTGTAAAAATATGTTTACATATATCTGATACTGTTAATGAGACACAAAAAATGCTTCTATTTCAGTTTATTTCTTAGGATTATACCAATAATACTAGGTACTTGTGTGTAGTCCCCCTTATACTGCAATTCAGGCACTGCTCCAGCTAATGATGATGATGATGATGATGATGATGATGATGATGATGATGATGATGATGATGATGATGATGATGATTACGTCCTTCTTTTCTGTGAATATGGTCAGCTTTAAATATGTATTGAATAAAATCTACCGGGTTAACCACATATCGCTCGATCGTAAGATCGAGAGGTCCGCCATTCTGGATGTTGATTGACATCCGAATCTGTAGGTTGAGTTAATTTTACGGTTCAAGTTTGACATATCACATGAACAAATTTTTTTTTGTAAGTTATTGTTGTTAAATATAATGGAGGGATAAACAGACACATGTAGCCCAACCATTTTTGTGAATACTAACTACTTTTGTAGTTTCTTGTATGCTGAACCCCTGGCTGCCCAGTACCCAACGAGGTTTGCCAATATGGCCGACCTCCCGTTCCGGCGATTGAGGGGTGTGCATTTACCTTGTATGTGTCTTTTATTATATACTTCAAGTACTCTACATTATCAGACAAGAAAGACGAAAGTGTGAGGTAGGTCTTGGAAGGCGAAATACGCTCCAATAAAGCGCAAGAGACAAGCGGGGGCCCGTTCCGGCGTATAATATGCCGGAACTGCCGGAACGAGTGGTTCCGGGCGGTTCCGTTCCGCATATTACCATTACCCCTGCGTCAGTAAGAGTGACGCCATTAAATGTGGACCTGAAGTTGCTCTAAACATATCGAAAAGATCCAATATTAGATCAATTAAGGTTACAAAGGTCCAGAATAGCTGAACCAAGTTTCGACATAAAATTTGAAGGTCCAATATCAAAGAACCAAGTTTTGATATTACAAATGTTGAATGTGAAACACCTGTTTTTCATTCCTTCAACAAAAGAAAGGTACACACTCATTATTTTTTTCAAAGGGCATTTCTGAAGATGGGTTTGATATATTTTCAAAACGGCAATTAATAAAATTAAAGTCCAAGAAAAAAGGTTGAAAACATGTTAAAAGGTCCAAAGTTTTTCTTTCATTGGTGGGATATTTTTGTCCATTAATATTATGTTTTCCAATAGGACGAGTCTTATGTTAACATGGCCCTTAAAAAGGTCTTGACAGATGAAAAAAAATGTGAAAATTGTAAAATGGAATTTATCATTCTTTAAAGTAATGTATAATCAATCGGAATAAGTAGAGTATTCATTGGTGAATGAATTATTATACGGTCCTTATGCAGAAAATAATTATTATTGCAAACATGTATTAAAAAGATACTTTCCTTTTTCTGTTCCGTTTCTGTTGTTGTTTTTGTTTTCTTTTGTTATGTGTTGTTTGGTGTTGTTGTTTTATTTGATTTGTGTGTGTGTGTGTGGGAGGGGGTACTATTGGACCTTTTGGCGCTGATGGGAGTGTCTATGGAAACCCGGCGACACCCCCTGGCTCTGGGCCTGGGCAATTTCAAAAACATATATTAAATACTGTCAACTGATATACCTTTTTCGCTCCTGCCAAAACAGCCACAAGATGGACAAAGTAATTGAAAGGGGCGTACGTTTGATTTTTAATTATTGCACTACTGCTTGCCAAATATAACTTCAAATGTCTGTTTCTCGCAAGAGGAATTTGTATAGACTATGCCTGTTTTCCAATTGCCTTAATAAAATATGTTTAAACCAAATGTCTCTTTTTGGTAAGTTTGGAACTGGACAGGGTTGAAATAATCACAAAGGAAACGTTCGAAATTAATAATGATTTGCACCCAAAATATTACACACTGAGCAACAATCAAGATATAATACACGTCTAATTCCTAAAGTCGAGATTCCAAGGGTAAATACGGTGTCTTTTGGATCTCGTTCCTTGAAGTTTATAATGCCAAAAAATATGGAATAAATTCCCAAATTATTTTAAACAAATCACAACATGTGAAATATTCAAAAAGGAATTAAAAGGATGGAATGGACCTAAATACAAATACAATCTTTGTCAGTATTTCAATATATAATATTTTTTGTTATTTACATATGCATGTATTTAAGGGGGAGAAATACCAGTGGAGACAATATCCCGTCCGTTATTATTATTGTGTAATTTTATTAGGTTATATACTGTTTCAGTGGGGTCACAATCTTTCAGTTTGCTGACTGCCCTTTTAAGTCTGTGTTAGTTTTCATGAATATAAATACCTGTACATTGTCATTTATGTCCAATTAAGCTTGTAAAGTATAGCCCTACAGAATTTCAGTTAGGTATCTACATTGCGGTTGATACCCTTTATTACCTACTTTTGCACGCATCCCTATTACATAATGTCGTGTCAATATTGCGTCACTTAGTGTAGTGCAAAATATAACAAGCTGTGGTCATCCAGTGTTAAATTTCAATTTCTAACATTAACTTTTGTAAAACGAACGTCCGTAATGGAAGTAAAAAAATTAAACATATTTAATTGGGGGTGGCAAGGACCCAGGATGATGGACATAGGCAAGGGGCATCTACTGTAAATTGTTTTGGCAAAGACGCAACTACTACTATGAATTCAAGAGCAATTTATTGAAAACGAACTTCTGTTATGGAAATGTTCTTTCTACAATTCTTATGGAAAGATTATCAACCAGGTGTGTCAGTCTGGGGGATAATAATGTTCAGAACTCAGGAAAATTTGAAGCTGACATCATCTCGGACACACATATATAGCAGAAGTACCTGATATTGCTCTATACTTACAGTAATCCACACTCAGCGTACTAATTTAACAAAACATACAGTATGGAGCTGACACTGCGGTTATCTTTGACACAGGGGCTCTGATTTCGAGCACAACTTTTGTATTATGGAGGTTCGTTTTTCCCATTACAGTCGTTCCTCTACCAAAAACATTCTGCAGGAGTTAATCGACTGGGCCAACTCAAGATACCTTCAGTTTCAAACTTGACATTAAGTAATTTTCAAGCATTTTAGCGAAACTTTGCTATCCCACACGTGTCTATGGGGTACAGACAGCTACTATGACTTCGTGATAATCCATTATCATCTCAAAAACAAGTAAAACCTGTAAAACTCACCCACAAAAAGGACCGTGACTGACTGCTTGTCTGTATTTACGAGTGTTTTGGGCCAATAAAACACTTACAACCCACCCAAGACTGCTAGGTGGAGGGATATTGAAGGTGAACCTCCATAACAATATTCCAGTATAGAATTGTATAAACCAGAACCATGTCATTACGGCTGGGATTTTGGCTATAATATTTGGTAAAATTCTTGGATATGGTAGAAACTAGAATTTGGGTATATCAGAACTCGGCCAACTTATCTGAATTTTGTGGTAAGAGGGGGAGGACTTTTCCATTATGGAAGTTGTTTTTTGTGACCTTTTTTACTTTCGAGCTCTATGGTGACCAGGCTATTGGCAGCAAATATTCAGTACTGTTAGGATTTGAGGCCAAGACTTGTCGGGAGCCATACATAGGAAAATATTTTTGTATGTTTTGCTTTTTTTTTCTCAACTTTTTGGACCCTCTAGCGCTAGGCGTGAAAATAGGTCATTGGCAGTAGTTAAAAAATCTGACCCATTTCTTCCAGGGTTTCTTTGACGTGCAGTGTCATACAGGGGGTCCATTTGATGGTATATTGTGCCGGTGCTTGTTTTCAGGATATACAAGTTTTCGGGACACGTATTTTCGCGTTGTTTGCTTGTTACCATATGGCACACCAACAAACGTATGTGCACCAAATTATCGGCAAAGTTTGTGAAAATGAGACATAAACAGGTAGCTGCATGCATTAAAGGATTCATGCAAACACAATTCTACGACGTGGATCACAAAATGAGCCATAAAATCATAGTCATGAAAATGCAAGCAAATTCATCCAACGAATCTCAGCTCTGTCGCCGAAAATGTCCAATGCATTTGCCGTGTCGTCTGCAAAAGGGATTCAAAAGTAGTGAATATTGACTGAATTGGAAGCATTCATATTTAACTATAATAAATGCAGCCCTGCTCTTGTCCTCTTAGTCGCTAAGCAATGGAACTATACATCCGCCATGATGAGGGCACTTGTATCAGTTTTGTTACTTGATCATCTAAAAATAACACTTTTCGAACAAAGAAATGAAATAGTCTAAGTATGTTAAGCATCTTGTGTGTTTTAAAACTGAGTAAATGACTTTTCAAAATTTTTGCTTCCTGAATTTGTTGCTCTTATCAAAGAAGCTCGTTTGGCAGTGCTCAGTGCATGAATCTGTCCTTTTTCCTGTCACGTTCCTTGCTGCAGCCTAGGTGGCAGCACAAGATCCTAGTTTATATGAATACCACAAATTTTGCCATAAGTTAAAATCTACTCTTAGTACCACTCAGATCTCCTAGAATCGCAGCAGGTATAGCAGAATTTAATTAACCTTGACAACAGTAAATATGTGCACATTGGGACAAACAGTGCATTATATTCAAGGACACCACACCTGGGCGTGAACCATTATGCATATCAACAGCACGCACGAGATCCTTGTACACGAGACAAGGTATTCACGCTGGCCTTCATGCGTGGCATGACACCACACTTGATCCGGTGGAAACAGCATGCAAGAAGTGAAGAGAGTTGTTGCCTCGTGAACGTGGAGGGACTGGAGCGTCACAACAGCGATATCTGACAGGCTTTTTTCAGTGTTTTGCTGCCAAGCGATAAAGGTAAAGTAACAAGTTGTAACACAGTGGATAACCCTGGGGCAGTAAATACCACATCTAGATCTATGTACGTAAACTGTTGCTCAAAGTTCCGTTACGGTTGGGCCAGTTTTGATTAACAATGGAGGAACAATGTCATCGTGTCTTGCCACGCAAAGTTGAAAGGATTGGAAGTGCATTGTGTCATTTCGCAATTTACAGTCAAACTGTGACGGTGTAACAGTAATTACGTTTATCGAAAGTACAAGCGAGGATATGAACAAATTGTTCGTTCTTTTCTCCCTGAATTCAATTAGTTTACTAGGTTGAATATCGACCTTGCATTTAGCATTTTTGCATTTTCTTTACAATTTTAGCAAAATGTATGTACATGTATGAACGGAAGGAATTTTAAATGCCAAAAACCGGTAAAGGTATTCTGTATTCATTTATATAAAATACATTCAGTGAGGCACTAAAGTACCTTTGTCTTTGATTACAATGTTTACCATCTCAGGGAATGCTGAATGCCACATTCCCCCTCTTTTTTATCACTGATCAAAGCAAAGTTGATATTTGGATGTGAACTTGCCATCTTAATGTACTAATATTTAGGTTACTGTTTATTAACATTTAAATGGCTGCAGATTGGAAGCTAAATGTTGCAGAGCTTCTCTAAAGAAAACCCCCAATTTGCTTCAAAATGGACTAACCTAACTACGTTACTAGTACCTTATCTTAACAAAAAATAGCAGTGCCACGAAAAAATATGTCACGGAGACCAGCAAATGTAGATGTACATACATCGGTTTTGCGGGGTGGGGGTAGGGCTGCCCATTAGTGAGGGATTACATTCGGATTAGGGTCACATGTTTTTGCTTTTCTTTGCTGAAATGACACCATGTGCCTGAGTTTGCAGTCAAGGGATTTTTGGAACAACGCCCTAAAATGTATGTAGTAGTGGATGTCCTTTGTAAGTTGGTACCTAAATACTTTTGACATACATGGACATCCATGAAACAGGTACATCGAATTAGAGACCATGTCCGTGAATGAAGGGATCGTCCTAAATTTTGAGAGCCATTTAAGCTGATCCTTAACTTAAGGTTAACCCCTTTAATATTTCAAGTTGTCCAGCCTCCAATTCCATGCTTTTGGCATGTCAAGGGATGTGGGATGAGCCACATTTCTCGTCCGTCCCAGTCCGGTACTGTAATACCATGATACGTTTTGAAATGGGACGCACATGATTTGAAACAATGACACATCTCAAATTGCCTATTCTTTCTCAAGACATCTTCTTGTTTGTAAAACATTGTACATTAGTAGATATAGGGGGAAGTGGGGCATTAGTGACCACAGTTTTTTCTTTTCACCGTGAAAGAAAACTAGTGTTGATACTCATCCAGTGTATCTCCGATCACAAGAATGCTATGTTTGTGTAGAATATAGCACTATATTTATTTGGCTCTATGAAGGCTACATGTAAGGAAGACAAAGCATTACCATGATATGTCAAGGTGTGGTTAATGTCCTGTTGTATGGAGCAATAGTGACCAGTTCAAGCAAACTGTTTAAAATGTCTTTCAAACGGTCCAAATAAATTTACTAAAAATCCCCGGTCTGCTGTTCTTTCGCTGCAATTTGCAAGTTCATTTTCTTCACTTGAAACTTTACAGTTTCGTTTCCCACATGGGCACCAACGGGTATCATCTGATTTACTCTACTCAGCAAGGCACCGTTAGAAACTTTGTAATATCGTAAAGCTTGCCTGACGTCCATTGCATCTTTATAAGCCATAATTTCAGGGTCATCACTATAGTTGTCCCCCGCCACCGGTGGTGGTTGGGGGACATACAGCGATAGGAGGGATAGGGGCTGTGTCCGTCCGTCGCGTGCGTGACGACCGATAATTTTCCACGTTATTATTCAATTGTTATCAAAGCTGGTCAGAGTAGGCATCTACGTCAAAGCTTGGCTGGGATTGTTTATGGGTGACCTGACCTCAATGTCAACCATGCATACATACCTATTAATTACTATGTACGTGAATAAGTATTGCTGTGGTAATTCACATTTTCGACTTCTCCAAAACCGCCTGCCATATTCACTTCAAACTTGGTGCGGGTGTATCTTGGGTGTGTCTCTGCCAACTTTGTTCAAATAATCATGGTCCAGTGATTTTTTATTTTTTTTACAATTTTGGTTGATAATTGGCAAACTTTTAAAAAATCTTCTCTAAAACCACATGGCGAATTGCTTCGAAATTGCATAAGGATACTTCTGGGTACCACTGGACCTTAATTTGTTCAACAGGTGGCGCTGCGATTTTTTTCCAAATTTTTCCAAATTTTTGTGTTTTTCCAATTTTTTACTTCTTCTCCAAAACTGTTCGTCAGATTGTGCTGAAAAGTGCCCTAAATATTCCTTGTTGAAGGATTACACAAATTTGTTCACGAGGTGGCTGGGGATCCCTGGTTTTTAACATTTTTTTTTTCAAATCTGGTACTTATCAGTCAATGGACACATTCCTATTGATTACTATGTAAGTGAATGGGGACTGCTGTGGTAATTCATGTTTATTATTATAAACATATTTATTTTCTCTGGATTGCCTAATAGTATACAAACACTAATCTGGACGCTCTCGTGTACACAATAGGACGCACAGGAATATGTACAATACACACTGGACGAGATTAGAAGACTAAATTCACGGCTTGTACACGAATAATACAATTGATGCCAGATAGTGGAGACTTATAATTAGATCATATACTAAATTAGTAGATGAAACGTCTAGATTCTGATAAGAATGTCTGAACAGCCTCAAAGATGAATACATTATCAGTGTCTGGCAAATCCTCACTACCTTTCAAGAGAATATTTAGTAAAATGTCACTAGAGCACTGAACTATAACAGTCGGATTTACACCTGGAGCGAGTAAGTGACACACAGTGTTCAATAGACAGACCCTTGGCACAGTGAACTTGGGGCAGAACAAAAGGTAATGTTTCGTATCTTCAGTGGTATGAGAGCATGCACACGTTTAGGCTGGAAGGATATTGACATGATGTAGATGGGCATTTAAAACAGAGAAGTTAAGACGTAGCTGCGTGTGGCATATGTTCAGAAAACGACTTCCATGTTTAAAGTATGTTGGCTTTTTGTCAACACTTAAGAGTAATAGATTTAATTTAGATTTAAACTGGGACAGGGAATTGGTGAGACGAGCATCAACCGGGAGGTTATTCCATAATTTGATAGCAGACGGGAGAAATGAATCGCCAAAGTGATTGGTGGTGAACCTAATCTGGCGTAAATCAGTACGATTTCTCAAAAGGCGCCCAGCAGTGAATGCAACGTCACGAGGAACGAGATCATGTACATTCTATATCATGATCGCCAATATCCTCCTCCTCGTCATAATGACACAACAATACAAAGTATATGAGAAATTCATTATCAAACGATATGGTGCACGTTTGTTAGCACCTGTAAAGTTAAAACCAAAACCAGTCTATATGTTAACAGTTGTTCAATGCTCTGTTTTGTTATTTTGCTATTGATTTTCACAACAACTATCGGTCTAAGACTAATTTATAATTTTTGTTCAGGTGAAACGCTATACCACATGCCCAAACACAAAACGGAGCACGACAAAACTATATATATATATATATATATCATCTTAATGTTCACCAACAAGCATGAATGAAAGACACGGTGTGAATAGACGTGTGAAGATAGCAATGACTATGAAGGTAATGTCCAACCTGAAAAAATGACTTCATTTCCACGCCAAAAATCACAGACATTTGTATTCCTAACATAATAAACCTATATACTCAATTGACCACAAGGCTTTGCAGGAATCTGTCTGCACTAAAACTGGAACTCAAAATTCAATCTTTTATAAACAGAAACTTTTGGGTAAAAATGTCTTTTTGCGAAAACGACTTTTTTATGTAAATACTCAAGTTTCGGGGAATCTACATTTTGATGCGGATTTTAAAAAAAACTTTTCATTTCTTAGAAAATTCCGGATACATTTTGGCACTAGAGAAGACTAAGAGTAAATCAGTTTTAATGTGTAAAATCAGATAACTCGTTTTGGAGAAATATCCACGTGAAACAAAAATTTGAGTGCAGATACCTGTTGTCTGTAGTCAAGATTTTACATAGATATAGAAAAAACCAGACAGAGTGAATGAGAAACTTGGCGGGAATAAATTCAAACAAAAGGAAGGAAATCTCGCGGGAGCGTTGGACCAGTCATATGGCGTATATCAATATGACAATCTACAGTTAAGAATGGGACACATGTTCACATACAAATGTGTAGTCCTTAGCTGTAGGATCTAATTTTGTATATATATATATATATATATATATATATATATATATATATATATATATATATATATATATATATATATATATATATATGAATCCTCGTGCACAGGTTGTGGGAGCGGAAGGGGTTAATTGTACCTTTTCCATTCCTTCGCCTGACATGTTGTGTATATCACTAATGGCGGTCTATTCAAAACTTAGCTTGGGAAAATGACCAAAATTGCCCTTACGATATGGCCCGAAGGTCCAAAACATGACCATTAGTTGTCTCTAATACATGATCCTAAACTCCACGCCCGCAGATAACATTGAGTAATGCAGAATTCGATGAATTATGAGAAAATCCACGCAGCTTTTGTAGAAGACCAATTGTGTCGGCGCGTGCGCTATGTTCCAATTATTATAGTGATAGTCTTGAAACAAGACATGGAAGATAAAGGTTAATAATGTGAACACACAAGAGCCGTTCGAAGACGACGGGATCTCACAAACGTCCTTCCTTGTTATTTTGCTCTCCATATATGGTATGAATGGAATCAAGGTTTGGTATATTTCTGCCAGGGTCCAGATGGTGAGATAAATGTGAAATACACAGGTGCCTTTTCATCTGTTTACTGAACATGATATATGTCGGGAATTTCAGGCTGATATTTATTTAGCTTGCAAGATCAATTTTAAGCAGGTTACATGTATTGAACGTACTTCCCTTTCATATGAAAGATATAAGGGTGATCCGGACTCACTCCGCAGAAGAAAGTCGATTTCCCTGGCATAAACCTAGTCAACAGTGGAACTAAACAGGCTTAAAGACGCCTAAAACTAAATATGTGAATTTATTGGACTGTCAACAAAATGGCAGTTAATGGCTTGCCATAACAACTCCATGACCTCGCTGTTATTTTTTGTGTTCATGTTCTTCAAAGTGTATACACACATAAAGTACTCTGTGATCTCAAATGCAAAGTGTCTTTGTAGTGCCGCAGTTTAAATTATTTTATGGATCCAATTTGTGTCCGGGTGCTCTTTAATGATTCGTCTGAAGGTTCTTCCGGCTAAATTACATCAGTTTCTATTGCATTTTCGTAACTCTCCGTTAACCATTACAGAAACTTTACAGTCCAAAAACACAAGGGCTACTTCACTGAAATCTTTGTTGATAGAAACTTTAAATACGGTTCCGTACGATTGTGTAATTCGCAGAATATTGTCAAGTTCTTGAAATGTTTCATTAAGCTCATTACATTGATAGCCGATGACACTTTCAGGATGTGCCATTATCTGTCTTGTGTAGGGGAGTTATTTTGGCATCTTTCCAATCACAGGAGAAATGGATATTTCATTACATTGCATAAGAAATGTCTGACCCAATGCATGACAATTCAGTGATCGATATTACCTGTTAACAACTCTGTGAAGAAGCTGTTGAAGTTGTTTTTTTCCTGTCCAGTCTGTTGGTTACATTCTGACACCGCTGTTTTTTTTTATATAATTTGACGCAGCAATCAAAAGTGTGAGAGCATCACAGCAATGAATTGAGGTGCATGGTCAGCACTATCTGCACTCTCTTTACATTATTGTTTACGCCCTGCTCTATAATGCATATCTATGTGCTACAAGGTGAATTATTAATGTCAGTCATTTCCTTCTCTTTTATATGCGTTGCGTTGTTTATTGGTTGTTATCCGATGGATATTAGTTAATTTGTAGCCTTTGTTTGATGGACTGACCAGGGACGTGCTATATAGCACGTCCCTGGTCAGATCTTCTGTAATTAGCAGCCCGGACCGCTTCAGTCGACGCTTAGCCTGGAAGATGCGAGCTTGCGCCCTTCTCCTTCTTAATATTACAGCCTATGCTCAGTCTTGAGCATTACTGGCCGGAGATCTGTACATGGAATAACAAAAGTTAGTAGAGAGATAAGTACATGGAAAAGGCAGGTGTAGCCAAAAGAAAATAGTGTTAGTGTTTTAGTTCACGCACCATCCAGTGCAGAACTCAAAGTTTTGACAAATCTTTCCTCCCCGACACCATCAAACTTTGGAACAACCTTCCTTCAGATATTCGGAATTCCATTTCGCTTCAAATTTTTAAATCCAAACTCAAGGCAACCTTACTAGCCGTGGACAATGTGTCTCCATTCTTTTTCCATGGTCAACGTTACCTGAATATCTGTCAGACCCAGCTGCGACTTGGCTTCTCTAGGCTTAACTCTGACCTCTGCAAGGTAAATGTTATTCCAGGTCCTATTTGCTCCTGCTCTTTCCTCACTGAAGATATCTCTCATTTCTTCTTCTTTCGTCCTAAATATCTTCCCTTTAGAAAAAACTTCTCGATACTACTATACCGCTCATTGCTCCGGATGTTCATCCTGACTTGATAATCCATATCGCTTACGAAAGACTGCTCCGTATTTTCCTTTTTGGCAGCAGGGAATTACCAGATATCCTGAACATACAAATATTCGATCCTGTTCAAAATTATATAGCAGAAAGCAGACGTTTTGTTTTTTAACTTTAATGCGACCTACTGGTTAAACAGAAAAAGCTTTTTTTGGTCAATATTATAATGTGTAACCTCTTGGTGATGTAATTATGTATGTACTTATCTTTTTATATACCTGCTCCAGTTACTGTTGTTGGTTTTGTTTTCCTATTTCCCCTGTCAACAGTGAGTGAATAGTTATATGCCTATGTCGCAATCTCTACCATATATTCTGTACTGGGTATTACTACCCCAATTTACTTGTATATCACGACATTCATATTTTACATATTTACAAATGATCTGGTAACATAGTTTGTAATGTCCTGTATGTACTGTATATATACACATTGTGCGTTTTCTCCATGTCTGGAGAACCCATTATATTAGTCATTTCATGTACTGTAGGGTAATCCAGTATAAATAAATGTGTTTAAACTAAACTAGTAAGGAGGTTAAAAAGTGTGTAAATTAGTTTAGATGGGCGTGGTCTGGTGAGCTACCAAGCGATGTTGGAAGCTCACCAGGCTTGGGGCTGTGACAATATTCACTGGGAGACTGTTCCATTGGGGGGATAATATGCGGAAAGAAACTAAATTTGAAATAATCTCTGGTTGTCTGGTATTGTAGGAATGTATAGGGGTGTTGGTTAGAAGTCAAACGGCATTTTGGGGGTGAAATAATTGTAGCAGAAGAAGCCCGCTATTATCGGTCTTGCCTTGTTCTGGAGCTTTGGACGGCCAACATAGTGACGTCTCTGTATTTCTCCAAGTTTCAGCTGTACACCTAGTTTTTCACGGCACATGTCGATTATCAGCTAGTCAGTGTCGTGGTTGTCAGCCTCCATCTCAGACAGACCGTAAAATCTGAGACTCATCCGTCTCCCATACTACTCCAAGTGGTCGTGGTCCAGTCTCAATGATTGGAGCTCTTGTTCTGTGTCTACCAGCTTCTGTTTCGTGGAGTACAACATCTGCTCCATTGATGCCACTCGTTGTTGCAAATTCTGGATCTCATCATAGTGGTCGTATTTGCTCTTGATGGAAGAAATGTGAATCTCAAGAGCAACAATCTTGGAACTGCTGGTCTGAATGGACTCTTTGGTCTGCTCCAGTTCATTGTTAACCACAATAAGCAATTGACTTTCAACAACGGAGTGTATAAGTTCCATAATAGAGTTTTTCACAGCTTCAGTAATTGCCTCAATTACAGGCTTACTGGCCAGCACTTTAGACAGAATGTCTTGAATAGACTCTGAGAGACCTGTGATAAACTTTTGAACATGGCGGAGGAGGGTTGTCGTTCTGTCTTTTTGTCTTCAGTTTCTTTGTCTTTTTCACCAGTGACAGTTATAACATTATTATTATTATTGTTATTATTATTATTACTATTATTATTATTATTATTATTATTATTATTATTATTATTATTATTATTATTATTATTATTATTATTATTATTATTATTATTATTATTATTATTATTATCATCATTATTATTATTATCATTATTATCATTATTATTATTATTATTATTATTATTATTATTATTATTATTTTCTCTGGATTGCCTAATAGTATACCAAGGCTAATCTGGAGGCTCTCCAGTACATAAGAGGACCCACAGGAATATGTACAATAAACACTGGACGAGAACAGACGACCAAATTCACGGCTTGTACAAGAATAATACAATTGATGCCAAATAATGGAGACTTATAATTAGATCATATACTAAATTAGTAAATAAAACGTCTAGATTCTGATAAGAATGTCTGAACAGCCTCAAAGATGAATACATTATCAGTGTCTGGCAAATCCTCACTACCTTTCAAGAGAATATTTAGTAAAATGTCACTAGAGCACTGAACTATAACAGTCGGATTTACACCTGAGGCGAGTAAGTGACACACAGTGTTCAGTAGACGGACCCTTGGCACAGTGAACTTGGGGCAGAACAAAAGGTAATGTTTCGTATCTTCAGTAGGATGAGAGCATGCACACGTTGAGGCTGGAAGGATATTGACATGATATAGATGGGCATTTAAAACAGAGAAGTTAAGACGTAGCTGCGTGTGGCATATGTTTAGGAAACGACTTCCATGTTTAAAGTATGTATGTGGGTTTTTTGTTAACATTTAAAAGTAATAGATTTAATTTAGATTTAAACTGCGGCAGGGAATCGGTGTGACGAGCATCAATCGGGAGGTTATTCCATAATTTGATAGCAGACGGGAGAAAAGAATCGCCGAAGCGATTGGTGGTGAACCTAATTTGGCGTAATTCAGTACGATTTCTCAATGGATGCCCAGTAGTGAATGCAACGTCACGAGGAACGAGATCTTGTAGGTATTGTGGAATCAACCTTTTATACATTTTAAAGGAAAGAATAAGTTTAAAGTATTTCCTCCGATTTGCCAGAGTTTGCCATTCAAGACACGTGGAGTGTATCTAGTTGCGCCAAGGCAGATCCTGGCTGCCTCGTACTGCACAGCTTCTATAGATTGTGACAGGTTTTCACTGCAATTGTCAAACAGGACACACCCATATTCGAGGATAGGACGAACCATTATACCGTACAGCCGTATGAGTGTCTGACGGGAGACTTTATATTTGAGTCTGCGTAAAAGAGCAAGCCGTTGGCTGGCTTTATTAACAATGCGTGTTATATGCTGGTGCCATGAAAATTGGTTTTAACGTATTTTATTTCCAAAAGAAAAACAATTGGGGAGAAGGGCAAAGCCCTATATTAATCCCTCTTGTGGACAAAAGACGAAAACACAGGACTGACTTGACAGCACAACTCCAATGAACCACCGTTCATCAAGTCCAAGGGGACTTGATGAGCAGCGTGGTGGGAGAAAAACAAACGGAAGGATAGACGCCACCAGAACAAACACAGAGAGCGGGGCTCACGAAGTTGTCAATATTGCCAGTATATATTATTAATTTACAGTTTCGAATTATCGACATGAATAATTAAGTAACAGTTTCACCTTGGAATCGTTTACTTTTTTCAATAAACTCTTGAACAGATAAAAATATAATAATATTGTCCTCGAGACTGCAAGAAGCACTGCCAAACAAAATTTTGTTTATAGAAAATGGAGCCAAAGGACCAATGGTTGTATGTAATGCATCTCGAGCGACAATGTAATTTGGACAGGTGAGAAAGTAGTGCCAGATACTCTCGGTGGTGGCGCCACATGAACAAGCTGCTGAATCTTTTACACCAATGTTAAAAAGATGTTCGTTCACTTGGCTGCGGCCCATACGCAAACGAGAATGTAAAATAGACAGATATCTTTTGCCTACATTAAGAAGTTCGGGAAATATAATGAATTTACAACGTTGACTATATCATTAATATAAATCAAAAAGAGTAAAGGACCTAATACAGATCCTTGAGGCACACCAGCGCTTATAGCTCCTCAGCTAGAGGACTGACCATTTAAAACGACGCATTGCTTCCGATCATAAAGGTAATCTTCAAACCATGTCAGAGCTTGTCAACGATGCCGTTTTTTTCCTAGTTTATGAATAAGACCTTTGTGCTAGACTTTATCAAAAGCCTTGCTTATATCTAGGAAAACAATTCTTACTTCTTTTTGCTGATCAATGGCTAAACATAGCTCATGGTATAGGGAAAGTAACTGGTTGACTGTTGAGTCACCAGGAATAAATCCTGACTGGTTTGCTGAAATGAACATGTTGTCCCAGAAAAATTGCACACATGTTTGAAAATTACTTTTTCCACTACTTTCCCTGTACAGCTTAAAAGGGATATAGGACGATACTTATTACACAGGTTCTCGTCGCCCTTTTTGTGTAAAGGAGTCACGTGAGCTTCTTTCAAATAGACGGGAACTGTTTCTGATTTAGAGATAAATTAAATAGTTTAGTGAGAGGTTGATAAATAATGGGAGCTGCTTCTTTCAAAGGTCTGGTACTAATCCCATCCGGGCCAGTTGCTTTAGTAGTATCAAGACTTTTGAGTATGTCCAGTACTTCACCTTCAGAAATGTTTAAACCTCCGAGTGTATTTAAGGGGTGATCGGGCGGTAGAGGATTGGTAATTGAAGATGAGTCAAGAGTGCTTTGACTCAAGAAAAACGAGTTGAAGATTTCTGCTTTAGAAGCGTTGTCGGTGACGTGTTTGCCATCACATAGTAAAGAAGGAATATTCTGACGATGATTCAAAAAATGTTTAAACAGTTTCCCCCACGCTTTATGTTTGATTTAAAATTTTTCAAGGAGTTATTTAATTTATTATGATGTCAATCCTCGGCTTCACGGAGATGTTCCTGATACAGGTTACGAAGCCGATTATAAGTGGCCCAAAGTTCGAGACTATTAGGTTTACCATCTTTGGCTTTAGAATATGCGCGCATCACTTTGCGCTTTTCACAGCGCAGAGAAGATGTGTACCAAAGTAAATCGTCCGGACGAATGGTAACTTCCTTATTAGGAATACATTGTTTGGCGGCTTGCAGAAAGCCTTCAGTCCATAGCAGGTAGCATTCATTTATATCGTAGGATGGAAAGAAGTTGTCCCAGTCGATTTGACTTGAATATTCTCGAAAATGATTAAAGTTTGCCTGTTCATATAACCATATAAATCTTTTGTACACGGGCTCAATTTTGCGTCGAAAACTAATATTGACAGACACCACGCTATGGTCGCAATTAGCAATTGGTGGCAAAACTTTTCATTCAGAAATAAAAATCGGGATGTTAGAAATGACCTGATCTAATCAACGAGACGTCTTTTCATTTATGCGGGTGGGTTCATGAATATGCGGAAAAAAAGAAATTAGTATTACAAAAATGGTCAAGCTTTTTACCTGGTGTCGTGGAAAAGTCGACGTTAAGGTCACCTGTTATGATGATATTATGGGTACCGGTAGTTTTTGCTTGGTCGAGTCGGGTGGCCTGTATACAACTCCTAATAAAAGTTTATTGTTATGTAATTTAATCTCAGCCCATAATAATTCCAGATCGGGACGCCTAGTAGCTATAAACTGCTCTTGACGCCTAGTAGCTATAAACTGCTGGGATACATGTAGTGCAACACCCCCACCTAAACCATTGGGGCGGTCCTTCCGCATAATATTATGGTAACCGGATAAAATAAGATCATTGCTGTGACAAATTACTTGAGAGTTTACATCCAAGATGTGTATGTAGAGTAGCCTCGGGTATCGGTGTGTTTCCAAGAAGTAGGGGAGGATGGTCTGGCTTATGTCGTTTAGCTGAGAAGGTCATTGATATGGATTTTATGGCATTAAATGTCATCCGCCAGAGCTTGCCCCAACGATGAATTTGTATAAGATTAGAATTAAGGCTTTCAGCTGTGGCCATTGGTTCCTGGACAGTTTAAAAAAATACTGGTCTCATCCGCAAATAAATGGATGTCACAGGTGATGTTGACAGTGATGTCGTTAATGTGAACGAGGGAAGGTAGGGGACTAAGGATCGAACCTTGGGGCACTCCAGCCTCTATAGGGAGCCAAGGTGAGGTCTGTCCTCCAATAGTGATACTTTGAAGTCGGTTTGAGAGATAGCTTTCTATAAATAGTAACACAGGATCTTCAAACCTCAATTGTTTTAGTTTAAAAAGTAGACCAGCGTGGCAGACTCTGTCAAAGGCCTTGGATATGTCCAGGAAAACCATACGGGCCTCATGGCCCAACTCAAGGCCACTGTAAATAGTATAAAGTATGCTAACAAGTTGATTTATAGTGGAATCGTTTTTCTTGACGCCAGAGTTTTTAGCAGAAATTAAATTGTTACAGGTTAGATACTCATAGAAAATGTTATAAACTAGACGCTCAAGTACTTTAGAGACATAACAGAGGAGTGAAATAGGCCTATAATTTTCCTTCGACTGTTTGTTACTTTTCTTAAAAACGGAGCATGCGTTGGACTTCTTCCAGGGATCTGGAATATATGAGATGGATAAGCAGAGATTGAATAGATCAGTGAGAGACCGTGAGATTGAAGGGGCACAGTATTTAAGAAGGGTATATTATATCGTACCGTCAGGACCACAAGCAGAACTAGTTTTCAGAGACTTTAAAAATCTTTTCCACACCATTTACTTGCACTTGAAACATAGATAGGCGGGCCTCAGTTCGGAAGGCAAGGTCGGGCAAGGGCAAAAGATTGTCATCGTGCGGGGTCTTGCACTGATCAGCAAAATAGTTGTTGAATACCACAGACTTCTCTATGTCGGAAGAAATATTCCTTCCACCGTCAATGAGAGTTGGAATGTTTTGATAAAGTTTGTGACCGAGAATAGATTTGCTAAGGTTCCACCATCTTTTAGGGTTTATCCTCTGTTGAGTCTAGTTCAGTTCGGAGTTAGGTAAAGTAAAGACGAATGGAGTTTTTAATAGCGTTAGCTGTAAAGTTACGTTTCCGTTTGTATAACTGAAACAGGCGTTCGATATTTTGAGTAGTGAGGAGTGAGTGAGGCCGAGGCTTTTGTGTCTGGCATTATATACCTGTTCCACGCGCGATTGCGCTGCCTTATTAGCTTCTTGATACTACAGGTGATCCAGGGCTTGTCCCTGGGTCGAATAGTGACCTCGAGAAACGGAATAAACTGTTTACACATGTCAATAAATAGGTCTGACCAGCATGACACAGTGTCACTTATGGAGATTGCTCACTGAAATATGCCTCTGTAGCTTTGCCTTCCTCATAAATATTCTCCAATGATTCCCTGATAACGTTTCCAAAATCCATCTTCAAAAACAGTCCAAGCTGGTACGTTGTGCATATTAGAAGGCAATATACTTGTTGTTCACTAATTTTGAACAAAAGGTTCACTTCAACCCATGCTGTAGCATGTCCATGATGTGTCTATAACACAACTCATCTCAAACATTCACATAGTCCAAACTGTCCGGAGTGCACCTGATGTACTTATATATCAACATAAATATCCATCATTTTGGCGGTCCACGTGAAAGCTGAGCAAACTTGCGAAAACTTCAAACAAATCTCAAAAACACATCCTATGCGTGACGCATGCGCACTTCCCGCAACTTAAACTGGTATCATGTCTCAGTGCACAGATTTTCCAGTAGTTTAATATATATTGTTTGGGTCCAAACATTTTGTATCAAATCACAAAATGAATTTTGAAAAAAAAAAGTGATCGAAACTGTAAACAGTTTTTTCGCATTTGTATAGGGGCCTGATATTTGACATTTACTACAAAGTCGAATATTTTTGTGACAGTTTGGTGACAAGGTTGGAATTACCGTCAGACTTATAATTTAATGGCTATGTCCATTAAAATATATATATTTGTAGCTCAGCTGACACATAAGTCAGCTGACCTTATCTTTTGGTCCTTTGTCCGTCGTCGGCGTCGGCTTTGGCGTCCGTTAATAATTCATATCACAGGGATTTGCATCAGAAAAATAAAAGTGTGTCAATATAAATTATCGTCGTTTGTCTTGCTCTCTGATCGAGGGCGCCGGACTGAGGGCGCGAGTCACTTTAGTGACGAGAAGGGGACAAACGAGATATGCCGCCTCCGCGCATCTTTTCCCGATTAAATCGCTTTTGTCCGCTGCATACATATAATCTTTACCTCCAGTTGTTCCTAAGAACCTACTTCGTCGATTGCAACGCAACAATCGCTCCACTAGCAACAACGTACCGGAGTTTTTTTACCTTTATTCTCAACTCTTCAAATAAGTCAGTCTTCATTGTACGGAAATGACCTTTGACCGACCCCAAACGGCACTTCGAGGATTACTGGCCTCTCATTGGCCAAGCTATTCCCGGTAAATTAAATTAATATATTGTTCAGTCAAGACATTTATGTTTAAAGAATGAAAGTGCTAATGTTACAGTAAATCGCAGCTTATAATTTATAGCTCCCAATATCTTGATTGACAGTCCACAATACAGCATTCCCCAATTTCTGTTTAATTTTTTCATATTTATTTTCTTTGAAAGATCAATGTATGATATTGTAGTTTTCTTTCCACATTGGTTTCTAATCATTCGTTGACATTGAGTAAATAGGCCTACTAACCAGTTTGTAGCATATTCTCCACCCATAGTGGTGCTACTTCTGCATTCATTCGACTTCCCTGCCGTCAGGTTAAAAATACCGCCAAGTTTCACTTTGCGTGACGTCACAGACATGTGTTTGGAATTATAACAAAACTATTTTTAAAAAATGCAACACATCTCCGCTCATAAAGCATTTTACAGATAAATTCTTGCAATATCATTAAAGCAGTTTGACATGTAAGTAAAACATAAATGTCTTGACTGAACAATATATTAATTTAATTTACCGGGAAAAGCTTGGCCAATGAGAGGCCAGTAATCCTCGAAGTGCCGTTTGGGGTCGGTCAAAGGTCATTTCCGTACAATGAAGACTGACTTATTTGAAGAGTTGAGAATAAAGGTGAAAAAAACCGGTACGTTGTTGCTAGTGGAGCGATTGTTGCGTTGCAATCGACGAAGTAGGTTCTTAGGAACAACTGGAGGTAAAGATTTTATGTATGCAGCGGACAAAAGCGATTTAATCGGGAAAAGATGCGCGGAGGCGGCATATCTCGTTTGTCCCCTTCTCGTCACTAAAGTGACTCGCGCCCTCAGTCCGGCGCCCTCGATCAGAGAGCAAGACAAACAACGATAATTTATATTGACACACTTTTATTTTTCTGATGCAAATCCCTGTGATTCATATTGTCTACTTATGCTCGAAAACCGTCAGCTGGATTACTTGAAACTTTGTGGGATTGTACCTTGGTGGGTCTCTACCACGCTTGTGGTCCCGGTTCAGTGATTTGGGTTTTTCTATGAGTCTTTTTGTTAATTTTTTGGCAAAATCTAAAATATCTTCTCAGAAACCGCGTAGCCAATTTCTTTGAAATTGCATGGAACACTTCTGAGACCTCCAGACCTTAATTTATTCAACAAGTGGTGTTACGATTTTTTTTATAACGAATTATCGTGTGGTTTGGTTATTTTTGCTTCTTCTCAAAAACCGTCACTCAGATATTTGTAACACCCTGTGGAAATATAGCTTGCGAGAGGGTTAAACGCATTTGTTCACTACGTGGTGACACTATGAATCCCTGAATTTTAACGATTTTTTTTAATTCGAGTACCAGTCGTGTATATTTGCATTATTGTTTATTACCATGTAAATCAATGGCGGGTTGCAATGGAAATTTTCATTTTTTTTACTTCTTTTACAAAACCGTCAATCAGATTCACTTGAAACTTGGTGGGCATGTAGCTTCAGTGCCCTAACTGTCGTTAAATTTAACCATAGTATATGCCTTTACAAATTTGTATTACAAAAATATTTGCTTTAGAAGAGAGGCCACCGTAGTTTGCCACAAAACATTCAGTTTTTCTTCTACTTGTGCTTAACAATGGCGTAGCATTTGATGCGTATTCTTTCTTTTGCAGACTACAACATTATGCAGCTTCAAGTTGCAAAGAAATTCTTGACCGTCATATGGGGATTTTTTGAATGTCTACTGTTCGGAGGAACGATTTTTGGTTGGCCGTCATTGGTGTACGTACTGGAACAAGACGGCGTGTACAGCCACGTATGTCATCAGGACCTCAAACCAGAAAACTCATCTTGGCTTGCATCACCTGATGAAGGTTATTCTGCTGAGAGTTCAACGACAGCATTGCCAATTTACGAAAATGGTACCAGAAGTACATACATAACGTGCAGAGCGCAAGCAAACTATATGAACATAGCTTTCACACTAGGCAGTACTGCTAATGGCCTCTCCTGTTTGCCTGTGGGAAGTTTCTTTGACAAATTCGGCATGCGGATTTCCCGTCTTGTGTCAAGGTATTATTTCATTCAGTTCTGTTTCTCGTTCAGCTGCTCATACCGCTATTTTCTGTAGTGACACTATCTGTAACGCTCAGTAAAATTGGTCCTTTTAGTGTCATAGTGATAATGATGGGGTGATGATGATAATGACAACGACGATGGTGACGTAACAATGTTATTGACGATATTATATCAATAGTCTGTAGTGACACTGTCTTTTACTGTTCGTGGACCGTTTCACGATTTTACGTGACGACCAGAGTCTAACGTATTACAGACGCTTGAAGGAGACCGCGGACAACTGCATGCGCGCACTGTTGCGTACACCCCCATTCATTGTATAAAAGTAAACACCAAGATATAAAACTCAAGTCCGAACCGGCTGATATCGCGCTCGCAAATATCCCCACAACTTTCATTTCGACAACTTTCAAGCAAAACGATTTGGTGGTTTCTCCTCGTATTATGTGAACGTCACGCCCGGTTGAAAGGAAATCCTATGTTTGTCAGCGCAAAATACGATTAAATAGCTTTTTTCAATGCGCATACCACGCGAATCCTTTCAGGTTCATTTATATTCAAAAATGAAATTTATCATTTCGGTTTTCAGATACCATTTCTAACGACCCTAAACATCAACTTTCTAATTAGTGGTACCCACTTAGTCAATAGGATATTGAACTTTCGGAGGGATAAATTGTTTTTCAGTCTAGCGGGGATATTTTCTAACGGGGGACTCTCAGCAGCTGTTGATTCGCTAGTTTCGTGTTGCATGACATGAAGCTGTGGACAGGAATTTACTACGATGGATTCTTGGTAGATATTTTTTGTGTTAAACTTAACATAAACAGACTTATACATGGAATTTTATGCATGATCAGTGGTTCAGAAGCACTAAAGATATACATTCTTTTGAGGTCTGAGAAATATGCGTGTGAGCAAACATAGGAAACACATGTATCGCTCAAAAACGATAAGCAACTCTCAGACGGAGTATACGTAGACACATACATCTTCATGTAAGCATGAAACTTACAAAACAAAATCTCTTTTCAACAAAGCGATCAAGCAGTTAGCATTATAGTTGAGAATCTTTATAGACCAAAACGAGAAACATCGTGTTTCAAACGCAACCGGTTTTGGGCCCGTGGTGCAACCAGTTCTTGGTCTAAGAGGGACAAACGTGTTTCGGGAATCCGAACATTTTTTTTTCTATTTAAAACAAAGCACAGTACAGACATTCCACCTTTTGATTTGTAGCACCTGCCAGTGTCCCCATTATATTGTCTTTGTTGATTTATTTTTGTAGGATGCACAAGTTGTTGACCTATATGAGACGTATTTCTTCATTCTCTATGCATATTATTTGTGACTCATAAAATATGTATGCTCATATTCGTAGTAAATGATTTGTGACCCAAGGAATATGTATGCGCGTTCTCGTTAAATATGTATGCTCATGCTCGTTGTCCAGTATGCTTATATGACTACAGTATTGTATACGACACGTATAGTAAAAGTAAGAACACAGTCTGCCTTTATGTAATTTAATGTTTGCATTTCAGTTTTCTGTTCATCACCGGATTTCTTCTGCTGTCCTTTACATCTCATGGTAAGCTGTCCAGACAGTGTCCATGTGCTGTGTTATTTGCTTTGAGATTAAATCAAAATGAAAGCAGTTGCATTTAGGATCCAAAACTGGTGCACAAAGACATGTACAAATTATTACATCAATCAATATATATAAACAAAAAGTGCTACAAATTATATATTTTTGAAAAGTTAGCAAACATGTGATTTTTTCTCACACAATCATATGCGTCCAAGGGCCCTTGTTTATACAGTAATCATAGAAATGCATCATCTCCTTTTCAAAGAAATATCGATTTAACATTTTTATCTAAATGAGTATTCTTTTCATGTTTGTAAAAAAATTAGTGAATATATTGTCTAAAAGCAAGTTTTGCTTTTTGTCCTTTTTGTTTTCTTACCAAGATGAAAACATTTGAAGTTGAATATGCAACTCTAGGCTCGACATATCAAAGGGACTAGGGTTTGACTCGATCTGTTGACAAAATAACATGTGCATTACAAATTCAAGACACGCTTTTGTGATTTACATTGTTTCGATAAGTTTGCCACAAACCTGATGTTTTTATGAGAATAAATAAAAACGATGAATCCATTTTTTTTGGAAAAATGTGATGTCCCATTTCTATGACTGTTCTATAAACACGGAACAATTTAATGGACACATGATTGCGTCAGAAAAAAATCACGTGATACAAGACATGTGCTGACGCGTCGCATCTGGCAGCACAGTGCACACAAGTGAATTTACATTTTAATGAGGGTGTTAAGGTAAGTGCTGCTTGATCTTGCATAAACAGCCCATGAGCAGATGGTGTCAGTTGGAAGAGTCCGCTTTTCATCTCAGCTAACTTGTCAGTCAGCTGAGGATGGTTTAAACATCTTCTATTCAACGTTCCTTCAAAAGTTGTAAATATGGCTTGATAAAAAATTAAAAGGTTAAAAAGACATTGACCCTTGACCTCTAAAGGTTGCGTGTTACACAAATATGCAGTGTTGCAATACCTACGCGTGAGCCCAACACGATTGAAATTGGATGAAATTGCCCAGGCTATGGCTAGATGAAACTTTCAAAGATCCAGATGCCATTGACCTTTAGAGGTTACATGTTCATTACAAAACTATGCAGTGTTGCAATACCTACAAGTTCAGTCTAACATGATTAAAGTTGGATCAAAATTGACCAAGTTATGGCTGGATGAAACTTTCAAAGGTCCAAATGACCTTGACCTTTGACCTCAAGAGGTAACATAGTTAAATAAAAATATACAGTGTTACCACCATCAACTCAATCAGACGAAAATTGACCGACCAAGTTATGGATAAATTAAACGTTCAAAGGTCCAAATGTCCAAAACCCTTGACCTTGAGAGGTAACATGTTCAGTACAAAAAATATACGGAGTTACAATAGCTACAATTTGATCCCAACATGAACCAAATCAGACGAAAATTCATCAAGTTATGGCTAGATGAAACATTAAAAGTCAAAATGACCCTGACCACTGAACTTTAGAGGTTACAAAAAACATGCAGCTTTGCAATGCCTAAAATTTGGGCTCAATGTGGTCAGAATTGATGAAAATTGATAGAGTTATGGTTGGATGAAAATTTCAAAGGTCCAAATGACCTTGGCCTTTTACCTTCAGAAGGTACATGTAAATTATAAAGTATTTAGTGTTGCAACAACTACAATTTGGGTCCAATATGGTCAAATTGGATGGAAATTGACAGAGTTATGGCTCGATTATTCAATACCTGTTTTGCAGGACTCTCCAGTTCCGACTTCTTGGAAGCTATCTTATCTATGTTCTCTTTTTAGTCCCCCGCCCACTTGGTGGGGGACTATAGGTTTGCACCTCGTCCGTCCGTCCGTCCGTCCGTCCTTCCGTCCGTCCGAAGCTTCTCCGGGCCATATTTCCAACACCATAACACCCACAGCTACCAAATTTAATGTGTTTGTACTTCCTAGGATAGAGGTGTATGGTGTGCCAAAAGTAGGTCACTAGATCAAATATCTGGGTCACAGAATACATACGTATGAAAAATCTTGTCTTTTTTGTCCTTTTATTTAGAGTCATGAAATGTTACACAAATGTGAAGCTTAGTCTAAAAAAGTGTCATAAAGCAAAACTAGGTCACTAGGTCAAATATTTGGGTCACCACGATATGTAAATATACAGAAACAAATTTTGTCCGGCACATATCTTCCCTATATTAATGCTACCTCTTCTATTTTTTTATGGTGGGTAGACCTTTGGTAGTAGCTGTGCATAGGCATTGTTTTGTGTGGCTAATTATTTGCATTAATTAATTATGTAACAAAGTTCGTTAAGCAAGACAAATTTTGTCCGGGCCATATCTTCTAAACTATTAATGCTAGCCCTTTGAATTTTTTGTGGTGGATAGACCATAGGTAGTAGGTGTGCATAGGCATTGTTTTGTGTGGCTAATTACTTGCATTAATTAATTATTTAACAAAGTTCGTTAAGCAAGACAAATTTTGTCCGGGCCATATCTTCTAAACTATTAATGCCAGCCCTTTGAATTTTTTTATGGTGGGTAGACCTTAGAGGGGATATGGTAATGGGCACCGTCCATGTGTCCGTCCGTCCGTCAAATATTTGGGTCACAGTAATACATAAATGTACAGTATTTTCATGTCCTTACTGTAATTCTTAAAAAATTTTGACTTCTTGTTTAAAAGTTTACTGATAATGTATTGTGACCTAAAAGTGTGTCACGACGCAAAACTAGGTCACGAGGTCAAATATCTAGGTCACAGTGTAAACTCCATGTAAAACCTTGTCCATGCCATATTTCCCTTACTATAATACCTACAGCTACCAAATTTATCATTTTAATACTACCTGGGGAGTTGTTGTGTCACATGGCAAAAGTAGGTCACTAGGTTAAATATCTAGGTCACTGTGAAATCCATTCAAATCTTGTCCGGGCCATAACGTTTTTGTCCTTTTACTTAGATTAATGAAATTTTACACAAATGTGAAGCTTAATCTAAGAATGTGCCATACTTTTATTTTTTTTTCCTCTAGGTCACACCCCTATATAGTAGTCCATTCAACCTCGTGGGCGACGAGCGGGGGACTATTTATTGCTCTGCAATACTCATTAACTTGTTAAAGATAAAAGTAAGCAATCGGAAGAAAATGATTGCCTGTGTCTCTACTTTGCAAAGTTGATGAAGGTTTGGACCGCCTGGTGTATAACCTATTCTACGAGGACCTGATTCTAAATAATCTTTTGATCTTCAAAAACCCTGGTTTAAAGAAAATTGATTGCATTTTTAACCAAGTTTTTTAAATTTAAATGATATCTACAATGGTTGCGAAGTGAGTAAAGACACTTGGATGTTTTTCTTGATATTTTGTCTTTTGACAAAGTCCGGCATGAAGGCCTCTTTTTTAAAAAAGCAGCTTTCTGTTCCTGGTCTTGTTGTTAATTTTCTTAGAAGTTATTTGTCAAACTGCCTCCAGCGGGTTACCATTTATAACGAAACCTACTCCTGGTTTCGAGTTGAGGCAGGCCATTTTCTTGGTTTAATTTCATTAATGGCATCACTGGTAACGTTTCCTGTGACATCAAGCTTTTTTGCAGACGACACCAGTGTACTCGAGGTTATCCACAACCCGGTTACTTCCGCTGAAAGAATAACTGTTGATCTTGGAAGAATTCAGAGGCCGTCTGTAAAGCTATTTTGCAGAATAAATTTTCGGAAATCAAGATTGTTTTTTGTGTAAGTGAAATTAAGTATCACTCTACAATACGGCCAATGTTGAGTTTAAAAAATGCCAATTTTTATGAGCATTTTGGAGCTAAAAAAAATCATGGTTTTTGCCCAAACACCCACATGGTTTTGAATTTACAACAGAATGTAAATGAGCTGTCAGTTTGACTTAGGTCCGCTAGGCAATGGGAAGTGATCAACTTCCCGTTGGTTTGGGGAGAACAATGGGTCAGTGGACTAGGGAGGGAACAATGGACCAGCGGGCTTGGCAGACAACAATGGACATTGCTAATCTGTTGTTTAAGCGGCTGAAAGCATCAGGAAACCACATCGTTGTGATCTTTTCCGAAAAAAATTCAAAGATTCCTTTCCAATTACAACTGGATTATTTTAGTTTAAATTTTCCTTTGTCTATAATATTGGCATACTGGGCACCCTACTCTTCCTGTTAATATAACACGTATAATGCACATATCACAGAATAGATAAAAGCTTAATCTGGTCCCCCTATTGTACTTGAATAGCTTTTTTTCATCCACTGGGCATATGAAACTGTTTAGGCTTTAAATAATTATCCCCAAATGTTTCGAATTTGTGTAGGAGACATCTGTGCTGAAAGTTTATCGGAAGCCTTGCTTATATAAGTGGGTTATCTATAGTTTTGGTGCGGAGGACACGAATCACCAATTATTAATTATAGATACTTAATCATCATGGAATTTAGCCCGTTCGGACTTTCTCATGACCCTCTGGTATCCTTAACTTCCCTATCATCCATTTCTCCTCCTGTCTTCTCTTCTGCCCCAAGATCATAACCTGACTTTTCTTCTCTCTAAACTCTAATCTCCACTTTTCTCCTTAGCCCCTTGCTATCCTCAAAAGTACCTATAACTCTCTTCCTGTATCTGCCATTAACACAATGTCATCAGCAAACAACAACCCTGGTATTTTTTCTGCTCCTATTGTTACTCCTTTATTGCTCTCTAACAGTTCAGTTCCCGGTTCTCTCATGTATATGGCAAACAAAATCGGTGATAACACACAACCCTGTATTAGCCTGATGTCTAACCTTGCTCCCTGAGTTTCCACATCTTTTATACTGAGACTACAATTTATACCTACATCTAGAGCCTTTAAAACTTCCAGATAGCCACCTCCAAAGCCTAGCCCTTCCATTTTAGCCCACTGTGCATTTCTCCAAACTCTGTCATAAGATTTCCACACATCAAGGAAGGCCATGTACACCTTTCTTTTCCTTTTTCTTGCTATCTCTAGCCCCTGTGATAATGTAAACAATATGATCAACAACCCTCCTGCCTGGTCTGAAACCATTCTGAATCTCTCCTAACAAAACCTGTCTCTCCACAACTCTCCATAGTATCATGTACATTACATGTGCAAAAATTTTTCCTGTATTTGAGGCTAATGCTTTCCCACTGTACTAATCTAGGCTATCTACTGATCCTTTCTTCGGGATGTATGCTATCTTCAGCTCCCTCCATTCTCTTGGGGCCTCCTTTCTTTCAATAACCAAATTAAACAGAAATTTCAAACTCTCCCACAATTTTTTTGGACCTTTCTTTATAAACTCATTTAGTACCTGATCTGGCCCTGGAGATTTTCCAACTTTCAACCTGCCCACTGCTATTTCAATCTCTACTCTCTCAATTCTCTTGCATAGTTCCTGTTCCCACCTGTCAGGTCCTGTTTCTACTCTACCACCAGGTGGCTCCCTGCCCCCCCCCCCCGTGGGTTATAAATTTCTTCCCAGTGTTCCTGCAATGCCGCTTCTGTATCCTTAGCCTCCTCTACTACTTTGTCTTTATGCTTTAGCTTGTCAATTCCTACCCTCTTCCTTCTCAACACGTGTTTCCAGAAAACCACAGATGAATCACCTCCACTTGACAGAACCCTTTTCATCATCTCATCATTCCTCCTTATCCTTTTCTGTGTCTTCATCCCCAGTATGATCCTTCTTCCCTCCTTGTACAGCCTTAGCTATTTCATTCTGCTGTCTGCATTTCCTGGCAAACCTCCAAGCTTTATTCTTAACCTTCCTATCTTTAATTGCACTCTTTATCTCTGCATCTATGCTATACACTTTCTTCTCTACTGGTACTCTTTTCCTTCCTATAACATCCTTTGCAACCTCAAATATTACTCTCCTTATGTCATCTGCCATCCCCTGAATATCAACTGATTCACTCTCCACCCACCGTCCCTCCCACCCCCTCAGCTCATCATGTAGTCTTTGTCTGTATGCCTCCCAGTCAGTATCCTTACCAACACATCACACCCATTTGACGCCCCCTTGTTTCTTCTCTTTCTTCATACACCTAAGATTCACAACTATCCAATTATGGTCGCTTTCAATATCCATATGCCCTTCCTCATCATGCTACATGTCTCAATATCCCTGAACATTCTTTCACCTACCAGCACATAGTCTATGATTGATCTCCGGTCACCTGCACCTCATGTCCACTTTCCTTTACAATGCATGTCCCTATTCAAAATCCGTAGCCCGAACTCTCCAGAGAAGCGAAGGAGCCTCCTGCCATTCCTGTTTTTGTCTCTATCACCTCCATCAATCCATCGCCTGTGTGACCATTGAAGTCCTCAACAACCATGACCTGGTATCTCTGCTCCTGTACACTGTTGACATGCGTTCTTAACTGCTCATACACCTGGACATTCTATTCCTCTGGTAATCCCTCTCTGCCTACATATACTACCCCTAGTGCTATCTTACTCCTCTGTGACTCTATTCCTATCCACTGTATCTCGTTCCTAATCTCACTGTTCTCATCATCTTCGATCCCAACCCTTCCTTCTTAATAAGAAAACTTACCCCTCCTCCCTTTCTCTGCCCTACTGCTCTCCCTCTTCCTGTGAAGTTATACCCCTCAGGTATATCTAATTGATCCTGTTCTCCTCCCCTTAAATGTGTCTCTGTCAGGGCCACTGCATCCATGTCTTCCTTGTCAGCTACCATGCAAATATCAACCATCTTTCCTCTATCTCCTCTGCAGTTTACATACCCCACTCTAATGCTTAACCCCTGGTCCTTCCTTTCTGTTTTCTTTCCTCTTCCCTCCCTGCCAGTCCGAGCCTCTTGAATGGGTGCTGGGTTACCTAGTTTTCCTGCTGTTGTTGCACCCACTCACTATACACCTGCCCTAACCTGTCTCCTCCTATCTGGCTCGGGTGCAAACCATCCCACGTAAACATCTTCCTCCTGCCTACAAAGTCCTCCCATACATCCCTGAAGGCAAATCCTCTCTCCCTGCACAACCCTCCCAGCTGCCTATTAATTGCTACAATCCTTTTGGCTTCCCACCCACTCATCCTATACCTGGGCAAAATCCCCATCACAAGAGGCTAACAGTGTAACTGCCCTAACCTGTCTAAAAGACTCTTGAACCTCCCCATCACTATCTCTGTTCCCACCCTGCCCCTTCCTCCCCCCGTCCTCTCTGTCTGCTAGGTCGTTAGTCCCTACCTGAACCACAACCCTAGGACACTCCCCACTAGACCTGACTAACCCCTCTACACGCTCCTCCACATCCCTAATCTTTGCCCCTGGTAAACACACCCTAACCCTATTCCCTCTATCCTCGCTACAGAACATCCTGTCTACCCTCCTTACAATGCTATTCCCCACCCTGAATAACATAAGAATAGTCATATAGCAATGATTCGGTGTGAAGACCAATAAATATTGTTTAATCTTGTCATAAGTTTTATTATAAAAAAACTATATCGTGCCATCATGTCGTTAATTGCAAAAACATAATGAGGGCATCAGCAAGATTGATCTCTGCGAAAGAGCACATGGCGGTGCCCACAAGTCAATCATTAGTAGTGGAAAGCAATCAAGAGGTACCAAATTTTCCTGTCATGACTCATGAATATATTGTCTTTGCACTCCCAAGAATATTTCATAGAAACAGTCAAAACGCAAATAAATTCAATACAAAGTGGGATGGTCAGACATCGTACTCCATATTGCGTAGTGTGGTACTAATTCTATAACGGGCTAACTTAGCATTGTATATTGTACGCCTGTACAAACATTTACTATTAGTACATTAAACAATTAGACATTTTTGAAATCGCGAATAAGGTAAATGTTTTATCGAGCTGCGGTATTGCAAAGTTATTTCAGGTCAATCCATAATTCTTTGGTGGCGAAAGGGGGGGGGGGGTTACAAAACAGAAAAAAGAGACTGATAAAGTGAGTTCTGCCAAACATATGATTTTGATATATGCCAGTGTGAAAAGGTTCTGTGTGTACAAGAACAGTTACTGTCTCGATTTTATTATCACCCATCAAGGCTAACAAACGGGATTGAATGATATTGACAACCCATCTAAGTGACCAAGGCAGCATGACCAAGGTTTGGAATGGCATCTCTTTGCCCAAACCAGGGTGGGAATTGTTACAAGTTGAATGACAAAGTCAGCTGAGAATGGACTGTTCACACAGCCCTCTTGTTTATTGGAAAAAATGACTTGGAATTGTTGCCTAGACTTAGCCCAGATCAACATCTTTGCTGTGTGCCCAACCTGTGCCACGGAATGCTGTTGACTGAATCTTGCTCTGACAAAGGAATAATTTTGTTGTGACGTGTGCAATGAGTGTGCTTTTAGGCTGGAAACTATGTGAGCTTCCCATTATTTGGGCAGTGGTGACTTGCATGCATATATTTGATGTGCTAAGATCTCATGGAAAGGTTGTTTGCCTGGCATTGTATAGTTTATTGCCAATGTACAATTTACTTCCAGAATTGCCCTGGTTACTGACTCCAGGAATCGTATGTGTCTCAGTGGGAAATATGCACATCGCTGTCAATAATATGCAGGTGAGAAGAGCACCTGATGTTTTTGAAAGAAAATATCGCAATTAGTTGTGTAACGTTACCTCTTGACTGCCATTGCCAGGATCTCTGTGTCTGGGTCAAACGCCCAAGAAATCAAGATGAGTTCACTCACTTGATTTTAAACATGAAAGTCCCATGGCAAAATCTCTCAGTTCTTATGGATGCTGTGGTGACTCCCTGTATGCATGCTCCATGTATCATCCTTCTTCTTCTTCTGGGTGCCATTGCTGACTTGCTCTTTGGAGTAAAAGTTTCATGAACTTTCTTTCACACTCACTGTTCTAGTGCTTTATGCACATTCCCTTCTGTGGAAAATCATTTCTTAGCAGTCCGAGACTCTTCAGAGAGCTAGATAGCTGATATCTGATATCTGTCCTGGAGATACCACTGAAATACTTGGAAGAAGAGCTGGTCATCTAGCTGGAAATCGAGATTTTCAAAATGGTGTCTTGACATACAGATTGCATAGAGCAGGAAGACACTGCACATCAGGCAATTGCTACCTTTCACCAGCAAGCCATAGGTGTTTATCCAGTGACCACATTGCCAATATTCTGGTTTGATAAAGGGCACAAGCTAGACTCATGGAGCCACTATATTACAGCCTTGGACTATTATCAGCATTGCTATGGTTGTGGCCTCCAGTTGGGTCATGTTTGTACTCATGAATTGATGTGTAAATACCGTGACGATTGAGTGGAAGACAAATGGCTGCTCTTTGAGCAGGCATGGAGAAAGAGTAATAGAGGGAGGCATAGGCAGCAGGCCATAGGTGCCAAATGTCAAGCTTTAAAATCTGACTGAGGAACTGATGTGACTCAAGTGGCTGCCGTCTTTGCACCTGAACCCCACTGGGGAGTTAGGAGAAGAGGTGACATAGTCACAAGCAGGGCAGCAAGAGACCTCCTTTGGCAGATCACGAGTGCCCAGCTTCACCCAAGATGACCATTGCCAAGCGGGAGAGAGAAGTAAGGCACCCAAGTCTGTGTTGGTGCCATCTGATGTTAGTGCGTCTTTGGCTCCTGCAGAAGTGGCCCTCTCTGGTGACCCAAGTGCCACCTTCATTGCCTCCATATGTAGTGGTGGCCTTGCCTCCTGCACCTTCAGTAGGTCATCCCAAAGTGTTGATGCCTGTGCTGCAGAAAGCAATCAGACTCTGTCAATAGAGCAGCTCACTGCTTCTGCCATCAGTCAGCTTTTTCTTGGCCCTGAAGCTCTAATGTTCCATGAACTCCTTAAGGTTCTCTCCTGCCTGTAGATTTTTCAGTCTGCAGATGCTGTGGCCCCTGGTCTCAGCCACTAGAGACCCACCAGGCACCCTCTTGCCAGCAAACTCCTCAGTCGGTGGCTGCCATGTCCCCTGCTAATGGTCTGCTGGAAGCCTCCCTCTCCCCAATGGACGTGGAGCAGATGGGAGCAGTGTTTGAGGCTGTGATGACATGCACAGAAGCCCTTGCTACCCTACACCTGGCATGGTGACAGACCCTCTGCTGTCAGTAGTAGCCACCACATTGCTTGTAAATGAGGCTTTGGGCCTCACCTCTCCCCTTGTGAGTCCTGAGTTTTCAGACCTTGACACTGAGGATGAAGATGAGCTTCTGTTTGCAAATGCATCCATCAGCTGATCCTAGCTGGGATTGGTGTGTCAACCCTCACCCCAAAGTCACTCTGAACAGCTGAGCTAGATGGTGGCCATTGGACCCTTGGAACAACTCTCCATACCCATGGATACCACTCTGCCTCCACCACAAGCTTTGACCATATCAAAGGCCTCATTGAGAGCCTAAGGTGGGTGACCATGCTGTAGTCCCACCAGCTGAGGAGACACATGGGGCAGTCACATTGTCCACTGGGGCTTGTCTCGCCAGGAAACATGTCACAAGACCCCTATCCCTTTCTTGCTCTCTGTAGTTTTATGACCAGCTCACAGCTAAGACTTGCAGCACACAGGTTTCTGCTGAGCTGCCGAAATCTAGCTACCTGAAGCAAGGGCGACTCATACCAAAGCCAGATGTACAGGCTGTAATGGTATTCTGTGCCGGGGCTGATCTTTCCCTCCAATCTACTGCCAGTTGATTTGGATTAGGAGGAGTTTGATGCTCTGCATCACTATGTCTTCCAAGGCCTTCATGTGACTGGTAGAGGATGCAAGGGGATCCATCCTAACAGTGTTGTATTCTGATGTCTCATTGGCCACCTGTAGATCTCTCCTGGATAACCTCAAGGGCTCTGTGCATATCACGGAGGCTGTGTGGGATTGGCTAGACCAGGTGTCACTTGCAATTATGTTGTGGCGAGCAGTTGATTACCAGGTGTGAAACTGGCAATCAACTCATGTTGGGGGCTTACCTTTGTTTGTTGCGGAGGGATGCCTACCGTCAGGATCAGAAGCTGCCTCACTTTAATTGCACAGAGCTCTTCTCTGGAACTTTGTTCAGAGGAGAGATGGCAGAAGTTGTTTGCAAGGATCAGGACCTTTGGGTCCCCTTTGATGATCAGACCAGCACCAAGGCATTGACTGTTTCTGTATGGGCAGTTTCTTGCTTGACCACTTCAGCCCCAAAGTGTGGCTCTCAGACAATGCCTACTCACCCTTCAGCTCATGCACCTCTGGGGACAGGATGAGCAAGCAGTGATCTGAGAAGGGGGAGTGCTTCAGCAAAGCCAAGGGGTCAGGCAAGCCTCAGGGCTCCTGACTGGGGCATGCTAAACTGTCTTTTATTAGGATCCGAATCTGCCACACCTTCAGACTCAGCACAACAGCCAGTCAGCGGCTGCCTCCCCACCTTTCCTAAGCAATGGAAGTTTACTATGGATGATTTGTTCCTCTCCATCATCCTGAGAAATGGTTAGGTGCTGCCTTTCAACAAAGACAGGCCTCTGTTTAGCTGCAAACCTGAGTGGTTTTTTTCCACCTGCAGCAGAACCCAAAACAACACCGTTGCTGGAGGTGGTTTAGAAGCTTGGAAGCTGGCATGCCATAGAGCTGATGGGGAGTCACAATATTCCAAGATTCTACAAACTACTCTTCCTTGTCCCCAAGCAGGATTGAGGATGTCACTTGGTGATAGGTGTGTCAATGCTGAACATCTCGGTGGTCCCATCTTTGCAGAGGGAGACCCCCCAGCCAGTGGCAGGGGCTCAATGGTCCATGCAGTGAATGACATGTCTGGATCTCAAGGACATGATCTACCATGAGCCAATTGCTAAGACTTTATGCAAGTTTCTGCTATTTAATTTTTGGGCTAATCTTACCAGTTCAGGGCACTTCTGTTCATCTTTGCCTTGGCACTGCTGGTGTTCATGTAGTTCATGCAGACAGTTGCTGCTTACCTCCACCAGTCCGCTGCTCGCATTCATGTGTACCTACCCAATTGGCTTATCTGGGCACTTTGGCACTTGGATTTGAGGTGTCACACATAGATCACTCTGGACTTTGTCAATGCTTTGGCCTGAAGGTGAATAAAGGCCAATCTTCATCTGTTGTCCCAGGGAAGACAGGCAGGAGACATGTTTGTCTCTGCTAAGAGCTTTTCTGACTCTCAGTTCCCTCTGCTTAACAATTGCAAGCCCTGTTGGGCTACCTGGCCATAATGGACTTCCAAGTCCCACTTGGTAGCCTTCACCATTGCCCCTTGCAGCATGCTCAGTGGGTGAGATAGTCAAGGGAGCATGGCTACCATACCCCTATGCAGGTCCACTTCAAAGACCTTCCGCATCTTTGATGGTGGACTGTTTGGGAGAACATAATGTTGGAACAGACACTGGTTCCTTTTCAGGCCCAGCTTAACTTCCACAGGGACTCTTCACGGTCCAGGTGGGGAGCTCACATGGAGAACTAGATGGCATCAGCCTATTGGGCAATGCTCTTCATGTCTCACCACATAAACTGTTTGAAAATGGAGACTATACGTACGCCACTCCTCCAGTTCTGGGACCTGGTGGGGCAAAAACATGTCCTCATAATGTGTGACAACAGGACTGTAATAGCCTACCTCCATCTGTAGGGCAGATCCTGCTCCTGCAAGCTGAAGGAGGCATCACTTAATGGTGCTCGGAACATGACGTCCAGACACACATGAGGCATGTCCCGGGACATCATAATGTTCTGGCAGACCAACTCTTGAGAAAAGGTCGGCAGGCAGGGATGGAGTGGTTGCTCCATCCACAAGTTATTCAGGCCATGTGGGCTAGGTGGGGGACTACATATGTGGACCTGTTTGCGACACCTGAGAATGCAAAACTTCTGGTTTATGTCTTGCCAGTTTCAGACCCCCAGGCCCTAGCAGTGGATGATGCAGCCATAGACTGGTGCAACCTTTGAGCACATCCCTGTCCACTACCACAGATCCTTCCAAGGGTAATGTGCAAGGTGTGGTTGCACTACTGCAATTTGATTCTCGTTGCATCATGGTAGCCAAGGACAGATTGGTAGAGATAACTCTTAAAATTAAGCATCGTTACCCTGCTAGGTTTATCAGCATGGCCAAAACTTCTGGTGCAGCCAAAGATGAACCTGTCCCACAGGAACCCTCAAGTTCTCAACGTCCATGCTTGGTGGTTGTCACACACTTCATCAGTGACAGAGGTTCGGCAGAATCAGTCACAGATGGAATTGCCAGAGGAAGGCTTCGATCCTCTTCTCGGACTGTTTACTCAGCTCACTGGACGGTGTTTTACAACTGTTGCGCCAATAGGAGAATTCACCCTAGGTCTCCATCTATTGCAGACATTGTACATTTCTTACTTTATCAGTGGGAAGTCCTTTGCAAGAGCTCAAGAACTGTGGAGGGATTCCGGTCAGCCATCTCCTTAACCCTTACCAAGGTTCTTGACATTTGAATTGGGTGCCACCCTGATATGTTGGTGCTCATTGCATCCTTCTACACTGACAGGCTGGCAGTGAGACCCGGGCAGTGAGACAGGTCCTTCCACAGTAGGACCTTCTGCTGGTCTTGGTCATGTTGAAGAAATGGCTCTTTGAGTGCCTTGAGGCCCCCAACAGGTGGACCTTAAGTACTGGATGTGGAAAAATTGTTTTCTATTAACACGCACTTCAGGGGCTTGAAGAAGGGCAATCCATGCTCTAGCTCATGACTAAATCCAATGGTCACCTGACCTCTCCAAGGTGACCCTGAGGCCTCACGTGGGCTTCCTAACAAAGAACCAAGTGGCTCTAGATCCAGCTATGGCCTTTAATGGTTTTACCCTCCATGCTATGGATACTGCTCTTTCCCCAGAGGAAAGAGTCCTGTGTCCCATGTGAACCCTTCATTGGTATCTTTCATGCATGCAGAGGCTGAGTGCCTTAGAGCTTGTCTCAGCCAGAGCTCATGAGGTGTGAGCCTTTAATGCATCTTTGTAGACCTTGTGAAATGTTGCAGTTGTCCACATTCTCTGAGCCTGCCACTGGTGATTGCCTATGACCTGTGCCGAGCACTACTTGCATGACATGATAGTGCTAGAGGAGGGCATGTATACCTTTGTGGGCACCAAAGCCTTCTTTGCTTAGGTTTCAATATCTGTCCATTAAGCTTGACAGATTCCATCAGAGCAGTCACCGTGTTCCAATTTATGGTGCTCTTGTGGTTTAGAGTTGATGCAGTCCATAGGTTGGTTCACTTCTTAGTGGGCGTATGGCTATTGGCTAAATTGACCTAATCTCTGACTTGTATCAGGCAGTCATTCCTGCTGTCCTGACAATTACAGCCTGTTGACCCAGGTGTCCACTACCCTGTGGAACCATATACCAGCCCCCCCCCCCCCCCCTGTGGCCCATCAGTTTAACGACTAGGTCCTGTTAGATCTTCAGGTCCAAAGGAGTAGATACAGACAGGGTTTAACCATGAGGTGGACCGCTATCACGTTTGGTGGGCAATTTCCAGGGGTTCAGTGCAGTCCCATACTTGTTGGTAATGAGGGTTTCTGGCTTTGGCTAGATTCTGCTGTTTGTGACCTCAAGTCCACATACCCCAGAGGTTACCTTTCAGACGTTGCTTCCTCACATAGACTAATGGCCCCCCCCCCCCCGCCCCGTGTCTGGGTGCCCATATGTGGTCTGTATGCCAATACCAACACCCCTTCTGCCTTTGTGTCTGTAAACTAGCAATGGTGGTAACGTTATGTAACTAATAGGTGAATTTTTTTGTTATTTTGGTACAGGTAAGTATACTTACCTGTCGGCCACCAGAGAAGCCTACCCAACCACCTGGCTTCCTTTCTCAGAGCTGACATCAACTGATCACTCATCAAAAGAGGAAGGATGATATGGGGAGCATGCATGCCTGGAGTCACCACTGGATCCATAGAAACCAAGAGATGGCGCCAGGGGAACGTCAGGTTCGGTATTAAGTGAGTGAAGTCAACTCTAAAGACACAGAAGTCTTTTGGCAATGGTGGTGGAAAGGTAAGTACACTTACTAATACGGAAATTATTACAAAATACACGTTTTAACGTTTGACAGTTTGTCAGTTATTCCCTGATTGTTTTACTGTGAGTTTGATCAAACTTTCTATTCTGGAACATTAAAATTCATTATGTATTACAACAAGGATAAAATGAAATAAGGACCATCTAGGTACTCAGGCAGCATGTCAAACAATACAGGCCTTCTATTTTATCATCCTTTTGGATATATTGACAAAATTTTAAGAATAATCATTCAGCTGATATAAGCCATATTCTTATAACGAATTATAGGCATATTGTGCTGCATTTTTAATCGACAAAGGAACTCAGAAGAGCTTAGCTATGTTTTGGAATTAATGTCATGTCCGTATCAAATCTGGTTGTGTTTTGTCCACGCGAAGACCTTGTTTTGGTGTTTACATAAAATTTTGGAAGTAAATGCTTCCTATACTGCAATGTTTGACCACTCAGGGATTGGTTTCACTCTATGGGCAGGGGTTGTCCAACGGGCTAAAATCTATTCCATTTATTGAAATCAAATTACAACAATGTAGACCTGAAGATCTGCTTATAGATCCTGTTTAGTCTATTTGGGCTGGTGTAAAGTTCTTGTTGGGAATGTAACTGATACCTTTATTTTTTAATGTACGAAAAATGCAAATTTTGACATGTTGCATCATATAATATACACAATTCTAATGCAAATTTAGCAGTCTGACTTAAAATTCTTAATTTTCCTGTCATTGTTTGGATGATATTTATGAACTGTGGTCATGTAATTACCTTTTATAAATGTACATTGAAATTAAGGGCCAAATTTGTTTTAGGCTTACTTTAAATGAATGTGAGTGTATTCCAAATTGGGAGGATTGGAATCCCGTAAAACTGGTTTAACCCACTGGCAATATATTGGTAACCTGTTCCAAGTCAGGTAGAAGATACCCTCATTCATTTCAATTTCATAATTGTTGGTCATGCAACCTTTTGACGATGAACACCAGTATGCCATACCATTTCGAAAATGATACTGGATCTGACAAGGTTCAGCTGGTATTCGGTTTGGTCTCATCATTATCATTGAAAACTGTTGTCTGCTTCTCTTTTCATGGATTGTGCGAACATTTTGAACATTCAGGCATTTTTTGCACATATTGCAGTGCAGTAAGTGTTCAAAATGTAATGGGTCTGATGTTGTTTTCATAATTGTAACCTGTTTGGTAATCATCGCTCTATCATCATTGCACCTGATGAGTATAGTTTGTTACGGTGAAAATCATGTCAGGTTGGCTCTAAGTGTTTGATGTGCAGCTGTTGCATGGTTACTTTCAATGAATGGGTAAATTTATATATTTGACTTTTTTTCTCTCTCTCCTTTGTATGAATAATTAACATCTCAATTAGCTGAGTGACAAGGCGACCTTTGTCTGATTGTCAATGAAAAGATTTAAAACTGTTACATGGAAGACAGCTGCACTTACAGTTACCTTTAGGGATTTCAACATGATCTTTCTCTCTCTCTTTCTCTCTCTCTCTCTGTCTCTCTCTCTCTTCATAAAACCTCTTTCTCTGATAAATGTGGTAGACTTTTACAATAATTTGGACTGTTATTCATTTTGACCTTTTGAACTTTATATAGCCATGCATTAGATTACATTATGCTTGGCTGACTGGCAGATGACTTACAATGGCATACTACATTTTTTTAATTCTATTTTTTTACCTTAATGAATGACTTATTAGATGACTTGTGGGATTCTATGCCTTCTTGAACATTTAATTTTCCTTTCAAAAATACTTCTGGAAAACATATTTGAAGTTTGACAGCTATCCTTACAATTTTTTTGCTATTGTAATGCAATTTGACTAGTGTTCTTGTAATTTTTGACTGCTGTTTTGCGTTTTGAGACCTGATATCACTCGTTTCTATCTGCTTTTTGACATTTGAAGAAGTGTACTTGCAAATTCTGACACTGTATTGAACTTTAACCACTATTCTTGTACATTCATAAACTTTCCTTTTTGTAACACTCTTAGTTTATCTCCTTTAAAACAACTTCATGCCTTTAGGTACATGTTGAGAACACATCGAATAGTATAATCATGTTGTTTGGTTTCTTGTTGATGGTCATTGTTAGCTTAGGGGCTTTTTTGATGGATTGATGTGGGTGGTAGTGTCACTTTGTGGACTTGTATAGATGATGATCATTATTGGGACAGTGGTTGCAACTAGTATGTGTATAGTCAAAATCAGCTTTTGTGACGAAGATGTATCAAATGTTTTTGTATGATACAGTTTGCTTAAAGTCTCTATAACATCATTTTGTTCCTTGATACTTTCACTCGGGTTTTCCTTTATTACAGATCAGTAACTTGTTTGGTAATCGTCGCTCTATCATCATTGCTTTCTATAATGGAGCTATTGACGCCTCAGTCGTTACTTTTCTTTTGGTAAAGGTGAGTAAAATGTCTTTCTTCTAGCGTCTTCTCACTTTTGGTGTTTCCTTTGTTGAATAGCAAAGATACATCAATAAACAAGTAAAATCCGACACGACCTTATTTTGTAAGGAAGCAACCATAGAACTGACCGTAAAGGTTCATGTAGGCGTCGTCTGCTTCCTCGTTGTGTTTTTTTAAGTAAACATATGTATAAACCAAATAAACAAAACGTAAAATTATCATTTTATATATGTGTATATATATATATATATATATATATATATATATATATATATATATATATATATATATATATATATATATATATATATATATTTATACATATACATATATATATATATATACATGTTACGTTTCAGATTGCTTTTGATGCCGGTATTTCAAGAAGAGTAGCGTTGTGGTTTTTAATTGGTGCAAGTTCTATGATTCTTGTCAGTACATATTTTTTGCTACCGAAAATGGGCATTGCTTTTGATGGAACAGAAGATCATCAAAAATCCCCACTTAAAGGTAAGTCACTTAAGATCCAAGGAGATTACTAGTTACCTGTTGAGTAGTTTTTCTCTAACTTTTGAAGTGTCCTGCTTGTTCTCATCGTTCTATTATTAGCATTAACAGTTTTTTTGGGGATATGGTATTCTCTGTTGACCATGTTTTTTATATTGTTTATAAGCTCAATTTACGAGCATCAAATCAATATGTTACTGTACAGTAAAACAAAATGACTTAAACAATTCTTGAAACAAGTGTAGGCAGCAGCTCGTATGCGCATTCTTAACATCACGGCAGAGCTGTACAGTTGAACTTCCATGAAACCATGTTTACCCAATATCTTATGAGACAGAAATAAGGAAAAATTTGACAAAAAAGGCAAAATATAAAATGGTGTGTCACTCCTCATTGCATACAACATGAGCCAATATATTTTTTTTATATTTCGTATTCTTTACTGCTTTTGAAACGATCATACTTTAAATATTTACAACCAGATCAAACTTTTTCAGGAAACTTATCAAAAGAGTGCAAGAAATTTAGGGATTCCTGTACAGTGTGTTTCTTTGTTTATTTCCCTTGTTATTACTGATGTTTAAGTGAGTGGAATCGTTATTATAATTAAAAATCAAAATTTCTATATTTCAAGTAGCAATCTGTATCTTGTATAAGTGTTTTATACAACTTGCTGATCATAACATTGGACCAGAAAACGCTCGCAAATAATGTCTCGTCATTATGACAGCAATTGTGAACGGCAGCAAATATTATGACCCTTTAATAAACTAGGCAAAATTAATAACCCTCCGCTTAAATAATTTAATGGTGTACCCATACTTTTTTTAGGTAATTTAAAGATGCGCACATGTATGTGTAGCATAATCCTTTGATTACATCATGTGTAAAGATGAGCAGAGTTGACTGCACATGGGCTGAATGTGACACAAAGTCAAAAAGTGCACTTTGCAGAAAGGATCATGTGTGGTCTTTCCTGTCGCTGTTATGACCCTCCTGACCATTGATTTTTCTCACCATACCTGTGTAATGTGGCCAGAAACTGTGCCAATCATGGGTATAAAGGCATGGGTTTTTTTCTGTTAGTTATGGATTCGCCATCACTGGTCAAACTGTGAACATCACCATGCCAATGCTACCCAAAATGGACAGGGCAAGAGCCATAGGTCGCATTGAAGCCAGTGAAAGTTGCAGAGCTGTCGCAGGGGCAATGGGTGTGAACCACAAATCCATCAATGAGTTGTTGAGAAAATACCGAAACACAAATGATGTTGCCGATTTACCACGCCCGGGAAGGCCAAAGGTGATCACCAGGCAACAAGGCCGTTTCATCGTCAATGCAGCACTGAGGAGTAGGAGCCGTATGGGTCCTGATATTCAGAGCCAGCTGGAGAGAGCCAATCCTCACCAAAGACGCATGTCCACCCAGACTGTTCATAACAGACTGCATGCTGCTGGTTTAAGGTCCCGGAGCATGATAAAAAAGCCGCTTCTTACCCCACGTCACAAGGTTGCTCGGTTGCAGTGGACAAGAGAACATGTCCGTACAACACATGCAGGATGGAGCAATGTTCTCTTCACTGATGAGTGTCGCATTTCCCTCCACAGAAGTGATGGACGTTTTCGTGCATGGAGACGGCGAGGGGAGAGACACGCTGCTTGTTGTGTTCAGCCCACAGTTGCATACGAAGGGGGCAGCATCATGGTGTGGGCGGGCATCTGTGCTAATGGCAAGACAGACCTCGTCATCATGGAAAGAACAATGACAAGCAGACGGTACATAATGGATGTCCTGGAACCCCATGTTATTCCATATGCGGGTGCCATTGGAGACAACTTCATGCTGATGCACGACAATGCCAGGCCACATGTTTCAGCTGTGGTTCGTGATTACCTGGATAGTGAGAGCGTTGAGGTGATGGAATGGCCAGCATGCTCACCTGACCTCAACCTGATTGTGCACCTGTGGAGCCATATGAAAAGAAATGTGTACCAGAAGATGGGTCCTAACTCACACTTAGCAGATCTACGGCGTTATCTTCTGGAGGAGTGGGACAGTATACCTCAGGTACTTGTGAGAAAGCTCGTCTACAGCATGCAAAAACGCTGCCAACAGTGCATTGACAACCATGGTGGCTACACATCCTATTGAATGGACATTTAAAGGTGCTTTATGTGACACAGTGATGAGTCAATTTCTGCTCTATTGAACTCAGAAAATGCCTTAACTTTAAGTACAGTCTGTGATAACTTTTGATGCAACCAAGCACCATCTGTGATAACTTCTGATGGGACTCTGCACTCAGTTCATATGCATGTTTGAGCGCTCTACAGGTACCCTTGCGAACTTGTGATTCAGACTTTGTCTGCTTATTGACACTGTGCAATGAAGCGTAACTTCATTTGATCAGAATTTCCTCTACAGATTTACTCTAAAGTGTATACAGAATAAAAGAAACATTGAATATATTCAAAATATGTGTGTGTGTTTTTTTATTTAAGAATTGCTTTTAGTGGAGGGTTATTAATTTTGCCTAGTTTATATCCGTTCATATATAATATATATCAACATAGGAGAGAATTTTGCCGTGTCTTAACATGCAGCTTGTTGACACGTTTTGCCACGTGAGGTACACGTAGGTTTTGAGGAAAAAAACATTTGGCACACAAATATACTTTGCTGTATTTTGCTTATATTCACTTCTTTATTGGCACACCGAAAGGAAACTATGCGCACTACACAATGGCTATATACTTTGGACTGTATTAGCGAAGTGTATGTGTGTTTATCAGTAATATTAACGTAACAAATACTTCAATGATCATAATTATTGTTTTCAGTTGCTTACTGCTTTACCAGTTTAAAATGCAAACAACTGGTCAGCATGTTTTGCACTACAGTTAAAACAGAAAAGAGAATTAAGGTTATCCCTTTCCCTTTGAATTAAGACCAATTTTAGGACTTGGTAAACAAATGTGGTTGGCGCAGATTCCGTGCTAAAAACTCAAATCAGGCAAAGCAAGGCTGTTGACCCGGGGCATGTAATCTTAACAGCTTCTATCTACAATCATCATCAAAATTGTTTTTTATTACTATTCAAATGAGCCAAACACATTGTAGTAGACGACATTTAATCGAACAGCTGGTATATCTGGCTTCAAGGGTCAATGGAAAGGTAACTGTCCTCCTATTTACAAACGTTTCAAGCACTCTGATATTCATAACAGAAAATAAAACATTTGCTCAGAAGAAAGTTGAACCAGGAGATAACATTTCAGAAAAGGAAGTAAGTGCTGATTTCATTGCTAACTTTACGGTAGAAACTACATCATTGCGGCATGGTGGAGACACACACCTTCACTACTCACAAAATGTGATAAATGACGGGGATGACCCAATTGGCAAAGGAGGTTCCATTCAAAACGGACCAATACATGAGCTGCCAAATAGTATTGAAGCATCTAACCCTAAAGATGATTTTGCCTCATGCGTTTTATCGAAACTCAGTCTTCTCAGCCTTTGGTGGTCAAGTGTTCTGACTCTGAGGCTGAACTACTTTCTTGGCACTATGAATAACTGGCTGTTGCATTTGCTGAACGGTGATACTGAAGAAGGTAAGTCCCTTTATTATTTCATTTATTTGAATCATGTAAACCAAGACCTTTCCGCAAACTCAGCTAGACCTTTAATTAATCGAAATCTATTTTTTCCTCATTTTCTTGTCATTCATTCTGGAACTTTGGATACATAGAAACTAGTTACGTGTGATTGATTGATAAAGAAACATAATCACGTTATTCATGGCAATGTGCATTTGATGGATACAAGAAGATAATAAAAAAACAAACCAAAAACAAAAGAAACAAACAAGAAAACAAAACCAAAAAACAAAAAAACAAAACAAAAACAAAAAGAAACAAAGAAGAAGAAGAAAAAAAAAGAAAAAGAAGATGAAGAAGAAGAAGAAGAAGAAGAAGAAGAAGAACAACAACAACAACAACAACAACAACAAGAAACAACAACGAGAAACAAACAAAAACACACACATACCCCCAAAAAACTTCCCTACTCCCAATTACTGACGTTATCGTACATTGTAAACTATATTTTTCTTTTCCACCTTACAATCTGTTTTGTATTTTGTTTATGTTCAGGCGTAGCGTAGCTCACAATAATTGATTTCTTCCGATAAAAAAATAAATGAGGATTTTATCCTGCCGCCATTATTAAATTATTTTCCGTTTCATCGAACAAACACATTTTGCTGGCTTCACTTCGGACAATGAATTTGCTTCATGCACAGACGCTTTGTTTTTTCCTAACTGCAGTTGGCATGTTCATTAACATCGCTGGATATATATTCGCCGGGGGTGTTTTTGTGGCTCCTATTATAGGCCTAACTATTGACTCCCAAGTAAAGAAATACACATGTGAGTATTTTTTATAACAATGTTGTCTAATATATACGATTCATGCAACCTTGTAGTTGTATTGTCTTAAAACAAATTCATTGACAAACCGGTGAACAGTGAGCGATAATTTCAACTATCTGGTTCTCAACTTCTTTCGTCTGATGCTTTCACCGAACATTTTGAATATAAGTGTTTGGGGAAACCTACCGCAACAATATGCAGTGCAGGACCCCACATAATAGTTATGGTTAGAGCTCTGTCGTCATGCCCATTATCCGTAGCAAGAGACCAATATAAAAGTGACAGAATGGTCATGATTCTCAGGTGCTCTTCTTGTTACATATGACTTTGTCGAAAAACCATGTTCATTGCTTTTCGTATTAAGTTGTTTTAAGACGTGTTAACTACTTCGCTGGATACTCTTTGGGACTGATCAGTAAACGTATGTCCTTCATGTCTGGTATGCTGTAATGGCAACGGATGATAAACAACACATTTAATTCCATATCAATAACTTTCTCCTTCAAAATTTTCAGACTTTTATTTGAAAAAAAAATGGAACAATATATAAATTTCTCTGTATCTATGAAACTTGTAGGCTTTCTTTTATTAAGTGCAATTGATTAGAAGGACTCAGGAATTAGGACCCCAATACTCAGGATATGTTTATTTGTCCAAGTATGTATATATATATATATATATATATATATATATATATATATAATGCAATACATTGTTTTGTTTTCTTGTTTTGTTTTCTTCCTCTTCTTTTCTTTTCTTGTTCAGGCAGAACATCATTAAGACAAATATTTGTCGCTCTCGTGAGGTCCATCCTAATCTGATTTCGGCTGCTCCGATTATACAGACGACATACGATGGCAAGCCAACAGGGCCATAACGCATAGGTCTTACGCGTAGCCGAGCCTCCACTACACGTAGTCGAGGCTCGGCAACGCGTAGTCGAGTAAACCAATCAGATTGCAGTCTCTACTACGCGTAGTTGAGGCTCAGCAACGCGTAGTCGAGCCAACAAATAAGATTACAGTTTCCACTACGCGTAGTAGATTATCGGCAACGCGTAGTCGAGCCAACCAATAAGATCACAGTCTCCACTACGCGTAGTCGAGGCTCGGCAACGCGTAGTCGAGCCAACCAATAAGATTACAGTCTCCACTACGCGTTGCCGAGAAAATGTTCTTCTAGAACGCGTCGCCGAGCCTCTGCGATGCGTAGTGGAGAAACTATGCCTCCCATAGCGTGTAGCCAGACTATCCAATCACTGATGCTCTTGTAAACTGTATTTGACCTGTTCAACTATGCGTTGAGAAATTAATGTTTTAATGTTAGTAATGATTGTGAGGACGAAAATGAGTGGTTTGCTTTTCTTCAGCCAAAGCTCGACTACGCGCAGTGGAAAACATATTTTCAGCAACGCGCAGTGGAGACTGAAATCTGATTGGTTGGCTCGACTACGCGTAGTGGAGGCTCGGCTATGGCAAGCCAACAGGGCCATAACGCATAGGTCTTACGCATAGTCGAGCCTCCTCTACACGTAGTCGAGGCTCGGCAACGCGTAGTCGAGTAAACCAATCAGACTGAAGTCTCTACTACGCGTAGTCGAGGCTCGGCAACGCGTAATCGAGCCAACAAATAAGATTACAGTTTCCACTACGCGTAGTAGAGTCTCGGCAACGCGTAGTTGAGCCAACCAATAAGATCACAGTCTCCACTACACGTAGTCGAGGCTGGGCAACGCGTAGTCGAGCTAACCAATAAGATTACTGTCTTCACTACGCGTTGCCGAGAAAATGTTCTTCGGCGACGCGTAGTGGAGAAACTATGCCTCCCATAGCGTGTAGCCAAACTATCCAATCACTGATGCTCTTGTAAACTGTATTAGACCTGTTCGACTTTTAATATCAGCAATGATTGTAAGGACGTAAATGATTGGGTTGCTTTTCTTCAGCCAAAAGGTGCCATAAGTTGCTCCACTGCGCGTAGCCGAAGCTCGACTACGCGTAGTTGAAAACATATTCTCGGCAACGCGTGGTGGAGACTGGAATCTGATTGGTTGGCTCGACTACGCGTAGTAGAGGATCGGCAACGCGTAAGACCAATGCGTTATGGCCCTGTTGGCTTGCCATACTCGGCAACGCGTAAGACCAATGCGTTATGGCCCTGTTGGCTTGCCATAGACGGCATATTTCAATTTATCTGAAACTGTTGTTGGCATAAGGAACGTGACACACTTATGCATTACCCTCGTTACTATAATATAATGATATAAAGTGCCAAATTCAACAAACTGTCTTGTGTCGTGAACAAATGTAACAGTTTCTTGTTCATAATCACTAATCAAGAGATTCATGACATATCTAGCAAACCCCTGGTAATTATGAGTTTAAAATGTCTCAGTGGGCGTCATATTTATTGCACGTGGTATGTCAAACCTTAGACAATATTTTGAGTAGCTATGGCTGTTTCTGTTAAAAGACGAGTCTTGATTTTGTCTTGTATTACGTCTACCTAATTCTTGGTTGGTCCTAAATGGAAATTGTCGAAGATCAATTGGTAACTTAGGATTGATATACTTATTACAGAATGTATATTTAAAAATGGCGAAGTATTCGTTTATTTTCAGCATTGAAAGGATTTTGAATAAAGGGTCAGTATGTGAGTTATATTTAGAACTTGTAATTATTCAGACAGCTTTTTTTGTAATTATAAAATTTCACAGTGTTTAAATCCCCAAACTAAAATGCCGTAATCTGCATGTGAGAGTATCATTCACTTATATATTTTATCTTTAGCTCTTAAAGGTAAGCTATTTTTAATGTTGTTTAAGATGCATAATGACCTTGATATTTTATTTTACACTTTACCTATATGAATTTCCCAATTCCAATATTGGTTAATTGTACTTCAAATGAGAACATACCCTTTAATGTTAAAAACGTTGCCTGGTTGCATGGAAGAAATTCAATGTAACTCACCTACATGGCGTTTCACGGGTGTGCACAAAAGCTTCATTTCCTGTTTCAGGTGACAAGAAAAGCGTCCTTTTAAATCAGTCAGCAATGGGACTATTGGTGGCCATAGTAATAACCAACACAACAGGCGTCTTGTTGTCTTGCACAATGATGGTCCCAAATGTATACGCACAGCTCGTCAGCTTCTTCTTGGCCATGATATTCCGGGCTTTTCTGTTCTCAACTATTGTGGCTTTTGTGATGATAGTGTGCGTATACGTTCCCGTAGTTGGTTACTCGATAATGTCAATAAAATACGAGGTTTTTCAGTGTTTCAAATGACAAGGAACCATAATATTTTGAGAAATTTGGCTTTTCACTAACGAAGTTAAATTACAGCATTTATGTTTCGGAAATGCATTGATTAATTACTCTTTTATTTTTCCTTCTGTTTTAAATTGTAACACAATATTGTCTGCAAAATCAACATATTTAGCAGCCCAATAGGCATTTGTTGTGCTTATAGGCCTTATTTTGAATTAGCCTTAGTTTAAGAACACATGCAAATGATAGACCAGTACTTTTTGGTTCTATGCCACATTATATAAATAGCTACAGAAAATAATCGTGATGCATAGATTTAAAATGTTCAAGGTAAACTTTGTTACTGTTTTCATCTAATGAGACAAGAAAAAAAATCGTTTTTCAGTTTTCCCGGTGAACATTATGGCAAGATGCTTGGCCTAACATATACAACAAGTGGATTGGTGTGTTTAGTTCAGATTCCATTAAGTTTGTGGGTCAATGGACCGCCATATGATGCCTTTCCTGTGAGTAAAATATTCATACATCTGTTAACGTAAACACGTACTTCCTGTGCACAGAGGAAGTGGTGCCATTGCGTTTTTAGTTTTTCATTAATGGTGGCCCTTCTTACTTGCGCGATATTTAAATTAAAAAATTGTATGGACTTCGGTCAAGTACAGTACAATGAATTCTTATGAAGCCAAGATGAGCTGAGGCCAAATTTAAAAATTGATTGGGGAGCATCTTGTAACACTTAAACGTCCATACTCACTCAAGTCGACAATGCATGGGCATGTTCAAAGAAGAAACGCATTATACCAATAAAATCTATTTGCCGAAGATCAAACAATTGATGACACAATATACATATATCTGTTTTGACAAAGCTCAATTAAACATATACACCATCCAGAATAGAGCAATTTCAAGCTAACTGGAGCTGAGGATTATGATCTATGTTCAATACATTGAATTTGTATGTAATTTGGGAATTCTTTCACAAATGTGACCTCAGGCTAAAGGAGAATAGTCTAAATCAGACTTCAATAGAACAGAGAATTGTAAATAAACAGCCAGGATGACTGAGGAAGAAATAGTCGCATTGCTGTAAGGACTCCATTGACCCCAAGAAGTTTATTTGCAATTTTATTATATTTGATGGGGAGTCTGTGATAAACTTCTATCATTATTTTATGAGCAAACAAGTTTGATACCTTCATTTTGTTAATTGGAACATTGTTAATCATGAGATAAAAATGTAAGTTTAGTTTCCTTTTCGGAAAAATGAAAATCGTGCTCAATCGTAGAGATGTTTAGAGAAATTTTGGTTGCAGTGAACCAATTTTGTACTTTTTGAGTTTAGCATTAATAGTTTCAGATTGACCAGCATTATCTATATGATCACAATAATTGAATGAGGAAAATGATTCAAGTAGTGTTGTGTCATCACCACAAAAAATTCATTTTGATTGGAAACAGTACAAGATAAGTAACATATACAATAAAGAGGGGTCCAAGGGTGGAACCCTGAAGTATCCATGCAGCAATAGGTAAAAATTTAAACTACGTCATCAAACTTGATATATTGATTTCAGGTTTGTAAGAAATTTTGAAACCGTTTCAAGAGATCATTTCAAGCATAGTATAGTAATTTGTATAAATAGTGTCATTTTCTAAGGTATTTAATATTTTAAACTGGTGTAGAATATACGAATAGGTGTTTTATATACGTGTTTGTGTGTATGCGTCCGTGCGTGTGCACGTGCATTTGTATGTATATGTATCATTAAGCTGGCTGAGAAATAGATCAAAGACCCGACAGAAAAAATGCAAGAGACATTGATTTCATATGTGTATGTTGGGGAGGGTGGCATTTTCAGTTGTTTGATAATGTATGTGTTGTTATCAGTAAGAGACTTTGAAATAATATCTGCTGCAAAAACAGTAATTCCAAGAATTTTCTTTCCAGGCCAACTTACTTTTACTTAGTTTGGTGATCACCAGCTTCAGTCATCCCATCAATATATACATTCAACATCGGCGATCTAGTTATCAATAGATAAACATCCCAAGAGAAGAATCGTTGCACTTCTGTACTCTTCAACATAAGTGCCTTTTGGGAGAAAAACGTTCATTTGTCAAAGAATATGGCTTTTAAGAGGGAGGTCCATTGGGAGAGAAAGGGGTATCACTCAATGGATGTGCTCCACAAGAAAGACACGTGCACTCAACAGACGTCCCGTTTGAGAGAAAAAACATTTGCGCTAATAAACACATGTGCCGCGCACGCGGGATATGTGAAAGACACGTGCACTCAACAGACGTCCCGTTTGAGAGAGAAAAAAAAAACATTTGCGCTAATAAACAGATGTGCCGCCCAGGCGGGATATATGTGTACTCGTCCATAGCTTAATTGGTCTGCCTCTTGAGAGGTACATGTGGTGTCAGTGGACATGACATTTCCTTCATAGCCCCATTCAAACAGTTTTATTTGTTTTAAGCTCTTCCCATCTGACAAGATAATCGTTTATGTTAAACTCAGGGAATGGGAAGAAAAAGAACCAAAATACTTCAAAAGTGGCAACTGTATATGTATGGTCACTATATTCAGTAGAAGCCATTCTGTGTGACACAAGAGATGAAATAAGTGACTGAGCTGCGAAAGTTTTATGGTTGTCGTGGATCTGAACAAACATGTATTTGAGTGCCTCATTGGCCCCTAAACTCTAGAAGCAAATGAGTAAAAGTTTATGGACATTTTAATATTTGTCAAAATTATAACTTAAGCAGAACATGTTCGGGTGATGTCAGGTACAGTGTGTGCCAGCATTAAATATCGTTCCTTTGTTAACGCAAATTCAAACCGAATGAGCAAGAATTGTGCCATTACAATCGAAACAATGTGGACTGGACAATATTGGCAATTAGCAATTGCAAGTCTTGAGTATTTGTGCATAACGGAATTTTTCAACCCTAGCTGAGTTCTGGCTTCATGTAAGAAGAAAAAGTGAAGGTTGTACATTTAATGATTTTTTATGAATCTTTGGCAGCAAAATTTCATGTATAAATGGTCGAATGGCCTCAGAGAAAATGCCAAGTCAGTGAACCTCTTGAACGTAACAGGTAACTAAAACAGTGAGTTGAATTGAACATAACCTGTGTAAAACATTATCCCCTGAGGACCATTCAACAGTCAAGCTACCAAAAAGAACAGAAACAGGAAAAAAGCCCAAAACCTGAAGCCAGCACTGTACGATAAAGTGTGGGCACTTGCCTGTGAGCTCTGAGAACACACCTGTGAAAAAAGTGTATGTACATAAATGCAAGTAGAACCTCATACAGCCATCGAGATTGCAGAACACCACAGTGTGTGGCTACTGCTGACACCTTAACTTGTACTATAAAGTTATCCTATTAACTGATATACACTGACAGAGTTTAGTCAAAATTTGCGTAAATATATTCTCTCAACCTCTGCCCAACTGAGAGGAGTTTTGAGCCCAAATCAAAGTCTAAATACTTTATGTATGCATCGGAAGCCCAGTCACCCTGTATCTGTATTAATACGTCTGGGACCTGAGCCATGAAGGCTCTGGTGGTACCTCCTCTACAAAGGCTGTGCTTGGAAAACAAATCTCTGGCTAAACCCAACTTATTGATTGCTGTTCTGAGCACTTTGACAAATGAGTGTTGTGTAACACATTCTCTTGCTTTGTTGTTTCTATATTAAAAGGCACGAGCCTCTGGATTCAACTTCACTTGCTCAATGAGCTTCAAATAGACATTTACTGGAAGGAGCACAGACCCAGGGATTTTGACAATGGGAATAATCAACTTTTTTCTGGCCTGAAGGTCTTGGACCGTTTGATATAAACGACCAAACCTGTTTTACCCACACAAATGTCCCCTCTTCTGAGCTGTTTGTGTCTGTCATAGGAAGTGAAACGTGGGGCAACCATGTTGCATTTGCTGGCCATTAAATAAAATGCAAAAAGAAAGTTGGCCAGCAGGCAACATGTTCAAGTTTTGCAAATTCTAGAGTGTGCTTAATCTTTGTAAGTCAGTGGTGACTGGGTAGGCCATCCTAGAGCAATGGGGGTTCAGTCTTGCTGAACTTTTGATTAACAACTTGAACTGAAAGTCCTGTGTGCTATTAAAATCCATATCCATGAATAGGTGTTGGACTATGAAACCATTTATGCCATTTCTGACAGAAGAAACACTCCTAAATGATCTGCTTAAACAGTACATAAAGACAAAGATTTGACAAGGTCACTGGCAGTGGTTTTAGCTTAACTTACGCACAAAACAAGATGTATGATCTCCCTTGAATAGACAAGTGTTTAGTTTTCCCCTGTGGGAACGTGTTTCTTTGTGATGTTTTCAGGTCCTGTTTAAGCTGTTGCAAAGGTATTCTGAAAAGGTAGAAAAGTGTGTCAGGTAAAATTTCCAGTCTGCTATAAAATGAAATATTGCTATGGAACTATTTGTTTGTCAGTACGTCTCAGGCCTGAAGCATTGTAAAACTGGACCTGGTTTCTTTCATCTAAATCCCATCTTGACAACAGGTCTGCTAGCCTATTCTCGGCTGATTTTAAATGCTTAGTCTTTATTTAAATCTGATTCTGGGCCTAGATGAGTAGGACTTCCCGGACACAAGCTGCCAGAAAAGGATTCCGAACAGTGACCTCATTATCAAAATATTTGGACCCTTTTCCACTTAGCTGGTAATTCCACAGCTTTAGCGTGACAAGGATAGTTAACATCACTAGCACATTGATTTTGAGGTCCATCTGTGCCACATTCGGGGGGGGGGGGGAGGAGGATATATGCTGTGAAAAAAAGTAACCCCCTTTTTTCTGCCATGCCCGACAAGGCATGCTGCTGTGGCAAAAACTATGTCAGGCTGGCATCTGTGGCGAAAACCATGTCAGGCTCAGACCACCCTTCCTTTGGTATGATGGTTACACTGTTTAAGGAGGTGATGAATCTCTGCCACCACAATGTATCCTCAAGGAAGAAGGATGGTAGTGGTAGCTGTTTGTTTGTTGGAATGCAGGCCAGGGTTCTAAGGTCCTCCAGCATTCTGGAGTTGAACACCCATCCAGGCTTGATGCATCTTGCTGCAAACTGCATCTTCCTCATGATTAACTGTACTTCGTGCTTTGAGGCAGTGGCCTTTGCAGACCAAGCCTCTAGGACCTGCCTGATTTCTTCCAGCACAGGGCTGCCCACTTGTGGGGAAAAGGTGAGGACGCAGTCCACATATGCTTGTCCTCTCCAGGCCGAGCATGTGAATATCACCTGGATCTGCTGGTATACTTGTGACAGATCTCTTATATAACTGGCAGTTGGGTCCCAGCTCCATATGCGCTGTGTAAGAACATCAATTGAGAGGAATTCCACTTTCATGGGAACTCTGAGATAGGAATCCTTTGGGATCCCATCGTTCACTGATTTTACCAGTGGGCATGACAGGTCCTAAATGACTCTCCTTTTTTAAGAAGTCTTTTTAGCTCAGCTGACTTGTCAGTCAGCTGAGCTTACATTATGTCTAGCCATCCATCATCTGTCCATCCATCGTCCTTTCATCTGTTGTCCATCTATCGTCCACAATTCACATTTTCGACTTCTTCTCCAAAACAAGCGAGTCAGATTCACTTCAAACACGGTGGGAATGTGCCTTGAGTGGGTTTCTACCAAATATCTTCTGCTCAAGTGATTTTGGATTGTGAATTCTTTGTTCTGTTTGGGGCAAATATTAAAAAAATATTCTTCTCTGAAACCTCTCACCCAATTACTATATCAGACAGGGACTCCTAGTTCTGAATGTGTTCACCAGGTTGCGTGACGATTTTCTTTTTTATGAATTTTAGTGTGCTTTTGCTATTTTTGACTTCTTCTCAAGAACTGTCACTCAGATTAAGCCGAAACTTGGTGGAAATGTTCCTAGTGGAAAGATCAAATAAACTTGTTCACTAGGAGGCACTGCTGTGGATTCCTAATTTTAAACGATTTTGTCATTTTGGGTACTTATCAGTCAATGCAGCTTTCCTATTGATTACTACGCTAGTCAATGGGCATTCTAATACTGATTCACATTTTTTACTTCTCCGAAATCATTATCCAGATTGACTTCAAACTTGGTGGCAATGTACCTTGGGTGGATTTCTTCCAGGCTTGTTCAAATGGTTACGCCCCAGTGATTTTTGGATTAAAATGATTTTTTTTTGGGGGGGGGAGGGGTGGACAAATCTTACAATATCTTCTTCTCCACAAACGCTCACCCAATTGCTTTGATATTACATAAAAACACTCATAGGGACTCCTAGTTGTTAATTTTTCAGCAGGTGGTGCTTCAACTTTTTTTCACTTTTTATGAATTTTTGTGTGTTTTCATTACTTGTCACATTTTCCCTAGATAAGTCTCTCAGATTAAGTTGAAACATTGTGGATATGTTCCTTGTGAAAGGGTCAAGCGAAGATGTTCACTGGGTGGCACTGCTATTGATTCCAAATTTTTAAACTTTTTTTTTTTCAATTCAGGAACCTATAGGTACACCTTTCTTTTGCTCACTATGCAAGTCAACGGGCATTCTAATGGTTATTCACTGATTGGAGTTCTCTGAGGAAACTGTCTGTCAAATTTACTTCAAACTTGCTAGCAATGTACCTTGGGTAGGTCTCAGCCAAATTTATTCAAATGGTCACGCTCCAGTGATTATTAAATTTTGTATGATTTTTTTTCAATGGGAAAGTTTAACGTGAATTTCTTCCAATGGTCATAACTTCAATAATTTTGACCAGATTTGTGCCAAACTTGGTAGGGATGTACCTTTTATAAGTGTCTTCCCATTTTGTGTAAATGGTCATGCTCCAGTGATGTTTGGACCTTGACCTCATTTCCGAGATCACAGGACACCTGACAGGAAATTTTCTGATCACTTGATAGCTTGAGATCTGTTTTGAATTAGACCCTTGATGTTGCACATGTTAATGTTTCTCTATTAAGGTCATGCTGAGACAGTACAGGAGTGACATTGACCTCGTTTCTTGGGTCACAGTGCAACATGTATGAATTATATTCTTCATTGTAACTTGAAAACTACTTGAACTGGGACCTTGATGTTGCACATGTTAATGTTCTTCTATAAAGGTCAGACTTACTCAGTACATGGGTGACCTTGATCCTATCCCAAGTTCACAGACATGCAAATGTGATGAATGTCTAGGTCAGCTGAGCATCGGCTGTTCACAGAGCCCTCCTGTTTTTCTGCTGCGCTGATGAGGGAGGTACAGATGGGGAGCCCCAATTCATTTCTCTGTAGTGGACCCAGGGTGGCCCCCAATATATTACCTCCTCCTGTATCACCTCATCCTGATGCTCTGCAAAGGCATTTTGCTTTGCCGTGCTTGCGACCCCATGAGCTTTGCATATGCTGTGGGGTGTACCCTATCGGGATGGTGAACTCAATCAGGCTGTAGGTCCTGATAATCATGGCGACTCAGCAGGGATCTCCATTAAACGACTTACTTGTAAACTAGACTACAATGCTACAGGATATCCCAAATAATTGTGGACTTTTGACTGAATGACTTTATGGTGGGCCTGCACAATTTGTTGTACAGAACAGGAGCAGAAGTGCTCAAAACCATTTTCCAGCAGCTTGAAACCTCTGTATTAAGACAACTATATGCAGGACGACCACGGTTACTGACTACTCTTTGCCCGAGTTGAGTAGGTAAATGAGGCTCTGATATCAAACCATCACTTTTACAGATTGAGGGGACTGTAGACTCCCGTGCTTTATGATACCTATGGGATTTACCACTTAACTCAAAATTTGAAATATATTTTGTACGTATGGGTTTTCCATTCTTCTGTACATGCACTTTGACAGCACGCCAACTTGCAACCTTTGACTGTATAATATGGAATGTTCTTGTGACCAGCATCAGAGAACACTATGTGAATGAGAGGAAAAACATTTTTACTCATATGCAAATAAACAGGTAATGTACTAATGCTACAATTGCTATCTATATTTTCAAGGTCAAAATCCATCTCTGGTTTCCTGTGTGCACAGGTGTGTATGTCCTTAAAAACAGCACCAAGTGTTGTATCTTTACTGTCACAAGATTCACCACTTGAGGTACCTGTACAGTCAAAATGGTCTTTAATGGCATTTAATGTGACTGCACCAGGCTGAAGGCTGGCCTATAGCCAGTCCTCAGTCTTAGACTCATGTACATCTTTGACAAATTTCCCAAAGTATTTGCATTCTGGGTCTGACTCGAGATGTTGCCTCTGTACCCTATCAATTATGAAATACAAGGCACAGAAATGTCCCACTGTACACATTTTACCATTCACCATGCCAGGGTGCTCTTTGCCATTAGAACATTTACCACTTTGGAATAGCGTGTAAAAAGGAACCTTAGCTCTGAACTGCAACCGGCTGCTACTATTTCTTGCCGGATTTTTAACACTAGCTGCACCACTGGCATGGTGTTAGATCTTTGCTTCCATATCAATGAAGCTGTCAGCCCATTCTTGTCACCCCAATCAATTGGAATAGAATGGCTGCATGGAAATCCAGAACACTTTCCATTCATACACTGCTGCAGAATACATAACATGTTCCAGATGCTGAAGCTTGTGCCTCAGCAATGTGGCTCTATCTACGGACCCAGAGTTCATTTCCTTGTCCAAAGCCTCCTCATAACTGACCACCAGCAGAAGAATAGTTAGTTCCTCGTAACAGAGACCCTTAGAGGCATTTTGCAGGCTCAACATGGCATGGGGCCAAATTTCCATCTTTACTACATTGCCAAAAGGTTTTTGTGTGCTGCCCAGCCTGAGTTTCTTACCTCCTTTGCCTCACTTTCACTTATCGTTTGGCTCCTCATCTCCTGACCTTTCACTCTCTGAAACTGCCACATAACCCTGTGCTGTGATGTGCTGTCGTCTTCCCCACTGTTGTATCCATTCATCAGGTTTGCTAGATTCTCTGTGGACATGAATGAGGCACTAGGATGGCCTTGACCTTCAGCTTCATGGGGTCCTTTACGATGTCGGCAATTCTGTTGTAGTCCCAGGCTTTCGATCTGTGAATCCACAAACTGCTGTAGCTCCTTGAAGTCCTGCGGGTTTTCCAGGGAGATAGATCTGTGAGGTAAAACCATTGCTTTTTTTGGCTTGACACGGTCCTGCTGGGTTCCCTTATTGTTAAGGTATTAAGCGTCCTTGGCCTTGGCTCGCTTGGCACCTGGCAATTTTGGTATTCTGAATGAGTCCACTTTTGCACTGCAGTTCGCCAATTGGCTGTCCAAACTTGTGATCTGGTCTCTAAGTATGGTGATTTGAGCACGTTTTTCACCTTTTGTAAGTCTGGTTGTCTCTTTCTAAGGGCACAGTTCAACTGCTCGATTTCTTCATCTAAATTCTGCTCGTCACCAGTGTCTTCTAAGGTGTCTGAGTATTGTTCTGCTTTGCAATGATCTCTACTGTCGCCCTCGGAGATCGCGTCAGCCTTCTCCTTAAAAATGTCAAGATCAGAATCTTCTAAGTCTACGGACTCTTTTCCTTTACTCATGGCAGCATAATATAGTCTGCGCGCTATCCTGCTAGGTGCTCCGGTCATCCAAATTGGTTGAAAAAGTAGTAGGGCGAATGTCAACAATACAGTCATTTTTTCCATACCATACAACTTGCAATTGCGACACGTCCGCTCTGCATGGCATATACGTAACAACTGGTTTGAAATTACACACGTGGATAATAACAAAGAAAGTTGTGAAGATCAAACTAGGAATTGGGCTCTTAATGAGGGGTGCATAGGGAACCTTGGGAACCGTTACCGTGGCACCAGCTTGAACCCCCCTCCCCCTTCCCAATATCGCCTGTCTGGCAAATATGCATTTTGAGGTGAACAAACTTCTTCACTCAGAGGGATCCAGTGTTTTGTCCTATGATACCAGCCTCACCTCACATAGAACCAGAATATTTTTAGGGAGCATTTAGATCCTCTTGTTCAGCTCTTACAATAACATTGGCAAGTTGTGAAATACACACCCAAGAAAATAATAACATGTGAAACAAAAATAAAGAAGAGTGTTCGAAGTAAAATACCAGTATCATTGAAGTATATAGGGCCAATTGCCACGACATCATAACATTGGAACATTTTCCAAAGAAGGCATGTTAACGGTTCCTGTTTACTTCAGCAACTACAAGAAACCATGGCATGTCTTTATTTTGTGTCCCAAAGTAGTATAAAATCATTAACATGAGCCTTAATTGGAACACTTGGAGGCAAGGGAATCATTGAATAATCTCAGGACCAACACGACGTCATGCCACACGTGATGAAGTAAGCCCGATCTGTGCTTCGGTATCTTACAGTATCCACATATACGAAATTACGGCGATTCTTGCCGGCCCTCCATTTAGATCACGTTGGACTGTAATTTAATTTAATTGAATTTCAAAGAATTATGTCTCATGTAAAAACTGTAAATTAAGAAATGTAAAGTTTAAAAATTTGAACTTTTACCGAATTAAATTATTCGATTATGCTCAGCTATGATTTATTTATAATCAATCATCAAGGGAGGACATTCTTCTAACAGTTGACCAAAATATGAAAGAGTTTTGCACTGCAATAAGAAACTGATAATGGACATAATCTTCATTGAGTCGAAGCCAATGATTCCTAAAGGTGCATAACGGGACTTGCAAAATACGTACTGATGTATATAATTCGAATTCATAACTTGTGCATTTTATATTTTGCAAGGTGATTATCTAACAAATGGATACACATCTTCGTGAAATTCTTTGTCCGTCATGCATCGGTAGCTCGGTCAGGCATGTAACCTTTCAGTCTAAGCATATAACATGATCGCTTCAAATCATTATACGGACCATGAGGGTAGCACTTCAAGGAGTTTTTGCATTTCGTTAGCTTATTTGTACGTTCTGAAATCGTGTAGAGGTGCTGTCACACGGTGTCCTAATTCAACCATTAAGATTTAAACAACCTGCTTCCCAAAATTTATTTTTGTTGGATCTATAAACACCAAGCTACAGGACCACACAAACGGCTTTGAATCGGACCTTAATTTTACGTATGTTTGTATCTATACTTCTGTTGTAATGAGAATTCAATACGTACCAAACTTTCTTAATCTTCGAGCAATTAATGGTGTATACCGTTGTCTCGAATGCGTATGACCTTTCCAATTTTGTAGAAATTTACTTGTTTTTCTGACAGTAAACGTTAATGCATAACTGTACCGCACATCAATTTGGGTAATTAAGATTTATTCCGCCCTGTCGGTTTCAGTTAAAACAACTTTTTTTTTTTAAATGAAAGTTACAATAGCATATATAACCGGTAGTTTGTTAAATATATTGTCCAGGTAACAATATAGGTTTATTTGATGTAGGCTATGATATATTGGCAAATGTCAAATGATTCATTAGTCAAAACTGCTGCTGTTGCACGATATGTAATTTTAATTTCAGTCATGTATTGCAGTCACTTCATCTTTTTTGGAAGAGCTTTATGCGAAAAATATAAAATGACAAGCCAAAACCTCAGTCTAATTTGGAAAATGGAACTTTGGAATTAGATTGTCGATTTGGAGTGTGTCATATCTTCAAAGACAGTAGTCATGCATCTTAGATTTCCAGTAGATCCTACGTACTTCTAACCCGCATTCAAGTACGGGATACTCTACTTGCAGATTTTATTCATGTTGTTATAATGGCGACACCAGTTGGACCCCACGCAACACAAGCGCATTACTCCATCAATGTGTCTAAAAGTATCCAATTATGAACACATACAGTTATATTTATATACTGCACATATCATGATTAATATTTTCAACATGAATGTTATGAGGAACCTATTTCTTTTTTCTTACATTATATAATGGACATATCATGATTAATAATTCCAAAATGAATATTGTGGGGAACTTATTTCTTCTTTCTTACATGATAAATCACAAAATGTGTTTTGTCAACATTCAAAGACAGTTCGGTGTTGCGGATAGAATATTTTTCAGGTGTCAGGTTTCTCATTTTATATTTTTCGCATAAAGATCTTCCAAAAAGGCGTGCTTCTTGATCTATCCAAAGCCCTTGACACATTCAGTCATGTCTAACTCCTTGATAAATTATCTTACTACGGAATTCGGCTTGTACCTCTGGATTGGTTCATTTCATAGATTCCAATATGTATCTTTTCAAAATGAAGAATCTGATATTATGTAAATCTCATGTGGAGTACCACAAAGGTCAAGTTTAGGGCCTCTCTTCTTTCTACCTTACATCAATAATTTGTTTCTCGCCTGTCCATATGTTTCATTCTTCTTTTGCAGATGACACTTTTTTTTTTCTTTTCTGATTTCAACTTTGATACCTTAATACAAAGGACCAATGCAACTTTAAGACTGATTACAGCTTGGTTCAATGCTAGCAAACTCTCTTTGAATGTTGACAAAACACATTTTATGATTTATCGTGTAAGAAAGAAGAAATATCGTCCTCATAATATTCATGTTGAAATTAATAATCACGATATTTCTCAAGTTTGTAATATTAAGTTTTTGGGAATTTGGATGAATGGACAATTGAATTGGAAATATCATATCACTTATATTGCGAATGAAATTAGCAAGTTGAAATTATTTATTGGTATTCTGAAGAAATTGAGACAATATGTGAATAGTAAGGTACTTCTCAGTTTATATTATGCTTTAGTTTATCCATATTATCCATATTGTAATGTAAGATGGGTAAGCAATTGTAAACGTAATCTGGACTGTCTGGTAAAATTACTAAAGTAAATATTACGTATTATGAACTTCTCAGATTTTGATGCTCATGCAGATCCTTTATTTCAGAAATATGGAATAATGAAATATGACATCATAAAGACACTTTTGCATCCATTTTATGATTAAAATTATGAATGGTATGTTTCCACGATTTTTGTCCGAAGCTTAAATATACATTAGTATTCTACAAGACAAAGATAAAAATTTATTTTCTTTTGCTAGAAGTAGTGTTTTTATATCTCTTTCCATTAAACACCAAGATATGGCATCAGATACCTTCAAACCTTCGGCAGACAATGTCTTTACCTTTATTTAAACAAAAGTTACGAAAACTATGTTTTATCTTGAGTTTGATGGTCGGACATTGATTTGTTCTGCATGGTTTTTTAAAATCTAAATCGTTTAAAGTCATTTGGACTTGTCTGTATGGAAAAATTTTGACGCCCATGTATGCATGTAAATAGATTTATTTGTATGACTTAATTCATAAACCTGTTGTTTTCTCATAGATAAGGGTATATATAAGCCCAGGCGTGCTACTACTCTCAATCGTTTGTTACAATGTGCACTCAATTATGTGTCTATCTATCTATCTATCTATCTATCTATCTATCTATCTATCTATCTATCTATCTATCTATCTATCTATCTATCTATCTATCTGTCTGTCTGTCTGTCTGTCTGTCTGTCTGTCTGTCTGTCTGTCTGTCTGTCTGTCTGTCTGTCTGTCTATCAAAAAGACAGTATTGCAGGCTTTCCAATATTGGAAAGACTGAATCCAAGACATTCTTCACAAGAATGAGCACTCACAGGGTGCAAGGCGCCTGAATGGGGGTTATGTTTTAAAAACTACATGCAAAAGGGTGCAATCTTGTACCTTCTTAGGCACATTTCTTTTGTTTTTCTGAGCTGTATATTGAAGGTAAAGAATACATAAAAACACACCAGTATGTTTGATTTTTGTTAATGTCCGTAATAAGATATGATATACAGCTCTCCCCTTGTGTTACCACATTGAATCAGAAATAAAACTTACCACGTCAGCCAAAAATCCCTTATTACAATCAATGATCAATTGTCAAAATCAATCATTTCACATGAATGATGATTTTGTAGATCACAAGGATATATGTGAATATCGCACTAATTGTTCAGCACCTGTCCGGCTATGATGACAGAAAGTTATTTTGCTACATCATTTGCAGCGAAGCAAGCAACATCACTGTAACAACATTAGAGATAGAAGTGCATCACAAAGCGGGTGACTGAGGGGGGCCAAAATTTATTTAACTGAAATTTAATATTCATAGCACGAAATTATTATCGGGTCTTATCTGAAATATGCATGTATGTGTGCTAAAATATCTGGGAATATTATGTTAAATGAAATATTTCGGGGCCAAAACTTCACCCTTTGAGTCTTTGTTATTTGTCTGTGAGATTGCCGCAACAGTTTTCTTTAAATCAAATCGGGCATTCGCGGAGCATCGAAGCCGCAACCTCTGGCACCAACGTGTGGCTACATGACTGCTCTTGATGGATGCTCTTTAGTGATAATAAACAATAATAAACTCTAATGACAGAAAAGTATGATGTATGATATATAACAACTAAAATCCTTTATAACTGGTTGCTAATTATCTGTACAGGTTTAATTCTCTACCCGTGTGGCTACATGACTGCTCTTAATGGATGCTCTTTAGTGATAATAAACAATAATCAACTCTAGTGACAGAAAAGTATGATGTATGATATATAACAACTAAAATCCTTTATAACTGGTTGCTAATTATATGTACAGGTTTAATTCTCTGCCCGTGTGGCTACATGACTGCTCTTAATGGATGCTCTTTAGTGATAATAAACAATAATCAACTCTAGTGACAGAAAAGTATGATGTATGATGTATAACAACTAAAATCCATTATAACATGGTTGCTAATTATATGTACAGGTTTAATTCTCTGCCCATGTGTTGTTATGACATGCTTAGCACACATGACTTTGATCCAAGCCGCCGTTTGGATTGACTTAGAAGGGGTTAGCTTTAGCTGTATTTCGCAATTCTATTGCAGAATTTGAATATGTAATCACCTTTAATAATTCATATAATATAGTATTTTTCACATGACTTTAAAACATCAATTTAATGTATGCGAATACGCTGTGAAATTGATGTTTATGACAAAATATTATTCGAGAGAAGTTGCATCTGTGTGGATTCCATTTGAGATTCATACAAGAAAAAATGATAAAATTGTGGTTTTACAAATGTATAGCCTTTATTGGCAGGATCAGATCTTGTAACTGCTTAATTTACAAGACTCAAATACTGTAGTGCAGTGTTCGGTAATGACAGTGAATTTAATGAATTTGATAACATATGAGTATTGGTAATAATTCATTATTAGTCTGCTAACGAATTTATGTTTTAGCTAATAACTGAAATAGCTTTTTAATGAGAGCTTGTATTGGTTTCAAACAGGCCTATTGGTAAAATTATGCATTCAAGCGCGATATACTTGGTCTTATTTAAACAAGGGGGGGGGGGGCAGATATCAGTCAGATAAAAACAAAGAAACACATCCAGTCAATATATGTTCATCTCATTTTGTGCATATACACGCAGTGCAATCCATCTCAGTCACAGGACATCCATTAATAACTTGTGCCACAATATGCAATTACACGACAGTCACAGGCCCTCAAACTAATGGATTTTCAGCTGTCGTTAACCCATGTCCAAGCTTGTATACTAGCCTGTTGACACGTCCAGATGTCTGACTCGGAAGGAAACCCAGAGACTAAAATGATACTGACTTTAGGGTCAAATTGAAGAAATATCGATGATCTCTGGCTGCAGAATTTCTTCAAGAATTCAGAAAAGTCAAGCAAAACTCAATGCGCCCGTTGATTTCATTATGGGTTATTATGCATCACTTTAGGTCTACTAGTGACATATACTATGACCTAAAGCTTTGGTCCTTGATAGTCTTGAGGCAGTTTAGAGTACGCTTAGCCAATATGATTATTAATTGCCAGGTCCCGCTATGGTTCGTTTCCAGACATTATGCCTGGGGATGACAGAGACAATGCAAGTCCCGTGGCGCTGCAACAAAAACCAAGGTTAATCATAGAAAACATCATTATATGAAGCGACACCCGGGCTTTTCCAGATTTTTTTTCAGTATTTTCATTAACATGTGCAATTGAATGTTCAGGGCCAACAATTGTGATCATGGTAGGCCATCAACATTCATACATAACACATAACAGTGACGGTGCAGTAGTCTAGATTTCAGGACAAATAGCTAACTGGTTCAAGAATGATATGTGGTGTGATGTGTAGACATTTATCCACGAAATGTCTATATTTTTACTTGAGTCCTCGGTTACTGCACTGAGCACCACGCAGGGGAACCAGGTACGTTTTGAACATAAATGTTGCACATATTTGTGAAGTACAATGAAATATTCCCCAGAATCACATACATTTGGTTCTATTAAAAACAAATGCTTTATCAGTTGCATGTCCAGGAGTTCATTTTGAAGGAATTGGAAGGCCAGACGTCATGTCCTTTTGATCACAATCCCTTGAGTACCTCTTTTAAATGTTATACCTCCCCAGATCCTTTTGACTACAATTTCTGGAGTACTTCTTTTCATTGTTTCACATCTCCAGGTCCTTTGAATCAGCATCTCTTGAGCACTTCATTTGAATGTTTTACCTCTCCACACAGTGGCCAGGGAGCTGTAGACAGCACAATTTCCTCAATAACAAACCTAGTAGTTAAAAATTGGTAAACATTTTGTTTAATTTTGGAGGGATCTGCTGCAAGAGTTGTGGTGAAGATGCTTTTTTCAACATAGGCATGTGCTATGAGAGGCAGCTGTAGTTGAAGCTATTCAAAATGCACGAACACAAGTAGGTCATGCCAGGGGTGCACATTCAAAGAGTCGATAATATTTTATCTCTTCCAAGCTTCAAATTCGAAGAAATGGGTGTACCCAATGAATGACCATTAAAAATGACTGCACCAAAAGAAAAGAGAAAATATTTGTTTACAAACTTCAGTTTGCTGAAAAATGTGCACATGTGGGTGGGATTTTCATCTCGCTCGTCAGATCATTTGCAAACATTTGCATGTTTTTCATACAACTAACGAGTTTCTGTTGTATCCAGTTTTATAAAAGATATCCATAAGTGAAAGACTTTTGTTGTTCAGTGCAACGAAGTGCTTATTATACATCAGCATCATTGCTACCCAAGATGTTGCAGTCTGTAACTCCTGCCAGACACGTTGTGGTGGTTTTGAGGAAAAGTCTGTAACTACGCAATGCAGCCATAACACCCATTAAAGGTACAAGATAAACAGGCCATACAAATACAGATGAATAAAGCATAAGAGGAGGAGGATGAGAAAAAGGAAGAGGTAGAAGAAGAAGAAGAAGAAGAAGAAGAAGAAGAAGAAGAAGAAGAAGGAAGAGGAGGAGGAGGAGGAGGAGGAGGAGGAGGAGGAGGAGGAGGAGGAGGAGGAGGAGGTCTACTATGGAGCACGTTTTGGTCATCATAGTGAAGATGCACAAAACCAAATTTCATAACTTACATTGCTTCTGACGTACGGCCATCCTCGCTAAGTTTAAAATTGTCATGCCTTAACATAAGCCATGGCGCCCTCTATTGGTTGCCATTGGAAAAGCTATTGTGTCCTTCGTATTCTGTGAAGAAGCACTCTCTTGGTCTGATGTCCTTAAATGCCTTGAGCATCAAACACAGTATGTTCTGGGGGAACCTGTCGATCGGTCCTGATTATGGATTTCTTTCTTTCTTTCTTTCTTTCTTTCTTTCTTTCTTTCTTTCTTTCTTTCTTTCTTTCTTTCTTTCTTTCTTTCTTTCTTTCTTTCTTTCTTTCTTTCTGTCTTTCTTTTTTTCCTTACTTCCTTCCTTCTTTCTTTCTTTCTTTCTTTCTTTCTTTCTTTCTTTCTTTAATTAATGATCGTACTCCCCAATGCCGACATCATGCAAAGAGGACTCTTTTTGGCCAGAAATCAAAGAAAAATTCTCGGCTCAGCACATACCTAGGTATGTTTAATATAAGCCGATGACCTGATGCAAGATGCGTGCAATTTGTAAGCATTACACTGGCATGTTTAAACACATCAAATTAAAAGTACCCTATGCAGCAAAACTTTCTCATTTTTCATAAATGAAGCATGGCATCGTTTGTCATGGTGCCCTCATTAATACCATGACATTTAGGTTAAAATATTGACACACCGTATGTTGGCCGACTGGACAGGCGCCTTCTGACAATAAAACGCCTCTGAGCAAATATAAAGAATAAACATTTTATGGTTAAAATATATTGATACGTTTCTGTGGAATTTTGTTTTCCGGAGAAGCCTGTGTCAGTGGCGGAACAATTTAATGCCAACTAAATTCTTTTACAGTTGAGGTCTTTCACATAACGGGTCACATGGACAGGAATGGAAGAAGTGTTCTTTTTTCAAACTTACATGTCAGTAAAAGCCACATATCATGCCGGTAATTTTTTCAATGGCATTGAAAAACCTGCCAGGAAAGGGGGGGGGGGTCAAAGTACATATTCTTTGGATTGAAATCCTGTTTACTTTTACAACAGAGAAGATGAAGTAGAAAACGAAATGAAAACAAGAAAAGAAAATTTGCTTCAAAGCAAATCTGTCTGTGTGCCCTAAAAGTTGTTATTATTGAATGCTACTTGTCCCTTTGGTACTTCACATTCTATTAAGCTTACGGCTGGACGGAAATTTCAAAGTCCAAATGACCTTTACCTTTGACCTTTATAGGTAACATATAAATTACAAACATGTACAGAGGTACAATAGCTACAATTTAAGCCCAACATCAACCAAATCAGATGAAAATTGTCCCAAGTTATGGCTAGATGTAACTTTCAAAAGGCTGAGTGACCTTGACCTTGACCTTTAAACGTTATATGTTAATTACAAAAATGTGCAGTGTTGCAATACCTACCATTTGAGCACAAATGATTAGAATTGGATAGAAATTGACCGAGTATTGGCTAGAAAAAAAAATCAAAGGTCCAAATGACCCTGACCATTGACCTTTAGAGATCACATGTAAATAACAAAAATGTGCAGTGTTACAATACCTACAATTGGAGCCCAACATGATCAAAATTGGATAACAATTGACCTTTTGCTTGCCAGATGAAAATTTCAAAGGTTTAATTGACCTTGACCTTTTACCTTAAGAGGCCACATGGGAAATGCAAAACCTGTGCAGTGTTACAATACCTACAATTTGAGCCCAACATGATCAAATTTGGATAAAAATTGACCGAGTTAAGGCTAGATGAAAATTTCAAAGGTTCAAATGACCTAGATCTTAGACCTTTAGATGTCACATGAAAATTACCAAATTGTACAGTGTTACAATATCTACAATTTGAGCCTAACATGATCAAAATTACATAGAAATTGATTGAGTTATGGCTAGAAGAAAATTTCAAAGGTCCTAATGACCTCGACCTTTCACCTTTAGAGGTCACAAGTAAAATACAAAAATGTGCAGTGTAACAGTAGTTCCAATTTGAGTCCAACTTGATCAAAATTTGCTAAAAATTGACCTATTTGGTAGATGAAAAGTTCAGAGGTCCAATTGACCTTGACTTTTGACCTTTAGAGGTCACATATAAATTACCAAAATGTGCAGTGTTACAATTTCTACAATTTGAGCCCAACATGATCAACAGTGGATACAAATTGATTGAGTTATGGCTAGAAAATTTTACAGGTCTAAATGACCTTGACCTTTGACCTTTAGAGGGCATATGTAAATTACAAAACTGTGCAGTGTTACAAACATATAAATTGAAGGATTAGTTACCGGTACCTATATTAGTTTTGGAGTTATTCAAGGTTTAAATTTTCCAATGGTTATAATTTGCATAATTTTCAAAACTGTTTAACCTCTTTACAAAGCCTAAAGACAACATGTATGGAAGTATAATCATGCCAAGTTTGGAGTTTTACGTATGATACTTTTCAAATGAAATGTCAGACAAATTTGCCTGGAAAGAAAGAAAAAAAGAAAGAAAGAAAGAAAGAAAGAAAGAAAGAAAGAAAGAAAGAAAGAAAGAAAGAACGAAGGGGAAGGAAGAAAGAAACATAAAAAAAAGAAAGCAAGCAAGCAAGCAAGCGAGCGAGAGAGAAAGAAAGAAAGAAAGAAAGAAAGAAAGAAAGAAATGCACACAGACATAACAAGAACGAAAGGAAAAAGACTACACTTCTTGAACGCGAGTTCTTGCGTCCGATGTCAGTGGAAAGGTCTAACAGTCCCAGAAATTAATCTAGCCAGTTCTCGAAATTTCAGAAGTACGTACAAACGTTTGCCATTTCAAATTAAAACCTTCACATTATGCCTGGTTTACAGTTGGACACACAATCTACATGAAATAAGCTTTCAGAACGTGCATGTTTGTGCGTTTTGAGAAAACGACAGGTCCACCGCCATTTGTCCCAATCTCACCTCACCACGGCTCGACAAACCGATCGCAACACAACTTGTAAAGTACTTTGAAGGACAACTTTTATTTAAAATGCTGTCTCATCTGTCTCAATGCTTTCCAGCAAACCGGTTGATTGCGACCAGTATCTCTAGCTTCATATGCCTCGTTATTTGCAAAGATTGCAGCACTTACACACAAAAAAAAAATAATGTGTAAGACACAGAGAAAACATTCTATGGTTTAAGTGTCCAGGATGCCACCTTACTGGAATTCAAAATATCCCCATAAACAAAAATGACTACGCCGTCTCGCAGGAAAGGAAAAGCAGAAAACAGCAAAAAAGCGAAAAGGCACAGGAAAAAAAACGACAAGCAAAAGGCCCCCAAATGAATTAGTAAATAAACAAAAAAAAAAAAAATAATAAATAAAACTGAAAACAGTTAAAAATACTAAAAACCAAAACCAAACAAAAACGAAAAACTAGAATGGATAGATTTGCAAGCAAATCTGTCTGGGTGCCAATTGGAGATTTTTTTTACCCTCCCCCCCCAATACTGTTTTGTGATGTCATGAATCATGGGTCTTCTGGTACAATCTGCCGAACAGTAGTAGTAGATTAACCATGCAACAGATGCATTTTCAATCGATGCAATGTGATTGGCGAATACAAGTACCATTGTTTTTTTCAGCCAATAGCTAAATATGATTTTAAAACAAAAATTAACCCATAACTTTAATGATTTACAACATATCAATAAATCCACACCAGGTGCACAATTTCAGCTATGGGTCTCTTAGTATGTAAAATTTCAATGTTGTAACTTGTATAATGGCTGAGGAAACTGCGTCACAAAATGTAGCGCTTTAGCGTCGAAATGGTCCTTCGGCGACACTAAAGCTATTTCCTTATGACGTATGAGCCTATTTATCGCAAAGGTTCATGGGTGCATCGATGGGACTCATCTGGTTGGGCGAGTGTAGCAAACAAAAACACAAACACAGCCAACACTTGGCGCCCATGCAGACAACTGTCAGCTTCGTTATTAGTGTACGGTCAAAATGCCTGAAGTCAATTGATAATTACCGAATTTCAGCCATGTCGACAACCTACTTGATATGTTTACGCTTTGCGTCACGCGTATCGGAGATGGGTCCCCCAGCTTTTCCCACAATCCTTTGCGGTAAACACACTGATATGTAATAGGGCTTTGGGGCTAAAATCCATGTACATAATGCCCCTGACCCGCGCTTAGCCACTGTTGTCAATTTAGGTCGAACGTGTTGCTAGCACAGCAGAAATACCGGCACCAGAGCCCGCACCAAGCAACAGGAAAGTCACAATGAGTAGTAGCTCAAAAGTGGCTTTCCCAATTGCCTCGAAACATTCAAAACTGTTGCTCAGCTTCAAACTCACAATATGCGCCAGGCCGCAAAAATATTTACCGTAAGTGCATGAGAGACACGTAAACTTTCCCGGTATGTAATCCGTACAGGGTCTTATTTTAAAATCGCCAGTGTAGACCTACCTTCATGGTACATCGCATAACTTAAGCGCACAATTCAAAAGTGTAGGCTGTTTTCGTATCGGGCCATGTCACCTGTCACGCTTACTGGCATTTGACGTTAGACTCTTTGACCCCCCCCCCCCCCTTCCTCCTTACCGTCAAAAGTATACCTCCGTGACACGCAGTTGATCTTTTCTTTGTGCATCATGAGTCTGCTCAAGACCGTTATTTAAGAAATGAGGGTCGACTTTGTGTGTGTTATGGCATAATGACGCCCGTGATTGAAGCTGACATCGTGGGTGTAGCGCACGCCAGTGCGCCTCGCCCGATGCCAGCTTCAATTTTTCTGCTCAATCACACGAAATTTAGAAATGTAATGCATAAAATTAAGAGAAACGTCCAGAAACTGATTTACCCAGCATGTTCAGGTGTTAAGTTCCGGAAACCAGGCTGGGCGTGGCTTATTGGAATGTGGGCGGGACACTTGTGTTATGGTCCCATAACACACAAGGCTACTGTGTTATGGTCTCATAACACACCAGGCTCTCTCCTATACTTGCAATGTTAAAAGTTGGATTGAATGTAAATATAATAGTATATTCACATTCAATCTAACTTTTAACATTGCAAGAGACCATAACACAGTAGTCTGTGTGTTATGGGACCATAACACAAGTGTCCCGCCCACATTCCAGTAAGCCACGCCCACCTGGGTTTCCGGAACTTAACACGCTGGGTAAATCAGTTTCTGGACGTTTCTCTTAATTTTATGTATTACATTTCTAAATTTCGTGTAATTGAGCTGAAAAAAATAAGAGGGAAATGTAAATATAAGCAATGAGGGTCGCTTTTGTGTGTGTTATGGCATAATGACGCGGTTGATTGAAGCTGGCATCGGGCGAGGCGCATGCCATGCCCACGATGTCAGCTTCAATCACGCGCGTCATTATGCCATAACACACACAAAATCGACCCTCATTTCTTAATTGACCTACTAATATACAGGCTTAGGACTGATCTCCTATTAAACTTGTTATTAGGCCTATTTATCACGAAGCCCGACATCAAGTTCATATATTTACTCTAGTAATCATTGTTTATTTATTTATATTCAGCAACTTTTCACCTCCAATCTTTATGGTCGAGTTCATATATTTACTATCGTAATCATTGTTTATTCATTTATATTGAGCAACTTTTCACCTCAAATCTTGATGATGCTTGCCCTAGCACACTTTGCGCACTGCGCACAAAGTGCGCCAAGAAAAGCTTTTGACTGAGACCATGATTTCTGAAACTGAATTTAGACTAGACATGCTGGTACTTGAATGAAAGGTCTTTCCACGTAGAATTTGAATATCAAATTATCCCATGGGTATAAATCATCTTTACAACTTAAGTCGCTTATAACAGCCACAGAGATATGATTTTACAGTTTTGTTACTGCAACATTCAGTGAAAAATTGTTTTCTTAAAAGTGCAGGATAAGAGACCCTTTTCCGGTTCCAAAACACAGTTGGCATACATTTGTTCTAAAGTTAAAGATATAAAAGCTCAGTCGAACAATTTCTATAAAAAGGGCAGTAACATTAGGACTATCTATGGATGGTAATGTAGCAACATTTGTATTTTGTCTGTGCATATATATTGCAATATAGGTCGACCTGGAACTCCCTTCGATTTCTGCCTTTTTTCTCATTTTAATATTCTTTGTCACACTTTGAGCAGATTAACGTCGAAAGGTGATGACCCCACGTCCCCTAACGTCAAATGCCGCGACAAGTGACATGCCCCAAAAGTGCACTTTGTATAACCAATAAAGCATAAGTGCATGGACTCTTTAGAACAGGATTTTATTTCACTTTTATCGTCGCGGAACACATGTTGGAACATGCTATTCCGATTTTTTTTCATCAAACATACAAACAAAGTACAGGAACTTACTTTCACGTTATTGTTTTTTGTAATATTTTGAGAAGATATTTAAACCAGTACTTTTGCTTCGTTTGATTCATTCTTGTATAAAGTTGAGGACTGAGTCAACAGCTTTCCTAAATTGCATGCTCTTGTCACGGTTTGACCAAAGTGCGTGAAGAATATGGGCCTGTGCTATAAAACGGGTGACAAAAATCGGCACATGCACTTTACTGTGAGATGGATGCACCACAAAAATAGACCTTAAATGGATTAATCCTTTTGCTCTAGAAAGTTTTTTTCTGGCTTTTGTGAAATTAACGTTGGTAGCTCTGGACCCCCACACCCCCTAACGTCACATGATGTGAATTGTGATACTGACACGATCCCTTGGTTACATGATAGGCCTGCTTGCATGACCCGTCCCCACAAGGGACCGGTACATAGACATCAAGGTCATGCTCAATTTTCTTGCGTGTCATGCATCTATGCTTTTTGCCAGAAGGTCCCCCCACCTTTGCTATTTCGCTTGTCGGCACAGATTATGACACCCACACAAACATTATGTGCCCACTGTGGTCCCGTCATTTTTTTCTCTGAGTCTCGTTGTTACATGGCAGCACGTGTGGCGTAGATGCGAACGAAGTGCGTGCGCTCAAAATAAAAAGCAGCATGCCCAGGGTCGCACAGATCCTGTGCTAGTGTTCAAGACTGTTTGAAGGGCAGGTCTCGAAAAAGCAGCTGCTGTCTATTTTTACCCATTTCTTATGAAAAACTTTGAATCGGGATCCGCGAAGCGCATGACGTCACATAGGGAACTCGTTTCACTTGCACAAGATGGCACACAACTACAGTACAAGATCGATGTCGACGTGGAGGAGGTTTTTTTTTTTTATGTGGACAAGATTGAAGAGGGAAAACAACGAACCGAACATTGGCCCAAAGCCCTAGCAAAAGGTTGGCGGACGGAAGCGGCCCAACCAGCCAACGATCCTCATCCGTGCGAGGGCTGAGAGGATAACCTTCCTTGGTAATTTTATTTGTTTTGATTTTGAAACTTTCAGCATGTTCAGTGAAGCCATGAACAACTGATGAAGCGTAAGTTTTGATACTTAGTTAATCACGGACTGAGGAGAGTGCACTGTGCAGGGTGGCCCAGTCGACGATAAATGTCTGTGTTAACCGTTGCATTGAAGTTGAACAGCACTGTCGCTGGAAGCCCATTAAAAATTATTGAAATCTCGAGCGGCTGCGGCCGCGAGGCAGCTTCGCCGTCTTTGTCACAAGTCCCATACTAGGCATAGGCCTAATATATCATATATTATAACTCACTTACTAAGTTCGAACATTCACAGGTTAGAATATGAATCATGTATAGTTGAAACTATATGTATAATGTAGCGTTCATCTTTTCTGGAGCCTTTGAGGCTTTGGTGGTACCGTTAAGAATAAGAATTAAGATGTATGTACAATTGTACGTAATTATCAATAGGAAGCTTGACCATCACCTGGGCCAGGCCAGAATTTTGTCACTACTGACACTGCGTTGTATATTCATCTGAAAAGACTGAATACACAGATCTATACATCCCACTGTTCCAATTGTCACCATGACCTCTTTGATAGGCCTAAAAGTTCAAAGTGGATTGGTGCTGTATCCAACAACCACTGACTGGCTGAAAGACAAAATTATGCTTCAAAATTTGACGATGGGATAGGAAGCCATTGTTTGACTTCAAAGTTTAACACTGATTTAGCTGGCTTTGGCAGAAGGTAATTACATTTGCCGACTCACTGTACACAGTGTTTTATTCACACTAAATAATGGTTATAGACACAGAGTGGTCTTTTCTTACAGTTTGAACAGGGCTAGTCATACATTACAGACGGGCATGGAATTAGATCTTGATACACAAACTGAATCTAGCATAATGCAGTATAATTAAACCAACACTTTCAGATATAAATGTAGATAGCTCCAGTTCCATTTTTTTCAATTTTCACCAAACTTGAATCACAAGTTACACAACAATCAGGAATCGTATTTGCCAGTAGCAGCATAGGAATCCTGGTGTATTGTAATCTGTTACCATGGTGACTACAGCTAATCTTTTTTTTTTTTTTTTTTTTTTTTTTTTTTGCAGCGTTAGAACTGGATCATGGGACAATAATCAGCCAAAGCACACATTAGAAACATCACCAGCTGAGTCTACTGGGGGACAAGTTCTATGCCCCAAGATAGTCTGATGTACCAAGATGGGCATGAAACATGCAGCTGTTTCTTGTTCAATGTGCAATACATGCAAGCCACTATTATAGGGACAACCTTCAATGACTAGAACAACAGTGGTCACTTAATGCTGACAGTGAAGACGGTATCAGGTACTATATGTATATTGTAGCAAAGCACCTGATGCATGTACACTTAATGTACCGCTATATGTGAGGCATACACTGCCTTGCACAATTTTTAACAGAGATTGTAGATTGCAAGTACATAGTTGTCCCTGTCTTCAGGACCACTCCATTGAGAGACCACCTGTCCTGAAAGGGCACCTTTTCAGCCCAATTCATTGCATGTAATTTGTGTTTCCAACCAGAAACTAGCCATTCAGCATACTTTGCCTTATACATACATTTCATGTTAGTTTTTGCCATTTATGGTTTTTAGCTCTGCTGACTTGTCCGTATGCAGAGTTTATGCCATCCATTTGCATATACGTTAACTTTTTACATTTTCCACCTCTCAAAAACGGTTTTGTGGAATGCTTTTTAAGTTTCATTTTACACATGAAGGTTCACCAGGTCGGCCTCTACCAAATGTACAAACAAGATGAGGAGCCAACATTTTTTCTATTTTTCACGGATTGTTGAATAATTTTTGGGACCAAAAAAAATCAGAAGTTTATTTACTTAAGAACCACGTGCCCAATTTGTTTGATATTGCATGTAGGTCTTCAGGGGTCACTTAGTTCTCATTTTGGCTAGCAGATGGTCATACTTTTTTTTTGTGCTACTATTTAATGAAGTTTTGTGTGTTAAGGCTGTTTTCAGCTTCTTGTCTAAAAATATGCTCAGAACTCTTTGAAATTTTGCAATATTTTCTTTAGCACAAGTACGTGTAGATTTGACAATATGGTGAGGGTACATTAACTTTTAATGAAACATGTGGCATGTTAAAGTTTTGGAATTTGTCAGTGAGCTTTGTTATAGTCAACTGTGGAAAGATTGTGTCCTGCTCTTGCTGTGTGGCATTATGTAATTCAGCCTGCTTACATCAGATGGAGGAAGTTAACAATTTTAAGTGTTAACCTACAAAGAACAATATCATTTAGACCATAATGATGTTAACACTGTGCAAGCATGGAACATGCATATGGCTGATAAGTATCAAGACTGAAGTTATCATCTGAGTTGAGTGTGTCATGCAAGCCCAAGTCTCAGCCACTTTTTTTTTCGATTTTGTCATCAAGGCAAGTATGATACAGTATTTCACTTGCCCCCATATCTAAAGTCTGGTTGTAAAAGCAGAATGCCCGGTTACCTACCCCAAAGGCAAGCGATTCGAAATTTTCATGCCGAGGTGGAATATATCATTGTCCTGGCATAAGGTGGTTGCCACTAAATGATGAATAAATGGTAGATAAATGATGAAACATCTTCTTGTGTTTTAGGTGAAATACACTGTTTCCAAAGATCTGTTTACAGTGTAAATGAAGTCAGATGTTGTGCAGGAAAGAATACACCACTTGTGTATTTTGCTGTCTCTGGCATACCCTACTCTGGCGGAAATCCACAACAGTTTTATTAGTTCAAAATCACGTGTGCCTCACATTTACTATCATCTTGATGAGAAATATCAAAAAAAAAAAAAAAAAAGGAAAAAGAGAACAAGGAATAAGAATGGTGTGGAGAAGTAAAGATAGCAGTTATTTTGCAGTCTTGTAGCTTGTTCCAACTGGATTTTATGATCTGAAAATAGAGGGAATTTTGTGGGATGTGCCAGAGTGAATGAACAAAGAGTAGGAATACTTAATAAATAGCATAAATGGCTATGAGCAAACCAAAGGAAGACTTATCATTCAACTAGTAGCCTAAATGGCTGTCAGCAAAAGAAAGAAAAACTAAATGTCCATGATTCTTAAACACAAGCAACCATTAAAATATCTTGCCATGGCAAGCACTTGGTTACACTGGGCGGCACCGTAAATTTACTTTTTTTTCGTTATATTTTTATTTTCGTTTGATGGCACAAGTTTTAATTGCAAGAAAAAAGAGATGTCATTGAAATTGAAAGTTGTTTCAAATTATCCACGACTACGTACAAATTTCACAAATTAGCTGTGGGGCTCATCAAATGCAGCTTTGTACATGAATGCAAATGTTGCATGAAGGCATTTTAGAAAATAATGCAGTTAACTGCTGACTAAACAACGGATTTGTGCAGCCATAGCTGGTGGACTTCAATGTAACAGGACTCAAAAGATGCCCTTCACAGCACTTCATCTAGTAGGACCGCGAGTCATTTTTCAACTGGCAGTGTACAGAGTGCGGAGTAGCAAGGTAGTCTTATGCACACCACTGGAGTGTGTTAAGCATGAAAACTTGATATGAGATGGCAAATGCTGAACGATGGGATAATATACAGTTGTACTTGCTGTATGTGGCCACCCCTTCTGCCAAGAAAAAGTGGCCTGTCACCACAGGTAAATTTTACAAAGAAATCGACTCCTATGTCCGAGCCTAGTGACCACAAAAAGCGATTCGGCTGCTCACAGGAGTGGTTGCATACAGCAGGTACCACTGTATATGTGTTTGAATGTTTTCAGTTTGCATTACTACCTTATGCATATACAATGTACATGCACAGAACATGCAGAAGTGTTTTGCAAATTGTTGAACTTACACGCTGCATTTAGTGTAATACTGTACATGCACTATATATATATATATATATATATATATATATATATATATATATATATATATATATATATATATATATATATATATATAATAATAATAATAATAATAATAATAATAATAATAATAATAATAATTTATTCGGAAAACTACCCCTTTACAGCGGGGGCATCAATGTAACGGGGTTTATTCCACGATGCGTCCAAGTATATAACAAGAAGCCGTCTATATATAAAAGTAAGGATTTGTGAGTGGTAGGGCTGTATCTACGTTCAGCATTGAGCCGCACGTGGAACAGCATCCATTTACCATTTGAAATTTACTTTTTACATGCGCATGCAACCAGCAATAGGCTTCTCATAGCGCCATGTACATATACATATATATTGTCCATTACATTCTTTTGACAAATTAACCTTCCCTTAACACTAATCACACATACATTTTGGATGCTACCTCTTCAAAATGCCAAATCGCAAATTCCGCACCAATGCCAATGGTTTGTAAATAATAAATAAATAATTTTATCAGGAAAACTACCCCTTTACACCGGGGGCATCGATGGAACAGGGTTTATTCCATGATGCGTCCAATTATCTTACCCATTTAAAGTTTGCTTTCAACCCGTGTAACCAATCATCAATATCATAATTTTGTCCCCCGCGCTAAAACTAGAGATAAACCACTCATTGGGAGAAAACTCTAGAAAGCGTAAGGACAAGTACATTGTGCATTTTTGGTTTACAATGTAGAAAATAAATGTTTATCATCGTCATGTTTACAATGTATAAAATTAAAGTACACTTCAAAATAGATAAAACTTATATACAATATAGGAGCTCCATTTAAAATCTATGGAATCTGCACCTTACAGGGAACTGTACAACTATTTCTTTATATATATATATATATATATATATATATATATATATATATATATATATATATATATATATATATATATATATATATATATATATATATATATATATTCTTAACATCAGATCAATAAAAGAACCAAGCAAGCAACAAACTTATTCAGTACTTCCTTTTTTGTGAAAAAACAAAAACAAAACAAAACAGAACGGTGCTTCTACTTTTTCATAGGGATGGCGGTGTACTGGGAAAGAATGAAGTAAATTTATCCCTCTTGGTTATTTATCAGGGATCTCAATCTCTTCTTGAAAGATGACAGAGAGGGGGCAGACACAACATATAATTCTGGAAGATAATTTCATTGATCCATTTTATGAAAAAGTATTTGAACGTGTCAGTCCCAATAGGAGTAACATGCCTCTTGGCAAGGTTGAGTGGTGAATGTCCTTTTATTGATAGAGTGTGTAAACTTTCTCCGCGCATGCATACGGGTATTCAAGTTTAAAAATGATGAAAATGTTGAATCAACACTTCCAAAATCCACTTCAATCTGTTTTTTTCTTCTTTCAATGAACCCTTGCTGTTTTCATTGAACAATTGCAAAAAAGTCCACCGAAGCTTAGGCCTAATATACGGTCAATGAATAAAACAATCACTCAGGGAGGTGCATACGGATTATGACCCCAGGCCAGACGATTATCTTATATTGACCAAGAGTAAACAGGTATAAAAATTCCAAACGTTTTAGAAACAAAATATTGCATTCCTTTGTATTTTAATATATCATGTAAAACGTACACGGCTCCTAGTCTACCAAGTTTCTCCACTGCCGTGCTCACGCGTCGACGTCTGGACTCTGGAGTCAACTTCGTGGCAGAAGCACCACGACCTCTCTTGGGTCCCAGGACACTGGCCAACTGCTCATGGGTTGGCTGTGCCTGTGGCTGTATTGAGGCCAATGAGGGCATAGCACCAGGAATAATGTCGATGTGGTATCGAAACCCAGCATCCTTCATCATACCACCAACAAACATAGAGTCTTCAAAATATATACATGTAGCACATAGCACGCTTTAAATTATAATCGGAGGCGTCTTTCCAGTCGACCGCAAAGCTGTTCCATGCCGCTCGGAGGCTAGGCCTTCGGCCCGTCTTGTTGGTGTTACCACACCACATTACCACAGAGCGATGGGCCATAGCAGTGACAAAAATAATAGGCTAAGTCTGAAAAATCAATTTGGTGCCAAAACTGATATTTCGCGCATAAAATTTAGAGATAATCTAAAATTTTGAGTCGAGACAAAAATGTGTGTCCTATCACGAAATGGCTGCGACTGCCCAGGTCGAATGCCAGATTCACAAACGTGTTCCCGCTGTGACGTCACCAAAGTGGATCTTCCTGATTGAAATTTTCTCGGACATCCTCGGTGGCGCTATGTTTGAAAGCTCCAAAAAACCCATTACACATATTATGTGTAACAAATGTACCTCATTATTGTTATTTTTATATATGATCTTACGTCTGGGGCAACAAAAACGTTGTTTCAAGCATGTTTATATTTCCGAGACCTGCCCTTTAAGGAGGAGAAAATTGCGCTATATGTATGTCTTTTGTTCCTTCAGCAGTTCTCTCTTTCTTGCTTGCTTTCTTTCTTCGTGTGTATGGTTTGTGTATGAGAATTTGATTGGTAACGGATACACACGGAACTCAGAGAATGGAGAACAGTGAGCCCTTGTTTTGTTCTGTTGCAACTACGAACATTGAGTTTGGTGCACACATACATTACACCAAAGTGCTTTGATTCTAGTTCTTTCTAGTTTTGAATTAGCCTTTAGTGGAAAATAAATTACAGACTACCTTACCTGTAACAACACTTTAAAATTATTACGATCGATTAGTACTCGTATATGTCTTCAGTTAATTCAAACATGTTTCATTCAAACAGCTGGAAAACATAGTGATGCCCTATACTAAGCGCCCTTGTACATGAGAAAGAAAGTACCCACATATCACAATGGTAAAGAGGTCATGTACAAATGAAACTTTCAAAAATCCGAGAAAACTTTGGCAGGTGGAGGGGGTTAATGCCAAAATCGAATTTTCACCAATTCTTTGGAAAAGTTAATAAAAAATGCACGGCTTTCAACACTTAAATATTTCAGTTATTTATTAGCAAAACTGAAAAAAAGAAAATAAATTTTTAAAAAATCGCGATGGGCAATAATAAGGATTTTTACGTAACGATGTTTAAAAAGCTTCACCAGAGCTTCAGATTCCTCCCTGTATTTATACAGTAATCTATTTTGTATAACCATTGAATTTTCCAAAATACTTGTAATGTGAAAACCCACGGCTCCACCAGTGTGGATTTATCTCACATTCACAGCCTGATGCACATGGCATTTTCAGAAATTTCTCCAAGTGATACTAAATGGCACACAAATCAGTAAGCCATGACAAGCACCGCATGCATTAATGCAATGTTAGATAAATTCATAAATTAACCAAGTACAATATGAGAAGAAAAATACTTTGAGGAATTTAGTAGCTTGGACAGAAGGGTATGAAAAAAGGTAAATGAGATATTTTAATGAAAGACACATGGTAGATCATCTTTGATAATTCTGTGACTAAAAACAGGCCTGTCATAAGCATCACAAAAACCAACACTTCAGTCCTCACAAAATAAATTGGTTTCAAAATGAAACACTTTTAACATATACACTGTTAAAAAATTTGGATCGAATGTAACCAAAAGACCTTGGGGGGGGGGGGGGGTCTAATCTCATGCAACATGTTAATTGCCAGACTATTATTGTGGATTTCTTTACAATTACAGATGTGTACTCTGAAAAATACAATGAAAGAACAAAAAATAAAATTTTTAAAAATGGGTCCGAAAAGCTGTTCAAGATATGCTGGTACCTTGATGGTACATATTCTGTGTGTTCAGAACAGGCAAATACCGTGTGATATATTGTTACATTTTCTTATTTCAGTATAAACTGGGCATGGGCATGGTATAATATCCAGTCCCAATTTTCCAGGAAATGGTGATTTAGGATTGAGGGGGAGGGGGTATTCGAATTCAGTGTTTTTCCTTTTTTAAATGTTTTATTTTATACATGATCCCTGGAACGTCATTTAAAGCAGGTGGACGCCAAAACACAATACATACAGTATAACACATATCTTGAGTTGTAAACAATGGCAACCTTTGCTTCAGCTCTGCTTTGCATATCGCTGTGTGCCATTTTATCCCCCGTGTATACGTTTAAATGAATTATTACATCTGACCAAGATAATGTCAGTAGAAATATTCACGTTTTGATCATATCAGTATAGAAATATATTGATGTTTTAGTGTGTAGCCTTGACGTGGTAATGGTTTCGACACTTTTACAAAATTCGGTAGTAGTAATAATAATAATAATAATAATAATAATAATAATAATAATAATAATAATAATAATAATAATAATAATAATAACCACAAATCAATATTGTTTGCCCACTGATCGGTCTGCTCACATGGCGCTACTGACTTACCCCTCCCGATCCGCGAGGCAGGCAACAGTCTTGCGAAAGGTTTATCGAAGGATGTCCCAGACTGCCCTACGCAGTCACATATCTGGGTGAGGCAGTGTTGCTTTGTGTGGCTTAAAATATGTATCAATATATGATAGTAATTAGTGAGTGATTGCGTTGTGCACATTAATGAATGCGAGGTCGGGTCGATTAATGGAAGATAACACAGCTTAGGAATTGACAAACAGTATATAACTCAAGTATTAATGCAAATTTGATAACCGCATTTTTCTGTCAAAACTTAGTGTTAACGCGTCGACGGATATATATTTTGGTGATACTTACGTGTCGCAAGCAGTACATTTTGGCTGTTTAGTATGTTCACTTTGTGAGTACGCACTGGTAGCAGTCAAATTATAACTAAAATCCATTTATTTCTTTTATTTCTTTTCATTTTTTTGCTCTTTTTTATTGGTCACTATTGGTGAGCCTTTGCTACTGTGCAAGACACGTGATTATCTGTCAGCCATCCAGCTCGATAAGTTGTACTGTACTTCCCTCGGAGCCTTCATCACCTGCATGTGAACATCTTTGTATATATGTTGTGAAAATACAGCCGATTCGCCAAATCCCAAATTCTGTTCTTACCATGATTATTTACCTCTCATGAGAGATCACCTGTCTGAAAATACCACTTTTAACTTGGTAATGCGGGTGGTCGCTGTAGCAAGGTTTAGAGTATAGTAGTATTTACCACCAGAGATCTCCTCTGGCCTGACCCCAAACCCAATTCCCGTTATATTTTAATGTACCTGTCACGTGAGACCATCTGTAAATAAGACCATTTTTAATTTGGAAACAAGTGCCTTCGGCTGTGCCCAGGTAACAAATTAAACTGACGTCAAAGGGGCTAATGTGCAAAAGGGGAAAGGAGATCCATTTAAATATTACTGTCATGTTTCGACAAATGTCCAAGTTACCCGTGGCCTAACAAAAATACATATATGTATGTATACATATATATACATATAAGTGTGGGTGTGGGTGTGGGTGGTTCCGATAACACGACCGACCCCACTGAAAAGGCCCGAGCCCCGGCCATAAAGCAATTTTTATGAAACATAGCAAAAAAAAAAATGTTTCAAGCTGCCCTTCCCTAATAAAAATTGATCGACCATGGCTGAAAGATTTTATCGAGAAAGTGACCGTCTTGCGCCGTTATTTTGCAGTAAACTCAGACACAGTGCTTTATTTAAACTTGTGTGCAGTGAAGGGTTAACCTGGGCCGGGGAAAGAGCATCACTGCATAGCCATGGTGTTCGGAAACAGCATAGCCATAGCCCCGGTTGAAAGATTTTATTGAGAAAGTGGCCGTCATATGCCGTTATTTTGCAGTAAAATAAACTCAAATACAGCATTTTATTTCAACTTGTCTGGAAGGACGGTTAACTTGGGCCGGGGAAACAGCACAGCAACACAAAGTGCAATAAGGCATAGCCACTGTTGAACTTGTTCCGTGAAACAGTGTAGACCATAACTCCATTTGTGTCAGCATTCAGGGACCTCATGACTTCGTTTGTTCGGTGATTGTTAGCTTAATATTTCGCTTGGTTCCAGGTGTCCGTTAGCATGGCAAACGGTCGTTAAAGTACTTTTAAAACATGATTTACTATCTGGACTTTAATACGTTCGCTCGGTTGTGTCTGAAGCAGTTATCGTTATTTTCAAATCCAAATGCGACACGATATTCCTTGAACCGACCGCAAGCAGTGAACGCCATTTTGAACATTGCGCATTGCCGCACAAAAATACATTTGATTTTGATATCAAAGTGAATCGTGGCCACAGCATATATCATATCAGTATGGATGCTCTGAAACATTTGCAAAATATATACTTTTGGCTGCATATTTTATAACCCCCTCCCCCCAGATGGTCCCATTACTATCCTCATTTAGAGTAGGAATTTTGTGTCAGATACTGAAGTCGCCCTGTGGCTACGATTAAAGCAGCAGCACTAGTAGGACCCGCCATGACCCCCGGTGTGTGAAAGATAGAGCTTTGGCGGTAAGGTTGCTCCAATAATGGATACAGGTCCAAAAGTACAGGCGGGTTTTTATATAAGTGGTAATAAGAAAGGTCTCTCTGGGCAGGAACTACTGTATAGGTGACACCTCCAGTAAGAGACATCCTTGAGAAGACCACTTTGTTGGATCCCAAACAGGATTTTTACAATGTGAATTAACCTGTCATGATAGACTACCTTTCTTATAAGACCACTTTAACTTGGTGATAAGGGATATCTGTCTACATATGAACTACTGTACTGCTGTCGATACAAAAATTAGTGAAACAAAGGCCACCCTTATGGGTGACCAGATTGCAGTTTCCTAGTAGCCTTTCATAACCATAGAAGGCATTGTAAAGTATACCTGCGTACACAGCATTTCAAGACAGGGGGTCTTTCATTAGTGTGGTTTCTGAAGACAGAGACTCTGGATTCGGTATTTAAGACCATGCCTTCTATTCATCACACGCTGTTTCACATAGCAGTCGATTTTCATGCTAGTTAAAGTTACAATAAAGTTTATGGGAAGGTGGTCCAAAAATGAACTGGTCTTTTATGACAAGTGTTCTCTATAACAGGTACCAAATATAGCTAAAAACAGTTGAAAGTTGTAAGTTGTCATTTAAGTTTTGACAAACGTATGATCACAATGCATAAGTTTCTGCCACGAGGGTATACTCCATTACAACGAAAAGTGGTCGTATAAGACAGCTGACCTTTCATGACAGGTAGAATAACATGTAAAGGATATGATTTGGTAATCTTCCATGTGGTCTCTCAAGAAATGGTTGTCTCTTATAACAGGGTCGAGGAAAGAGTCACTTCAACCTTTCATCTGTATTAAAATAAGCTAGGCATCCTTGGCTATGACCTGCAGTAAGCCAATATGCATCTATGTTTTGTGGAATAAAATTCACTATTTTGCACATGAGACATCACCTCCAAGACAAGTATTTCGCTCTTCAGTGTATTGCTGTGGGGAACAATGTATAATTAGGCGCTTTATGATCCCAAAACAACTTTTTTACCTTATTAATGTGAGGTCTTAATCATTGTAAAGGCATGGACTGCTGTCACATGATTCTCCTTGTAACAGTGCTGCCACCAGTGGTGACTAACATTGTTCAACACATGCTAGAAGGTATGTTCCAGAGCACTTCTTCTTTTTTGCATTATGCTGATGTCCATTTAAACTGTAGTCACATACCTCTGACTATTGCTTTTGGTCTTTTTGGGGGGTGGGTGGGTGGGTCTGATTTTGCACTGAAAGCTGAAAGCATGTGTGGAGCCATGATTGTCTCTACGTAAGACGGCAAAAGGAAGTGAATTGGTTTTTTTTTTCTGTTTTTTCATACATTCGGAAGATGCAATAATTTTTCGACTCTACCTTTCCCAACTACAAAAGACCTACATATTCCAGCTTGATTGAATTTAATGCCCTGCTAATTGCAAAAAGTGTAAGTGAAATCTAAAAACAGAGATGTACTAATGTATAAGGGTTCTGACATTAGATACGAGTATGAACTCTCGCTGTTCTCTGAACTAAGTAGGTATATGCTTTTGATATTGTCCGGGGGTAGATAAAATACACGCTGTTCACGGAGCAGGTCAAACTGTGAACTTCTTAATGCATAAAAACCAGTTCACCACCCGCATTTCTATCATCACATATGTACACATAATTCATACAGTTACACGCTCAAAACTTCCAAAATCACTAGGACAACTGCAAAATATTGTACAAATATAGCTTTATTTCTTTTTTTTCCTGTGAAAAAACTTTCAAAGTAACATATGTACACAATTGAAAACCATAAATCACATCTGTATGAAAATAGAATCTATTGTGAAACAAGTTCTGTTTATGATAATGCATTTTTAAAGTTTGAATTCGCAAGGGTCTTCCTGTGTAAGAAACGCTATATTTTATTTACACCATTCTTATTTACAACATAAATATATATTCTATGAGATCGACTTGTTATAATTTCGTTTGTTTCCGTATTTATAATATCAAAAATATTTTCATGATGTTTATTTAGAGAAACAAGGTTGAAGAAAATGGCACATATGGCACATTAAAATACACATTCAATTATATCACATTTCTTTAAATATGTTAATAGATTGCGTAAGTATCCAATATTCAATATGCACACTGAATACATAGGGAAATCTTTCAGAGTTATTGTAGTTGAAATAGTTTTTCAGTAGTTATCAAAACTAAAAAACAATTCAAAAAGAACAATTTAAATCGAGGATACACTGAGCCAGTCAGTAAATGGCCATTGGGTTGAATTGTTATTCTCGGCTTAATGAAAATTCCTGATAATTGTCCATTACGGATGATGATGATAAACGACACAGAAATGGACTAATAAACCCCACAGAGGTATTAAAATATGAATATATGGAAGTATGTTAAGTTCAAGTATATATATATATATATATATATATATATATATATATATATATATATATATATATATATATATATACATATATATATACATATATATATATATATATATATATATATATATATATATATATATATATATATATATATGACAAAATTTTCTTACCTTATGTAAATTCCTGTGCCTTGGAAAAACCCACTGTATTTGTCCATTACAGCTGATGATAAACGACACAAAAATGTACTGACAATTTCCACAGAGGTATTTAAATATGAACATATGAAAATACCTTAAGTCGAAGTATATATCACAAAAATGCATGCTGTTAACTTCATTCACTTCCAGTGTAATGGTAAAACCCACTGAACAGCTGGAAGTGTGTACATTCTTTTTTCCAGACCATGTACAACGAGTCTTGTATAAACAAGATCTAACAAAAAGTATCTAACTGTAAACAAAACATCCCTAAAAATTATTATAAATCTTTCTGAATTTGTGATAAAAATGATGTTCACTTTTCAAATCTAGACATTTACACCGGTAGTGGATGACTAGCAGTGAACTGTTAATAAGCGACTGGAGAATGATAACGTGGCCACAGCCAGCTTTATAGCATGTGAATGCCACTTAAAGAAAATTGATCACACGTGCTGAAAGGTAAATGTCTGTACTTGTCCTTACACTACATTCACTTCCTCGGTTGCACTGTACAAAGGAAAGAACAACTTTCCTGGACATGGGCTAGACGCTAGGGGCCAAGCGCACTAACGAAAGTGAGTGTCATATGGCATACTTTCTTTGAAGGTCTGCTTTAAGTATTTTTGACTAGTAGCCTGATGAGCGATTCTAATATTGCATGTGTAATCTGGTGATATTCCACATAAATCTTTTGCGATACAAAGGCGTTTCTTTCTTTGTGTAGATAGAATGTTCCATGACACACATTGTAAATTCATCTTTCTCGTGGCATTTTGTAAGTTAGATGACCAAACCAGTGGCATAGGAGAATCGCTTTCCTTTTGTCTGTATTGATAAAATATTGGAAGGATTTCTGTATGAGGAGTTTTATAGTTTTTGTCAGCAGTTTGGGTGTAAATGCAGTCATATAGATTTCACAAATTATATTTTGTAAGTTTTCGCCCTATCACGTCATTATGCTGCCTTTAGCAGCTAATTGCATTCATTTATATCATTGGCAGCCCAAAAGACATGTCGTTTTTTGTAATGAAAGCACCTGGGTCAGTGCGACTTCTGGACCTACAAAGGTAGCATTCCGCCTGAGACAGTTGCACTGTTCTAACGAGTCACTGTGTTGACACTCCATTATATCTTTCAGTAGCTTTGAATAACTGTCAATACTGAGACTGTATTGCGCACTTCGACACACAACAGTAATCAGTATTTCCTTCATCCACCACTTTTGTGGCATAAAAACACGCGACATTTCAATATCCACATTTACGACCCATCTGTTTTTCCAAATTTTCTGAGAACTCAGCTGTATCAGTCTAGTGCTATCTTTCTCTCTTGTCAGGTGTGCGTGACTGTTTTCTCGTCCACCTGTGCTGCCACTTACAGGGTCAGTTCTGAAAGTATAAAATGTAACAGTCCACGAAGTCGTGTACTTCTAATGGGTCCTGATATAAAAAAAAGAAAAAACGCATGACACCGTAGATCCAAAGTGAAGATAATTACACAGTGCTAACCTGTCGTCGTATCATACAATTGACAAATCTGCAGATTGATTAGTTGATTTATCCTCCCGTTATAGTTCTCACAAAAGCATTCAATTGTTAAAAAAGAGAAAAATATACTGAATATGGAATTCTTGCTGTTTTTATGCTGTGATAAATTTGTAAGAGAATCGGATCCTAATGCGGTATGAGAGGAACATAAACCTTTTATAACTGACGTCTTGTACAAATGCTCATCACCCCTCTTCTTCCCAGCCAAAAGAACGTGGTCCGAACTTAAAGACAAGCTTCTTGGGGAAGTTTCGGTTCTTAGGTACATGGTCAAAGTGACCGTTGTCACGACAAAATCTGGAAAAGGTAAAATACAAACACGTGGTAAAGCAGAAGAAAAACAAGCTGGATAATCGATAGCGTTAAAACACTGGTTACCCTTTACTGTTTCATTATTTTATATATATATATATATATATATATATATATATATATATATATATATATATATATATATATATATATAAGTTAAGAAACTGAATGCACATTAGGCAGCCACCCTGGACACTCGATGGAAGGTTGTATTTTTGTCGAAACTCTTTTCAAATAGCTCAAAATTTACATATTGTCCATTCACTCTTTCTTTCAATGATGTGTTCGAATACGCTAGCACAGATTTGAAAAATATTTTCACGCAGTCTCAGGTCAGAGCAATAACGGGTCACGTGTCATTTCTCGTCATACCCCAGGTTCAGGCATTTTCAGCTAACCACGTTAGACTCCATCTTATTTGTCCAACGTAAAGAAAGAGAAAGAAAGAAAGAAAGAAAGAAAGAAAGAAAGAAAGAAAGAAAGAAAGAAAGAAAGAAAGAAAGAAAGAAAGAAAGAAAGAAAGAAAGAAAGAAAGAAAGAAAGAAAGAAAGAAAGAAACACGAAATATCCAAAGGCTGGCGATGCTTTAGTGATACAAGTTGAGCTAATTACAGCTCAGAATCGTTTGACTCATCTAGCCTCCAGACGTGACCCTTACTTTAATGCGCACACACAATGGATGGTGCAAAGAAAAGAGTCACTTATCGTTAATTAAGCCTACCTCATTGCTCTGCTGAATTTCTCGTAAGTCATGTCTGGGTTGTTTTTCTTGTCCCCCCACATACGGGCCACCTTCTCAGATTCTATAATGCGGAACACGCCAGTCTTTCGGTCCTCCCAACGGATGAGTTTTGTGCACAGCGGATTATTCTTCAGAAGATCGCGACAGAACTCCCACAAAAGATTTCCTTTGGATCCTGAAAAAAGGGGAAAATTATGTGAATTGAACTCTCATCAGTATTTCATCAATAACATGAATAGGAACATGTTGCAGCTTAAAACTGCAAAATATGCACATCGAAAATATTTCACTTAAAGCAATCCAAATACTCATTTCAAGCATTTTAATTACTTCGGCGATAAACTTATTTACCTAATCAAGTTATTCAATTAATTTGTCAAAAATCCGTCACTGAGTATTTCCTTTATTGGAATAAGTATTTACTTTGTCGAGTAATTAAATTACTTCGATTTACTTGTTTTTATCAAAAAATCGTCACCGTAGTAATTAAAAAAAAACTACCTAAAAACGTAAATGTGACACTTAAGGAAATTTGGGACCAAGCATGATTACAAATTTATAACAAAATTAATGCGGAGAAAAAATGACAAGCATGCTCAGACAACCAGAAAACATTAGTGTAGGCCGCAAAGTCTTTAGTGATATAAACACTCATACAATGTTTCAACAATACATACTGGCCGGCTGATGCTTACCCTGGCCAGGTTTATTGGTCCGCGCTGTTGGAGATTTACTCTTGGTAACTCCATCTCTGCTCTTTGTTGACTTCCTTGGACGCCCTGGTTTCCGGGGTTTGTGTTCTTTGATATTTTGACAAACATGTGCATCTTGCGACGTCTTGTAATTTGAAGGTGGTTGGGTATGGACACTGGAGACCTGTGGTGTATAATACTTGTGCATCTGCTGCATCGTAAGTTCGTTTTTCTTTGAGATTGTCCCCTGTTCCTTATGTGTACTTTCTATATGTTGAAATACAGGATAAATATATTAATAAAATACATGCTTATTATAATAACCTGCTGTGTAATATACATGAATAAAGCCGGCCTTACGGAAACAAATTACAGACACAAAAAATCGTCTAAAGTCTGAATTGTCTGATTTAGATGATGCCTAAAACACATGACGACAAACCCATTGTGTAGAACATCACAGTAAAATGCTTAAATAAATTTATCACCTATGAAAATTCGTTGGCTAAATTCAGTTGTTGTGCTATGTGGAATTATGTATGTTAAAAAGAACAGATAGACTTATTGTGGTCGTCGACGCACCTGGACCAGGGTCCTCATGTAGTTGGAGATCAGCATCGTCGTCAATCTCATAATCGTAAAAGAAACCATTTATCTCCATGCAGGGCTGCTGTGACGGAAGATGTGGCAGTTGGTGTGCATGTGACTTTGGGTGTTGCATCTGTGACAGCGAGTCGACCAGGGGCATGTGTTGGTGCTCTTGCCGGTGACGCAGAGGTGTCCCGTCGGTGGTCGCTGGCCAATTAAAAAAGTAATAAATGAAAATAAATGAAAAATAGATAATTGCCTGTGGCAGATACATGTATTTCAGATTGTTCAGACTTGGTCCTTTATTATCGTTTCATTCGTATCTCAAGGTGTGACAGCGTGGCTGAAATATTCTGGAACAGTCCTATGTGAAAAAAACATTCAGACAGCCATCTGGCCTTCACACACGTCTGACCACAAAATGCAACCATGCGAGCCGTCCATAATGAAACAGGTTGAGCAGAAACAGATCTTTCAGGTCAACTATTATACACCACGCGTTGCGCTGTGCCAACTGGCCATTCTGTGAATACGTTGGTGCGACAACCCAGTCCAGTTTCCAAACGTTTATCCAGCTTCCAAACGTTTATGGTGGTCCAAAACATCTAGTCTCATTGTCGTCTGCTAGGAAGAACTTTCTTTCAACATAATGTAACAAATTGAGTGAAAAAATCAAGGTTACCTATCACAATAGTGTGTCTTTTGCATCGAGAAACCCTCATATCTGTTGGTCTCTTGTAGTGCAAGAAGATACGCCGTGATAAGGTGCATTGGTTCAATGATCAGGGCGGGTTGGACTCAATTGGTAATAAATATTTTGTAGAATGATGGAGTTGAACCCACCTGTATGTTGAAGGTACTCCATGATATTGCGGTGGATGTACTTCTGCATCGTAGATACCGAATATATCGTGTTATCGATGGACGGCTTTTCGAATTTGGCTGCAGGAACAGGAACACGTTTTTTTTCATTCATCACAGGAGCATATGGCGTATGCAATAGATGCATTATTTACATCATCATTTGTTCCCTTATGGTATCATTAAGTGATAGAAATAGCATGGCTTGATCCTTATATATATATATATATATATATATATATATATATATATATATATATATATATATATATATATATATATATATATATATATATATATATATATATAATTATTTAGAATAATCCAATAGCAGTCGGTACATTACAACTAGAAATAAAGAGATCACAAAATAAAAAACAAGGCAAAAATGGACATGCGGCGATAGCCAAAATCAAGATTCACGATTCAAATAACTGTATTTCCCATAACAATACATTTCATGTCATATATGGTCAGAAATAACAGGGATAAAAAGGAAATCGCCGTGTATATATGGAACTGTAATTTTGATGTACACTGTGCATTGCATGAAACGATTTTTGTGTGCAGATATGCTGTTTGTATTTCATTTATGATAATATCTGTTTTGTGCTGAATGAATGGCGGCCACACCCTGCCCCCCTGACGCCCCCTCGTAAAAGTATTATCCAATAAAATGGTATTGTAAAGCATAGAGTGAAAAACACTGATTCGCCAAGAAGACCCCCAATTAAGGGTTCCTGCTATCCGCTATTCATTGGGGCCACCTACAATATATATTTCTACAAACCAATGCACCACATCAGTAAGATAAAGAGCATATCTGCAATCACTTAGATGTAAAAAAAGTATGAGAAGCATTCTGACATAGAGAACGAACAAAATCTTGATCAAATATTACATACATAATAGTTCTCGAATGTATATGTTCCAGAACATTGATTAAAGGAAGAAACAATTTTATCTATTTGGATAAATCAACATAGTGAGTGTAAATTTCATTTGTGATGCAAGATGGCATTATTTTAAGTAGATTTGGAACTTAGGACTGAATTTTTGGTAGTTTTTTTGGTTTCAACAGTGTAACGCAGAACATTGCAATAACGATTATTATACGAATGCATTATACTTTGTGATACAAACATGTTCGTAAAATATCGAGGTAATTCATCATGAATGCATCTAAAGTAAAACTCTTATACTCTGACTTGCATAATATCACAAATCTTTAACGTATTCGGTTTTTTTAATAAAGGTTCGGTGTGGGCAAGGAGAATAGTTGAACAGATCAGACAGATGACTTGTTTTTGAAGCTTAAAGATAAGATTCGATGAAATTGCAACACCTTATATGTAGCAAAAATAAATTGTCATATAGAAGTAAAAGTTGCTGAAGGGGAAAACATTATGCCAACCACTTAAAATACTATTAATTTTGAAAGCTTACAGAAATTATATAAACATTATTATTCCAAATAATGTTTTCATTAGCAGTTAATCCCAGGATATGAAACGTGTACCTGCGATTGGAAGATCCAGCTCAAAATTAACTATCCGCTGGGCAAAATCAAAGTAGAAAAATTGACTTCAAAAAAATTTAAAGATAACTTATTTGCCTTGAGCAAGTCATGTACTTTTTTCAGTTTTCGATTTAGGGCATTAGAAATATTCATACGACTACCAGTACTATCCGTGGTACAGACATCCGGTGGATCAAGTTTATTGTCGGCTTTTTTCTTTCATATCCTTCAAGTTTAGCATATTAAACCTAGAGGGTTTACCTTGTTCGAGAAGGTTGCGGAAGGTTCTGTAGATGTACTGGCCGTGGTTGGGCTCAAGTGTTACGAAATCTTCTTCTGTCATGCTGCATATCCTGACCCCGTCAATGTGCTGAAAGCGCTCGCCACAGAAGTTGTTCCAGTCAACCATCTGGTGGCGCTCTGCCAGGTAATACACGTAGTCCAGTACTTCTTTTGTGCCCCAGTGCTCTGGGTGTCTATTTTGCCAACTGAGCAAGTCATTTTCACCTGTCAAACGAGACAGAATTCTTCCAATAAAGTTTTTGATTAAATAAGCGTTGCTCGAACTCTTCATCTCTGTCACACGTATGAAGTTACAGACCCTATATGATACTCATTCAGTGGTGACAAACCCCAGGGGATCTTGGATCATTGTTCGTGTCTCTGATCGCAATAGACTGCTCTTGCACAGACACAGACCCACACGCGTAAATACACACACATGGACGCATATATATATATATATTGTAAGAAATGTAGGGGAAATTGAAATCGACTATTCTTGCAGGGCACGTGATCATCACCAAATATATAAACACAATATGCGTTATGTCGTCAAATTAGTTTGTAATACACAAAAGCACGAACTTACTTTAATACATTTACTTCATTTTCACAAAGCATGACTTTAGAGATGTCTTACCAGCTTCAAAAATCCCCATGATTTTTAGCTGGGAGGCCACACTTGCAAGGCCGCTGCTCCCAGACTGGCTTGTCTCGTCCAGGTTGTAGTAAGTTTTTTCGTCTTCCGGTGGATCTATTTCCATTTCGAACTGCGAACTTCCTTCGACGCCGTAGTCATCAAATGCATCATCGTATGAGCTGCCCGGTAGCATTATCTCTGCCAGCTGTGGGGGATGGCAAAACTGGATTATACACACACACACACACACACACACACACACACACACACACACACACACACACACACACACACACACACACATATATATATATATATATATATGTATATATGTATATACACACATATATATATATATACATGTATATATATATGGTCCTGTTCCTGACATGCACATAATAATAATAATAATAATAATAATAATAATAATAATAATAATAATAATAATAATAATAATAATAATAATAATAATAATAATAATAATGCTGTCAATATATCAATATACGGCATGTATTTACTTGAACATAGCCTTTGGCATTTTATATTTTTTATATATATATATATATATATATATATATATATATATATATATATATATATATATATATATATATATATATATATATATATATATATATATATATATATATATATATATATATCGGTTCAGTGCGCCCTGAGTACGTGGCATGGTTGTTATGGTATATTGAATTAGGTTTTCTTGCAGCTGCAATACACATGCATTAAATGTCAGAATGTGAATAGAAAATTTTAACGACGAATTCCACATCATATAATTTTAATGGTTGAAAAGATACAGATGGGTTGGTTTACTAGATACATTTTACTGCGAGTCATCCTTAAGCATGATATGTCTCAAATAGCAATGCAGCATGACATGTCAGAATAAACAGTATATGGCGCATCACAAAAGTTGTGTCATACGTAAAAATGACCACGAAAAGCATTGACTCTTTACAGGCGAGTATATGAAGGGGGGGGGGACGTAAAAAAACTTACACTCCGAAGAGGACTTGCACACGCCATTCTTCAGCTGTGCTTCTAGACAGTCGGGGCTGGAATAATATGAAAGATATACATGGCACTGACATATCGCTACACCTAAATATTCATCAGTATCTCACCATTTTGGGATGACGCTGCTGTACAAAAAGTGTAAAGGGAAGGCCAGATGCCGTGCTATTACAGAACGTGTTCATGTCCAGATCAGTATGATATAATTGATAATTCACCTTTGTGAAATTGACATCAAAATAATGGCCCCAATTTATGACACTACGTGTAATAGTCACCATTGTCTATGTCGGACCAATCCGGACAAGTAAAATTTGCTCAACTAAACAGTTTCTTGTGTATTGCAAATAACAAAAAGATATGGACAAGCATATCGCACTGTATCATGCTTGAGGTGTAAGGCAATCATCATCGTAATATTATATGCGGTGGCGGATTATGGCATAATCAACACTCGTCCCGCATCTAAACAGCTCGGCCCAAAACAATACAGATAGAGCGATTTACATTATATCAAATGACGATTCATCTTATTGCTGTATGCCAAAGTGCAGCCACTACATGACCAGATAAAAAAGTAAGCTCACATCAGTGTTCTAAAACTCCTAGTTTTAACGCAGAAGCTAATAATAATAATAATAATAATAATAATAATAATAATAATAATAATAATAATAATAATGATGATGATGATGATGATGATGATAATAATAATAAATGCTGTCATTTTACGGTATAGACACACGGTCCTGTTCCTGACATGTACATTGGACTTGAACATAGTCTTTTATATTTTACCTTTTTAACTGCAAATATATATTTACATTTATGTATGATTATTGTATTATATGCTTAAAAACAAAAATAAATAAATCATGTAAAACTCTTAACATCGGCTAAAGTTATATTATGGAGCTACTATTGGATAGTATTTCCATACTTATTTGATGAGCAAACAGTTGATTTTTTTAATATGTAAAAAAATCTCGCTCACCTGATGTACACTGCAGGTTAGGTAACTGTTCCGTGTTTTATTGAATTACTGACGGTCCCAGGGTAGAAAAATGGAGGACGATTCAAGAGGACTGGACAAGAACCACATGTTCCCGTCACTGCCCTATCACACTATGTTCTGCTTTGCATTAACACTGCCGACTTTATGCATGGACACGATCAATGATTTGAAACGGCGTTTCCGGGAAATAGGGAAAGTCCCTTTTGCATTGCGATCGTCAAATACTGGGATCTCATTGGCTGGAGCTTGGCCAATCGACACTATTGTTGACGTCGCAGTGCAGTTGCAAATATGCCCCGGGACTATTGGTTTCGCACAGTGGTCAAAGATCACGGGCTTGCCGAACGTTTGTCAAATCGCAGAAACCCCGGATGAGCGACTGCACTTTGAGAAAAAAGCAAGCCTATCTATTTGTGTAATCTTTTCATCTTTTTTCGTGAACCGAAGAGAGTCATACAAGAGAGCCTGTTTTACTTAAGTGCAGCGTGCATAAACAGAATTTGAAATAAAATCATATGGACAAAACCTCCTAAGAGATTACATTTTGATGTGAACCATTAAAAATAAATAAGCAGGATGTCGCAAACGGATCAATCAGACCAGGGATGTTCTATCTTTAGAGCGTCTAACCATCGGGAAACTCCTATACAAATACATGGACAGTGACACCGACAAAACTTGGAGAAAAAAGTTAAGTGTACACGCATGTATAAACATTCATGCCCGATGAAGACCGTGAAGTCAATGAAATAATATAAAAGGACCACCAAGGAGGGTTCGCACGACTGATGCAATATCATAGATATTAATTCTGTGAACCGTGCTGCTTGATTTTTAATACGACGTGAATAGTGATTATGATTTTTAGCCACAAAAGGGCATTTCTTTTCTTTGACAAACGGAAACACATCCCGGAGTCCTTAGCCTTTCACAGGATGCAAAGGTTCCTTTTCTCATACTGATGACAGATCCACTTTCATATAATTATGTTGTTCCACAGCCACTTAGTATGGAACAGTCATGATGATAAACATTATGCAAATTAGCTTCAATTAAAATGTTGACAGCCCCATGTTTGTTTCATTATCATTATGATTGCCTGGACACTCAGAAGCTGGATAATTTCTCTGAATACGGAAAAAATAGAAGAAACAAAAGAAAAAGTTAAGTTTCATTTAATGTAGCTTGCATGGGGAAAAAACCTTGGCAGGTGTCAGTATTAGGTCAGGAGGAAGTGGGTAACTTAGGTTTTTATCTTGTGGTTATCCATTCGTCGTCGCTTGTCCGTACTCCATCAGCAATTCACATTTTCGAATTCCTCATTCTGTGAAATCACTTGGCCAACTGTTTCGAAATTGCATAGGGACACTTCTGGAACCCCGACACCTGCTTCTTTTTTTTAAAGTGGTGGTGCTGTAATTTTTTCAATTTTTGTTTTCAGCAACGTTTGTGTGTTAAATTTGACTTCTGACCTGATTTGTTTGTTTCTCTATTTTTGTCATTAGTTGTGTGTTTTTGATGTTTCCGACTTCTCCAAAAATACCGTTGATCAGATTTTGCCAAAACTTCAGGGACATGTACCTGTTGGGGGATCAAACAAAGTTGGTCACAAAGCGATGATGCTGAAAAGCTCTGATTTCTAATTAATTTTCGATTTAGATACTTGCTGGTTAATGCATTCCTTCCTACTGGTTACAATGTGAGTCCATGGGGATTGCAAGGTAATAGATATATTTGACTTCTTATCTAATACCGTCAGCCAGATTCACTTCAAATGTGGCAAGTATGCATCTTGTATGAGTGTATAGTGAGTATGTTCAAATGCATCCCCAAGACTGATTTTTGGATTTGTATTTTCTTTTAATTTTATTTATTTATTTAAATCATATTATACTTTTGGGGGGCAGGGTGGGTGGGTGGGTAAATCTTCTCTCGAGCAGCTTCGTCTGTTTCTTCGAAATTGCACAGGAACACTTATGAGTACCCCTAGACCAGAATATGACTTATTATGGGTTAAATGTCAGCTGTGGACGGTCTGTTCACACAAGCCTCTGATTTCCATCATCTGGGAAGGGGCCATCACAGGTTGAGAATTTTTTTTTTTTTTTACAATTCCCAGGGATGCGTCTTACAGGTAGCTTTTCTAGATAATTGGGTAGACAGATATGTTTGCCGGCATACTTTCACGTGTTCATTTTTGCGTGTCGTTTTGTGGCTGACCCATATTTTCTCCATTTGGGCTTCTATTGTTATTAGTTCTCTTGTTCCCACTCCTCTGTTGAATCCTTGCCTGAGCAGGTGGTTGTGTCATACTGATATCGTCAAGTTTTGTTATTTCGCCACATCTAATTTACACGTGATATACATGCAGAAAAATATTTTGCAGGTCTATACGAAAGGAAGCCCCCAACGCATGCGCAGAAAAAAATCAATGTATAAGAAAAGACAGAAAAAAACATAGACCACGTTTTGGGAATGACACCACACCTATATTTCACGGGTAGACAAACCATTATTGTACTTGTTAATAAGGTCATGATATACATTCAGTGAAATGCAACCAATACAATGGCAACTGTATCATCGCAGGATCATCGCAGTAAACTGTGAAGAGATTTCTGATTATGTCTGGGTGCCAACCCAGACATCTTGTTTTTCCAAGAATTCTTTTTTTCTTTCCTTTTTTTTTCTTTTTTCTTTCTTTCTTTCTTTTCTGTGTCTGGGTTGGCACCCAGACATATTGTTTTTCCTTGGGTTCTTTATTTCTTTCTTTCCATGGCACCCAAATTTGTCCGGATTTATTCTTGGGCACTATTATTCCGAAAACCACCAAACCTGCCATGTTGACTGACCTACCAGTGAAAGTATCCACTTGGTTTGGAATAGTCATGATGCTGAAAATTATGCAAATTAGAGCAATTAAAGTTCAAAGAGCCCTTTAGCTTCCAAACTATTGCAGATAGACTCAAAAATTCAATGTGTGTGAACCACGAACCAAAGCTGTAGGATTTTAATTCACGCAAACTAGGTGAATGCACAAAAATTTAAACCTTGAATCGCTTCAAAATTATTATAGATAGAAGTGCCATTCCAACTTCAATTTATGGATTTGTGACATCGCTGCATCCAATGAACCATAAACAAATGTGTTGTTCATGTTTCAGTTTATAAAGTTTGTGACATTGCCACATCCACTGAAGCAAAATACAAATTAGGCTTTAACAAAATCTAAATTATGTAGCATTTCAAGCTGTTCTTACTTGAGGGCACCCAGACAGATTTGCTGTGCAGCAAATCTCCTTTTCTAGTTTAAATTTGCGTGCGATCTCTTTGTGTTTCATTAACACCAGGTAAAAGATCTTCATTGTAAGTGATATGAAGGTGACCACAAGTACGCGATTCCAAATGTTACAATCCAGTTTATGATATGAAAGAGTTGAAAATTTGTGGGCATGCAGTACAAAATGTGGCCATTTTCGTAACATGTGAAAGAGGTTGTAAAGACTGGGTAGACACCGAGGGAAAAACTTACACGACAAGAAAGTACGGTCGCCCATTGAGGTCATCCTAACTTCACTTTTTATCTGGTCATAACGACATTTTTTCTGGTTAGGACGATATTTTATGTGGTTATAACATTTTATCTGCCTCGGACCACTTTTTATGTGGTCATAACGACATTGAATCTGGGTAGGATGACATTTTATGTGGTCGCAACGGCATTCTATCTGGTTTGAACCACTTTTTATGTGGTCAAAACGACATTTTATTTGGTTTGGACCACTTTTTATGTAGTAATGACGACATTTTGTCTGGTTCGGGCCACTTTTTATGTGGTCATAACGACATTTAATCTGGTTAGGATGATACTTTATGTGGTCATAACGACATTTTCTCATCTGGTCTCCGGATGTTGAAAAATCTAATAAATAAATTCCGTTTGACATTTCTAAAAACGTAACCCATTCTCTTACCAATAACTTCAATATCGCGCAGTACTGTTCAATGCCAAGGCCTTACAAGGTCAGCTTGTTTCCTGGAAAACGTTTTACTAATGTTTGATATACTTTCTAATTTCATTTTATTGGCAGCTCAATGCAATGAAGAATATTTGACCTTCGAAATGCAGACTCCATGCGCAAAGAAATTTGGGACAAGGGGAAGCTTCCCTTGCAATTGCTACACAATTGCAGATGTACAGTTTATATGTATAATTGGTCTTCAGTGTCAGTTTCGGCTCAGACAAGGTAACGTGACACATTGTACATCACGAATATGTATTGTTACACTTCCAATAACACTCTTTTGACTTCATTGATATATATATATATATATATATATATATATATATATATATATATATATATATATATATATATATATATATATATATGTGTGTGTGTGTGTGTGTGTGTGTGTGTGTTATAGTGTGCGGTGTTTTCTTGATAAGTGCCAGATTAGGCCAATACATACAGAAATGGTTTCTAGGGTGAACGACTTATATACGGGGATTGACAGCACAGCAATGTAAACAACTATGGGCCAATATCTGTTCCCCATGTTACTTTAAAGCTTCTTGAACGGGCTGTGCATGACCAGCTGTATGTCTTCCTTACCTCTCACAACCTGATACATAAAAACCAATCTGGATTCAGGAGGGGACGCTTCACGGCAACGGCACTGACTCATTTTGTGGACTCCCTGCAGAATGATATTGACAATGGCCGTTGCAGTGGAGTTCTCTTCCTGGATCTCAAAAAAGAATTTGATACAGTCAATGATGCAATACTTCTCCAAAAACTACAAAACTATGGTGTCCGTGACTCTGAGCACACATGGTTCAACTCATACCTCTCAGAGCGGATTCAAAGGACTGTAGTGAATGGCAAATTCTCCAAACCTAAATTGGTCAACTACGGCGTCCGCAAAGGGTCGATCCTGGGACCGCTGCTTTTCATTTTGTATATAAATGACCTTCCTTCAGCAGTGAACGACTACAAAATTTCCCTCTACGCCGATGACAAAGCTTGTTACTTCTCAGACCAACCACTTAAAAATTCAGAAAATTTTAAATATTGAACTCTCCAATCTCTCAAGGTGGTTTGAAGCAAATAAACTGACTCTCAATGCAAAAATAACAAAGTTCATGATTTTCCGTAAACCACAGAAACGGAAACGCATTAACCCTTTGAAATAACAGTAAACATTGAAAGGATAGACCAAATAGAAAATTTCAAATCCCTAGGTGTCATCCTGGATATTTCCCTTTCATTCACTCAACACATTGAATACATAGCTCGCAAGGTGAATTGTAGAATAGGCAAGGAGAAGAATAGAAGGTTCTAGCCTTGCCTAAAAGAGGGCACTGCAGTCACTGGAGGGCTAGGGCTGTGTATTCCCATTACTTTACATTGTAATTTGCAACTTAATAGCTTGAAAACGACTGCACATAGAGACACCAAGTTTTGCACAATAAATTTAGGTGTGTAACTAAATACCTCACAAAATTCATATAACCACAGCTACTACTGTGACCAGTTTATTTAATGTTACTTCAACATGCAAACCAATGGGAATACACAGCTCTAGCCCTCCAAATTGGTGTGTATTCGGTTGTGTATTGGGGCTTATGTACACTTCAGAGCTAATTCTGACCGTTCCTTTTGCTGTCCTAAGTAGGTCAATTAAAATTTATAACCAAACATCTACTCCTTGTGCTCTACAAGTCCCTAGTTATTCCTCATTTTGACTATTGCGACACTATCTGGGGGTCATGCACTAAGCAACTATCAAACAAGCTCCAAATTCTCCAGAACAAGGCCCTACACATCATTTATAAAGTAGATAGACGCACCTCCATCCAAACACTTCACACCATCAATAACATGCCCACTTTAGAACACAGGCGCCACACTCATCTACAAACATTTATGTACACAGTCACCCGGCTATTTCCTGTAAATTTGTACCCTCCAACACAGTCCAGAGTCATATCACCCGCTCAGCATCCAATCACTCCTTCTGCATCCCATCAGTAAACTCCAACTACGGCAAAAACAGGATTATATAAAGAGGTGCAATCTCATGGAATTACCTTCCCAATGAATTAAAGGTTTTTTCCTCCGTAGCCTCATTCAAACATGGACTGTGCCAACTTTACAATTAAGTCTGCGGTATGTGCAAATTAACACTTGCAGCCTTTCTTACTCATGATCTTACCATAGCCAACTTCCTACATTTTAATTATTTACCTCTTTTGTTTTTACAAATTTTTTATTCATTACCAATAATGATATCTTATTAGTCAATGTACATGTTAGTTAACTTATTTTGTCAACTGTTTTCATTTATATGTACTCCAGATTTATGTACACTTTTAGTTCGGGTAATTCACCTATATATATATTATTTTATCTTTGTGTCATTTGTATTGTTAATTGATTTTAATTGTTCCCTCATGCTGTCATTTTATGTAACCACATTTTATCATCCAGTGCCTGGCGGGAGACCAGTGTCATCATACACTGAGCCAGTAATCCTGCTAAAAAATAAATCATCAATCAATCAATCATAATACCTTGGTGCGTGATACATTGGCGCTCAATATATATATCTGATGGGTAAATTAATTTTGACATGTTTCACCATGTCTGTTATATTTATACCTGTGCAATATGGGAGGAAATTACCCCACAATTGACGCAGTTTATTAATCGGAGGAGAAGGGCCTGTCCATTGGTTAACTGAAGGATAAGAATAGCAGGATAGGGGTGATCATTGTGCAAATAGGAAATTTTGAGTATGTTATGAAAGAAAGAAAAAATAGCAATTAAAGATGTGCTTTCTGTACCCCTACATGACTCTTAATCTGAATAATATGGTATACATGTCTCACACATATGATCACCACAGTGCTTTTTTATTCTTTACCCTTTGGCTGAGTTTTGGAATTCAAAATGCTGAAATTGTAAAGAATAAGAAGCATATAGCAAAACATAGATGGGTTATAGTGTTCCCAAAGGCACTATACGAAACAATTAGCTACTATAGAGATAAAAATTAAAACCTGACATAGTCGTTTTCTGTGAAAATTATGAAGTATACAAATTGGTACATTGTGACATCACGTACAAACTTTTTGAATAGCGTCTTTTTGGCGTGTTTTCTTTTTTGTTTGCTTGTTTGTTTGTTTTTTTGTTTTTTTTTGTTTTTTTTTTTTTTGTCTTTTTTTTTTTTTTTTTTTTTTTGTAGTTGTTTTTGTTTTTGAGGGGGGGTTGTTTTTATTCGCCATTTAGGGTTTTTTTGCGGTACATTATCTAATAGAGTCTGCATCTCTAATAAAAGCTGCACCCTGACTTTCCACATCGCTCGAGGCTGTTGGTCACACTTTGTTTTAGGGAAAAAACCGATAGAAGCCGCACCTGGACTTTTAGCCACTGAATACCTATTTAAACTATGAAAATCCACTTAATGACGTTCAAAATAACCTTCATTTTCGTTTGTTTCAATGTACATGTATTTCATATCTGAATCGATATCATGACATTTTTAGAGATATACATTATTGACACAACTGGTAATATTCCATGGAAACACGTAAAGTTTAAGTTAATTTACTGAGTATATTTAATGACGTTTTAACTTTTACTGTTCATTTTATTACTAAAGCATATCTTAATAAGACATGCGCTTCTTTATATCTTTTTTCACTCTGTGGCTCTATATATCAAGTGAATTTCTGTTTTATTTCTGTAATAAAACAATAGAAGCTGCACCGCAGCTTTGCTACTTTGAATCTGAAAAAAAAAAAAACTTTAATGGAAGCTGGGGCTTTTGGTCTACTTTATTAATCTAGCAGCCGATGTAAGCTGTGCTTGGAGTTGATGGCTGAAACAGCCGAGTGTGTCTTCTCTGCACATTTTTCTTATATCAATGTTCGTTATATTCTTTGCTAAGGACACCGCATTTTTAAAGCTCTGTATCTCTACAATAGTGCAACTTTAGGACACGCAACTCACAATAGATCCCTCGTTTCGTGGCAGTCGAAAAATACATGATTCAACTTTCTTACGCAGGTATTAAGCAGATTAAATTTCCCCACCCACCGACATATACATTATTGGTTTAGATTTGACAATTTGGAATCAGCGCTATTTATATGTAAATCTTATAACCAATCTGTTTTACTCCCTGGTACAAATTGGGCCATGCATATTACAAAGTTGTTATGTGCACTTGGTTTTGAGCTTGTGTGGAATGAGAAGGATTACCAAAACAGGTACAAAATCACTGGGCCACGGTATCAAAAACTCTCTTCCACTTAGTTCAGAACAGGGAAATAAGTTTCCGACACACAAGTTGCCTGAACAGGATTTCATCATTGAGAATTATTTTCTGGGTATCAACTGTAATAAACGACGCGAATTTACCAAATTGACAATCAAGAACGTATGCAATAAGGACAATAGTACTTCCATATGTGTATAGGATGACAGGTTAGCTTATTGAGAGTAAAGAGTTCGGACTGCGGAATACGGTATTGACAACTAGGAAGTGGTTCTGGACAAAAAGACACAAATACAAATCAGCTCCCACTTCTTACAAATCGAATTAGGCAGATATACAGTTCCTAAAACATCGGCTGATATCCGTTATTGTAAATTATGTCATGCCTGCAATATTAGCAACTGTGTTGAGGATGAAATGTATTTCATGTTAAAATGTATAGTTATGAAGATCTACGTCAAATCCAATTTGACATATTGTCCATTTTCACTGAATTCAATAACTTGACTGATATGGAATAGTTTAACCTTCTTATGTCTTACCACGCAGGTGATGTGCAAATAATGAACCCGGTCCTGGACTACATAAATACCGCTTTAGTAAGACGCACATGCCTGCTTAATGGCTTCTACAAACAACTTACAATAAAGGTCTCCCTTGGTGTGGCACATTAAATGTCCTAAACAGATAAAATCCCATTGTGACCACATAAAGAATGTCCCGAACCATATGAGATGTCGTTATGACCACTTAATAAGTGCTCTGGCCCAGATGAAATGTTGACCACATAACATGTCGTCCTAACCAGATAAAATGTAGTTATGGCCACATAAAATGCCATCCTAACCAGATAAAATGTCCTTATGACGAGATGAAAGTGGCCCTAATCAGAAAAAATGTCGTTATGACCAGATAAAAAGTTCAAACCAGACAAAATGTGGATATGACCAGATAAAAAGTGAAGTTTGGTTGACACCAATGGGCTTCCGTAGGAAGAAATAATTGCCATATTAACTTTTGAAGTAGACGATGAAGACCGGTGCTTAGAGGGATGGACTACAATGATGTATGACTCTAACGTTATAAAAACAACCAGGAATGCAGACACAATACAGTCTAAGTCATCTTGCAAGTAACCGCAAGCAGGGACGTTAGGTCAATGCAAAAGGGACAATTTCTTGCGGCAAATATTGGTTCAAATAGTAAAACAAGTGTGTCTGAAATAGACAGACCTAAGGTGAGTTTTACAGTGGACTTTTTTCTCATGGGATATAGTATGAAAAAAAGCAGCATAGGTATTCCCCCATAATACCAATGAGAGATAGACTGATCACAGAATACGTCTCTGTATAATAATAACCTCAAAAGTGCGAAAGCTGCATTGACGACCGTGCAAACGGATTCAGTGCACAGCCATGTCTCGTTTGTTGCAATACTGGACAGACAACTGGCCCTTGGCAGCGCCGTGGTTTTATCACTGGCGTCATTGTATATGACAGAGTTACTAACAGTCGTTGTACTGTTCAATTCGTTCCCAGTGATTATAGAATGAACTCCTCAATGTGCTCAGAGTCAGCGTTGCCTTCTGCATATGTCGTAGGTTGCCAGCTTTCTCTTTTCAGGATTTTGGCGCATTATGACATCTGTTAGTTTCCCTGAAATAATAAATTTGTTTTGTTTTGTAGATTCAGTGTATGCTTTTTTTTTTAGAAAACTTATCAAAACATCTACTATCTAGAACAAAAATTATGCCTCACAGCAGACCTGTCTGGTTGCCTTCAAATTGAGAACAGTTTGAAATGCTAGACTTTGCCATTGTTCAACATAATCTAAATTTTGGATATAATCCCAATTTGTTAATTGTTGAAATCCTAAAACTTTGTTTGTTGGTACAATGGATGTGGGCATGTCACAAACTTATATACGGAAGCTTGAATGGCACCATTGTCTGCAGTAGTTTTGAAGGCATTCAAGATTTTCTTTTTGTGTGTTTAACTAATTTGCATTAATTAAAAGCCTACAACTTTGGTTCATGGTTCATTGGATGCGATTATGTCACAAACCTACACTTTGGAGTTGCAATGGTACTTCTATGTTTGACAGTTTTGAAGTTATTCAAGATTTAGATTTGTGTATTCGCGCAAATTATAATGCTACAATTTTGGTTCATGGTTCATTGGATGCATCTATGTTACAAATATATCGAATGCGCTTGAAATGGCACAACTATGTATAATAGTTTTGAAGCTATTCAAGATTTAATTTTTTTTATATTCACCTAATTTGCAGAAATTAACATCCTAAAACTTTGGTTCGTGGTTCATTTGATGCGGCTTTGCCACAAACCTATAACTTGAACTTGGAATAGCATCTCTATCTGTTATAGTTTTGGAGATATTCAACTCTTAAAATTCTTAATGCCCCAATTAACAGAAGGTAAAATTCTAATACTTTCATTTACTGTCCATTATATTAGCAGGTGTCCCAAACCTATAATGCACATTTTGTGTCTATCTATAATAGTTTGGGAGATACTGAGCTTTTGAAATTTTAATTGCATCTAATTTACATAATTATAAACAGCATGACTATTCCAAACTATATGCACAATGTCACTGGTAGGCCAGTCACCATGGCAAGTTTGGTGATTTTCGAAATAATAGTGTCTGAGAAAAACTCCGGACAAATTTGGTCGCAGAAAGAAGGAAAGGAAGAAAGAAAAAAAATCTTGGATAAACAAAATATGTGGGTTCGCACCAAGACACAACTAACAAAACAATGAACCGTGCCTTCCTGCAATTATCTACATTTAGGTTTGATAAAATATATCAGATCAATTAAATGCGAGGTACTCTCTGCATGGTCCGTTTGGTCCATTCCATCCCCCTCCCGTTATAATAAGGTATTAAGTGCAACATACACGTATGTGGCAGTCCAGTCTATCATAAAGCTATAATTAAACTTGGACTCTCTTTACAGTAGATTGATACTCATATTACGTGACTTATTAAAAGATCACTTATGTTAACCTCCACAGCGACCTCGATATGAGAGCAAAGACTCCCCGCTAGTATAATGTTCACATTGTGGTTTATTCATTTACAATAAGGTCAAACTGATCAGCATTTTACGCTGACAGGATCCAATTTCCGAACAGACAAGACAGTGCGGTGCTGGGGCCACTGGTTCATTTAGTACCAGTAGTGCTCATTCCCAGCCCTTTCATCTCTTTGCCTGCTTTGTGAAATACGTTTTTGGAGCAGCTGGCACTCTGTATGACCCAAACTGAAACTTATAGCAAAGCAAGAAAATGATGTGTTTGTGACACTCTGGCCATCTCATATGATCGCCACTGAAATTTGCCCTGTAGTTTTGAAGATAAAAGTATGGAGACTGTGGTATTCACATCAATTTGCCAGCTGGTTCAGTCATGAGAATTTTTTTTTCATGGGTCTTCCCCCACCCTCAAAAAAAAAGAAAGGAAAGGAAAACAATTCCAAACAAAACACACACACACACACAATACCCCCAAACAAAACACCCCCACAAAAAACAATAAACAAATAAATAAATAAATAAATAAATAAATAAATAAATAAATAAAATGAAACAACCTTCTCCACCCCAACCCCCCCCCCCCCAAAAAAATGGATGAACTGGTTGTTTTAGAGCAAATTAGTCTGCTGATATAACACATAATCGGCCGTTGAGGTCCACAAGTAATGTTATTCATTGAAACTGCTATTGGTTTTCTCAGCGCAATTTGAAAAGAAAGGGCATTGGAGTGAAAATAAATTTCAAAGATTTGTCATTGAAAAATTTAGGACTGGGCTACGGCTAATCTCTGTATTCCTTTGAAATGAAAAACGCTAATGAAATAAGATCTCATTGGAGAAAGACTCATCAGATTCCCTTCAACATACATGTGGAAATTCTGGGGCTTCAGCAGACCAATGCCCCGAGTGCTGCTTGAAATGGATATCAATTTTACAGATTTTATATTGTAAATGGGACAATTATCGTATGCGTTTGGAGAAAAAAATAATAATGTTGGAATTTTCTGTCCTGCTGCAGAAAAGCTCTCCACTTTTTTTCTTACACGTTAAAATGCAGGTTCTTGGCGGCACCCACACCTCCGGCCTTCATTCTTGACCCTCCTGCATATGAATGAGGCTACGACCCTGATATGCATCCATACTTAACACTCGATTTAATTATGTGAATTATAAATTGAGTAAGGGAAGTTACTGAAGACCGCAGCCAACAGATGGCCTCCATGAGCATTGGGCATTACATTAGGAAACAAAGATGTACATTTTCTGTACCCCTGTGTCTTTAAAAATAGGGTATTGTGGCGGGGGGGGGGAGATGGACCCCTTAAGGTTATTTCCATAATTTTTACCCCTTTAGAGGTATCAAGGGAGAACATACACCTTTTGGATATCAAGTTTGGCCTTTTGCCTATAAATTTGAACAATATTTCTTTGCAAAAATCTAGATGTGGATGCGTTACGAGCTGCTATAATAAAAGTGTTTTGTGGTCCATCTTGGACAAATATTTAGCCAAGATGGACCAGCATGTGGGGAAAGATGGATTAGTAAAGTTATTCAGATAAATGCCTTTGTCTTTTTATTCTTGAACATATCTTTTAATGTGAATGTCTGTATGCTTGTGTGGCAGGTATACAGATTGTAGTTCAGGAGATTGTGCATTATTTATACAAATAATGAAGACTTCCCTTAACTACAATCTGCACAATTGTTACATAATGCAGACATTCACATATACAACATTAACACTACCCCCATGGAACCAATATTTTCATTTTGTTGCAATGCATTCTGACTGTTTCCTGACAGTCTCCGTTATGGCTGCTTAGGAGGTATGCTCAATGTGCTCCCTCCAACGGAACCAGGTAGGACAAGGGGCAAAATAAGTGTCTCACTTTAGTGTATTCACCATTTCGCTCTTTTGGCAAGAAGCTACATTTTAACTCAAAATTCAAACTTTGAACTACTTTTCGATCGCATTTACGTCGACTATAGAACAAAAGAAATCCACTGACATTTACCCATGGAAAGTTTGCCTTTGCACAGGAACACCAACAAGCGGTAGCGACGAATACCGTGTCGTTTTCCTATAAAACTGCATGGAAAGAGTGATGGTCGAAGCCCTCTTTATTCATGGGTCTGTTAATTCATCAAGAAGACCACACGTTTATCATCGTTTTATATCAAATTCCAGCCCTTTGACTCCCTGTTTCAGCAACATGACTGTCGCGGATTTTTTTCGGTTATGATTCTGATCGTTGAGTTCATTAGATATTAAGTTTGAGACTGAAAAATACTGGCACTGTAAATTTCTTCTTGGCGTTATACTCAATAAATCGATCGGTGTTGCTGTCTTGCTTTTCTGTCTCTAACGAGGAAACAAATTGTTCAGCGGTAAATGACGACGTAAAGGTTCTGTTGTTTTGGATGACGGCAATTGTTTTCCGTCTTTTCCCTCAAAATGTATAAAGTTGCCATCGGCATAGCTACAGGCAGTGGAGTGTATCTCATTTGTATGAATACACCAAAAACTCCAGATATCCATTTGAGGTCTGCTGACCATAGGTCGCAGAGCCAACGCGATCACTCATGTTTGTCCGTCCATCCGTCTATACCGGGTTAAATATCAAATGATAACAGCAATATAGCCAAATTTACTCCAGGGTCCTTAAAATAGTGTGGAGAAACGGGCTTTTATTGAAGAGAAAGGTAAATAGATTAACAAAATCTGGCATTACAAAATTTCCATCAACTTGTGATGTCCGCTTAATCCCTCAATCAATCAGCTTATATGCAAGCTGAGTAGAAGAAAGTGAAAACTCGTCTGTATACTACCAGCTGCTTAAGCAGCAAGTGACTGTCAGTAAAACGTTCTGCATATGAAACAGCCAGGTCTATATACAAAGATGCCAATGAAATCTTTTCCTTCATTCTTCCCAATATTGCCACGCGTATGATTTCAAGAATTTTCAGGTTGTTAATGTACCACTAAAACAGCTTAGAAGGAAAAGAACTGCTGTGCATAACCCCACCCTGGAAAGTCAAGGCCAAATGTTAGATATCCAAATTTTGCTTTTTTTGACTTGACGCAAAACGTAAAGAGGAGATTTAGTGCTACAAAGAGTGATAATCGTTTATCAAAAACACTTATCCTTTTACCTGTGTCTTGATTTCAGATGTATGGTTTTTCCTTCCAAGGAAAAATGGCGGTCTTCAAATTACAGATCAGATCTTAATGATAATTTATTTAAAAATTGCCCTGTTACACCAGAAAAAAAATATGAACAAATCTGCATCAGGAAAAATACGATGTATGTGGCGCGTCAGATTCACATTTATGTATATGTTTGTGTGTGTATGTACAAGTATGTATGTATGTATGTATGTATGTATGTATGTATGTATGTATGTATGTATGTATGTATGTATGTATGTATGTATGCATGCATATATGCATGTCAACTTCATAAACCCTGGGCATTAAAAGTGGTAACTTCATAAATCTATTACATTTGTATATTTTCATGCAGAACCTCTTCCTGGTAATCATTATACTATTCGGTAATCCGAAGTCGCTACACTCCATTAAGGTAACCTATCACTATCTGACCTATATACATATGGAAGTACTATTGTCACTTTCTTCTGTAGAATTTTGACATAGGCTTTATTAGCCCAAATAAATCCAAGGGTCCTCAGCGGGTAACTACTCAGAACATGTTTCGGAGCCTGTACCCGTACATGTGTCTCTTAGTTGCGGCTAATTGTCTTAGCTAAATTTTCAGCAAAAACAACCCACATGATAATGAAAAAATATCGCAACGTGTCAACGCGTTAGCTGAATAAGTGAAGCTTTACTTATGAATGCAGAGCTTCAGTATGAATAAAGAACATCTGTCAAGCTAAACATAATTACTGTGTAGAACACGTTCAGATAAGAATAAATTGACTGACCCCTGAATCAGTATGTACCCTTTCTAGCAAATAGCTTACCTCAGTTGAATCACCAGCCAATGTATAACTAAAGTAGATACAAACTGGGGCAATATATTCTGTCCCAGTGATTATGAAATAAACAGTTACAGCTAGACCACTTGTACAAAGGGGACTCCTGGCAAATACAGCGCAAAAATGGACATCGGCACCAGAAATGTAAAGAAAACCCCATGATAACACTCCTCCTTATTTTGAAAGTCTCCAAGCAATAACGCTTTATTCCGGTACCAACCCTGAGTTTAAGTTTCAGCATGATGGGTCATGTTTGTGACATTTGAGTAAATACTGTCAAATTTGAGCAATTTAACAACGAAGGTCATTAGCATTCAAGTCCAGAACATGTTATCAAGATATAGTTTTTAGTCGTCAAAATATAATTTTTTTAACCAGATTAACTACAATTGGGCAAACTTGTAACCGGCGTAGACATCTGCTTGCTACCGATAGCTGCTGGGGATTAAACCTGACAGAAAACAAATAATCCCAAAATGTTAGAAAGACAAATATTAAAACAGAATGATGCCAAAAGATAAAATTAAATAGCAAAACAGGCGAGTCTAAAATCTCTGAAGTTATTGAAGTCAAACGTCCTATCAATCTCTGGATATTTACAGCAACAGTTGTAGACATATTTGATCAGAAGTACATCTTTGAATCCTTTTGACTAAAGTTTATTGTAAATAAATTTGGTTCTAGATGCAAAGTCCTAAAATTTAGAACAAATACGACCAAATGTCGAAATTTGTGACAAAAATGTATTATATCCAATAGCTTCCAAAATATTACTGTGAGGGTAAGGATAGTTAACTACTTTCAAGTTACACTCATCAATCACACTAACGCAGACTGTGAACTCGCCTTTGCATTTTCACACCGTAGAGTAACCTTGTAAAGTTTAATAAGAATCTCTACAACGCTAAAATGGATATCGGGTGGATCTGCTAACTAAATTATTCTGCCAATCACTGGGACGAATGAGTGCTATGAGAAACGTCCAGGAACCCGAATTGTGATGCGCGATAGAGCCGAGTTTATCAGGCAGAAGCAGGAATAGAAACTGTACATGTTACCAAAATAATAATGTGGGTCCTTTCACCATGACCATAAATAAACGTCATGGTTGTGTTTGAGAGACATTTAATCGAATTATTTGAAATTGAATAAATAATGAACCGTAATTAGTAAGATGTAGCGTTTCTGTTTATCTATTTTCTTTTTGGCGGACGGGGAAGGATATTCGTGAGAGATATGTGGTTTTGCATATGCAGAATTAACATATTTCATCATTAAAAAAATTGAGTTCGTGAGAGATTTGTGGTTTTGCATATGCAAAATTAACATAATTCATCATTAAAAAATTGAATAAATAATGAATCTTAATTTGTAAGATGGAGCGTTTCTGTTTATCTATTTGCTTTTTGGTGGACGGGAAAGGGAATTCGTGAGAGATATGTGGTTTTGCATATGCAGAATTAACATATTTCATCATAATACGTGTCACATATCTCTCTCTCTCTCTCTCTCTCTCTCCCTGTCTGTCTGTCTGTCTGTCTGTCTGTCTGTGTGTGTGTGTGTGTGTGTGTGTGTGTGTGTGTGTGTCTGTGTGTACATCTGCATAGCACATTGCTCGGAATAAGTAAGAAGGTAAATGTCGAAATTGCACAAGAACTGAACTGAAATAAACTCAACTTTTTAATTCAAGTTATGCTTATTCTGTCAAGATTTGTTCTGTTGAGTGCGTTAAGAGTTTTCCATCGCCTATCTCCGCAGGTATATCCCCTTGAATAAAACAATCCAGTGTACATGCACAGGTACGTAGCACACATGTAATTGGTGACTTAAAATCTGAGTTTACACCAGTAGAGGCATATGTACGGTAAATTCTCACGTGTTAACGTGTATATGCACTTTAATGCCAGCCTTTAGCTTATTTGTACACAGAAGAAGAAAGGCACCGAATGGTGTCTAAATTTTTAAAGTGCTGAGGTCCGTTTTCTGTTTTAAATCATAATATATCCTCTTTGCAAAAACACCCCAAACAGAATATAGTAGGTACCACCTTAATAAAAAAAACGATAGCATCAAGTACATGATACAAAAACCAGAATTGTATTATTGATACATTCAGATGTATAGTTGTGCGATTTTAAGAACCATTTCTCTTTCGTCTGCGATTTCTGTTTCCTCTTCTTTCGATCTCTCTTTCCTTCTTTCTCTGCCTCATACAAGAAGGAAAGAGTGGTTGTTTAGATGGAACTGCAAATTTGAATTTGCAGATGTGGTTATAGTTGTTTCCATTATCTTGTTTGGGCCTATCATTTTAGATATAAGCGTGCTGAATTCAGATTATATTCTTTTTCCTTTATAAGACTTATTTTCTTCTTTCAAGTATCCATTAGTGTCGTGCTTTCGTACGTCGTAAAACTTAGGACAAGTTGGTAAGTGTCAGTGCCTGTCTGGGTACAATATTTTCCGGAACCACATCCACAAGTGTGCTTTCAAACTAAAACTAAGTTACAAAAATTAAAGTAACAGATTATCCGATTAGAAATCTCTCAAGACAAGACGGAATGCAGGGATCAATTTCATGCGTGTACGTAACAGTGACCAGTCTTGACCTGCAGAGGAACAAGTGTAATGGATGACTTAATAGCAAAGCTAACAAACATCCCACTTTGATGTCAAATGAAAAAACCATTGCTAGGCTCAATGTCCAGAATCCGAGGGTAGCTTGCCTCAAGTTGAACGATTTGTCATTGACAGGGATTAATGGCAGAATCATTTTTGAAACATGAGTCTTGTAGATTCTAATAAGTTGTGTCAATCCTTTGGACGAGACCACTTTTGCCACACCTGCATGGCTGTCTAGAAACAAGAAAAGTGCAGGGTCAGCCAAATGAATAACTGGTACAAGGCCTTAAATGGCTGAGAATGCAAGATAAATTCAGTATATATTCTATACAATGGCTAACGTGCATGAATCATGAGTTTGATTTCAACATATTTCTATTTGTCGACAATAGAAAAATACTGTTTAATCATTTATATTCCCGAGCATAAAATTTCCCGAATTAGTCTCAAAAGAGATTTTTGCGAGTTTTACTTTCCTGAATTGACACCACCAAAAAGTATTAATCGTATAAAACCTCTCCATTTGTGTGTGTGTGTGTGTGTGTGTGTGTGTGTGTGTGTAAGTTTCTATTCATATTTTGATTAAAGTACTATGTAAAAGACGTTTTCTGTTGTGACTTTATAAGATTTAATGTGGCAAAATTTTCGCGAATTTAACCTTCCCGAATAGCGTCTATGCGGAAAAAAAATCGGGAACATTTATCCCTCGCAAACATTAACGATTATACAGTAAATCATGAGGAAATAACCTGACAATTGGGAGGAAGTGTGCTGTTTAAATTCCTCATGTGAAGAATTGAAAACACGGGAGACTAAGTACCAAGGACACGTCTCATATGAAAATACAGAGAGAATGCATGAACATGGGCAAGAGAGATTTTTGGGCAAGGATAAGAGTGGATAACCCGTCCTGATAGAATACCTACAAAATATTGGCAAAACTGATGGGCTATATGGGTGTCCTAAGCGAACAATGTCATGAAAACTGAACAGCTTACTGAAGAAAAAAAAAACTTCCAGCCATATAGCGGTGTTTAAAGTAAAGAGAAGTAAGATAAGCTATTTCGATATGCAAGTGTGATCGCAGGGCAGTCTTTTTAGGCCAGGAAAAGAAATGAACATAAACATTTTCATTTGGGAAACATGAAGAACAATCAGATAAAACCTTAACACCAGGGGTATATGATGCACAGCTGAAATTAAAAAAAAAGAAAAAAAAAACTCGAGAAAGGTTAAAAAATACTAACGTGTCATGATGTAGACCACTGGTTAGACGTGGAACTATGTGTTCGTGAAACAAAATGAGATGTCTGTTTTGCCAATTGGTCAATATTTATTTTAAAATTAAAACAAGATATATCTGCATTGCAGGATTGCACAAATCAAAGGCACACTCTTAACATTCAATCACAAGGTATCCAAGAATGGAATCCTTTTAAAAGCAGATAATACCAAAACAAATCTAAGGCTAAGTTGTCTAACAAAACTGGCATCATGTACCCCATCATGGAGAACCCACAAAAATGAGTAAGATAACTATATAGAGGACTACACCAATGAACCTGATCTCGTAGAGCATATCATGTAGCAGTCATTTCAACCCTATCTGAATGCAGTACACAAGGAATCGGCAAGGGACAACTTAATGTCAACAGGGAGATGAGAGGGTGTATTGTTGCTTGTTTCTAAACTTTTCCAACGGTCTAAAAAATCAATTTTGAAGTGTTGAATATTGGCAACGTTTGGTCACACACACACACACACACACACACACACACACACACACACACACACACACACACACACACACACACACAGAGAGAGAGAGAGAGAGAGAGAGAGAGAGAGAGAGAAACACTCGAAATTACCGGTGCTCACTCGGCAGTTTGACAATAAAACTAAACTAGACAACGCCGTGATACATGAATACATACATAAAAATCTATGAAAATCAGTAATACAGAAGTGGAAATGTTGCATGTCACTTGTGATGCAGTTATGCTCAAATTTATAAAATATAATTTATCCCGAAGAACTGTTCTCATAGCTTACGGCAGACAGAAAATTTCCATGATGAGCAACAGTTTGTAGGCTTACGAACCACAGTCCTGACAGGGTCCAGTCGCTTTCAATGTGACAACCTGACGCGGCCGGAAGCGTCAAAAATAACACAGAATCATGGGCATCTTGACAAAAGATTGTGATGTGGGACACCAAAGGGCCAATGTTTCGAGCAAGCAAGTTTTGGTGAATGTAAACAATGACACTGAAAGTAACTGATGACCCGTAAGTGGAGCATGGTCATGGTGTACTGGTTTCTTCCTTGAGACATATGATTAGAGGCAGACAATGATGTCGTGGAATCTATGGCGAAGAATAGAAAAATATTTGAATATAATATTGTTTACTTCAGAGAAGAGTCCATGAATACAATGTAATATGTACAAAATATAGATGCTATATTCAGCTGGATAAGGAACGCGACGCTGTAATGCTGCGGAGTCCTCGCGCTTTCACTTTCAGGCAGAAAAGCAGAAGATGCCGTGCTCCACTGCTATGGCACATATACTGTGACAGGATTGCTAATTGTATCGGAATTTTAATAAGTTTAGTTCAGTATGTGACTGGGTACCCTCAATCAAATTGCCCAATTCATTGAAGGCTTCCATCGCTGATCACAAACCTGTTGTGCTGGGCAGAACTTTCACTCCAGTACCGCTATGCCTGTATTTCCAAAGAAGATGATAGTGGCCCAGAAAGTTGTGTACTCAATCTTTTAGGTAGCGTTGATTGAAGTAACTTCGGGCTGAGAGTAAAACCATTGACACAAAAAACACATGTATGGTGTATGAGCAGCCATAGTTCCACAAAATGACTGGCCCTAAGGTGTGTGTGTGGGGGGGGGGGGGGTCCCATGAAACCGGTGTTAAACTTGAAAGTCATGAAATAGAGAATTTGTCACGTTGGAAAGATCATCTTGTTGATGATTTCAGTACCTAGATAATAGACATGAATCTTTACAGGGGATTTTAAAGCAAATCCAGGGACGATTGAGGTGCTACCCGCTGTGTGCACATGCCAAATACACGCAAGCTGGTGAGAGTGGCGTCTGTCACCAGGATGGCCGCTTGTTCATGTAGCAAAGAGAAAGTAGTTTTTTTTCTTTGTACGGAGGGGCATTAACCACCAAATCATGTTATATTTATGGATAATTCAAATCTTCACCTGGCATCGAATGAGATACACTTTACTTCAAAGGAAAATGATATGGAGGCGGCGAAGATGGCCAGGATCGTTCCGATACAAACAAGTTTTCTCAAAGATTTGTTTTCTATATGGGTGCCTTAGACAAAGCTCAACTTTTTATCTGTTTGTACATACTGCCATACAGAGCAAGTTTTCTTGCGCCCAACAGTAACTTTTTGACATTGTTGATTAAGGAATTGGCAAACTCTCGATATATTTTGACGTTTGTCGAGTGATGTTTTGACATTTGCACTGGAGCTGGAAATAATTTTTTGCTGCCCGATTGAGGGAACACAAGGGCTTTTAAAAGTTTAAATTATAACGGCCCGGTCGACAGTGAAACGCCAAACTCCCAGTAAAATCTCATGATAGCGTCCAACCAAACGCATATGAAGGGTCGCTCCTTCAGATGCTGTTCCCTTCTGTATCATGCACCATACGAAATGAATGACTTTTTGCATCAGAGACTGTTTGTACTTATGTTACATTATTATATGTGTTAAGCTTTGATGCCACTTGGTTAAAATCCGTTTATAATTTCATGTGAAAATTGTTCAAAATTGTAATCTGTACATTATAAAATTCAATCAGCGATTTTATCCATAAATTATACTCTTGTTCAGCCATACATGGCCCAGATAATTTATTATGTATAGAACTCAAACTTTATTATTTTTTTCCGATGCATGCAATGTTCTATATATATTTGATCAACCGACTCATCCAAATACACCCAGCAGTCCATAGGAAAACACTCTCATTGATTAACATACGTTATTCATATATTTCCCCGCGTTTTTCCCGTGCAGACGAATATTTGCTAGCCCAATCCTTATCTTACTTTCAGGTGATATTCACATGGATCCTGGTCCGGTCAGCGGCTTTTGTAACACTTCTCTGTGTCATATTAATATTAGGAGTCTTGCTCAAGATAAAATGATACATATTAAAGCTGATATTTCTCGAGACTTTGATAATATATCCTTATCTGGGACATTCTTATCTGATTCAATTGCTGATAGTGATCTTAAGCTCCAAGGCTATAATAATATCATTCGTAGGGACAGGCCTGGAGGTCTTGGTGGCGGTGTTGCTCTCCTTGCTTCCCAGATGTGTGCCGTGTCAAGACGACACAGTTTGGAAGTCCCTGGCATTGAATTGTTGTGGTCACAGACTACGTGACAAAAAAATCTTACTTGGTGTAATAGTGAGCCTCCCCCCCCCCCCCCCCAGCTCAACAATATCTTTTTGGGAGAAACTTCAGGACAACCCCGATCCCGCCAAAGCCACAAATGTAAATATCATTCTAGCGGGAGATCTTAACTCTGATCCCAACATCCCGTCGGGCTCTAAATAACATAATTTCTGTCGTTTTAATTTAATAACCGTCCATACAGACGAACTTACCCGTATAACTGGTAATTCGTCTCCCTGCCTTGATCAACTTAAAAGTAACATACCCTCGTTCGTCTCCGAACCTTCTGTATTCCCTCATGTATCAAACTGCGACCATTGTGTTATTTCTGCAGAACTGACGTTTAAGCAAAAAAAAAAAATCCTTTTTTCAATAACCGAATTTGAGATTTCAGAAAGGCCGATTTCGAACAATTTCATCAACATTAAAATCAAGTTCAGTGGGACCAATGTTTTGATCTGGTAACATTAATGATTGTTGTAAGTCTTGGTATAATTACTTTCTTAACGCTGCTCATCAGCGTATCCCTGCTAAGTTAGTTGACCTTCCACCAGACGATCTACCCTGGTATAATTCTGCTCTTTAACGCTTAAAACGGAAAGAAATTCGTGCTTACACTAAAGCAAAATCAAAAACAAAACAACATATTCCAAGCCAAATAGATTTGGCCATGTATGATCAAGTACGTAATCAATATCAACAAAACTTTAATTTAGCCCAGGAGGAATACCACAATAAGTTAATTTCTACTTTAAAAAGTTATCAGACAAAGAAGAGAGCCCGGTGGAACACCGTCAAATACTTTTGAATCGTAATCACGAATCTTCTATTTCAGCCTTAGTTGACGAAGGGCAACATTTTTCTGACAATAAATCTAAACCTGAACTATTTAACTCCTTCATCCTGAACCAATGCAATATTGACACTTCATGAGCACCGCAGTTCCCAAATCTTTTTCCTCCCAAAAATACGTTAGATAATATCAATTTCGATGAAAATGATGTTTTAAACTGTCTCCGAAGTATTGATGTCACAAAGGCCCCAGGGCCGAATGAAGTCGGACCCATACTCCTTAAAAAAGCCACACCCTATATTTATAAATCTTTAACCAATCTTTATTCCCTACCTGCCCATTAAGTATTTTCCTTCCGGTTGGAAAAAAGGCAAATGTAACTCCTTCACATAAAAAAGGTGACGAAATTTCATGTAATAACTATATATCAATATCATTGCTGAGCTGTGCAGGAAAAGTTATGGATAAACTTGTTTTTAAACAAGTTTTAATTTTTTTTTTAGAGACAACTTGGTTATCTCAGCAAATCAGTATGGGTTATTCCCGTTGATTCAACTATCAATCACCTGTTCTTCCTCTGTCACGATTATGTTTGGCAGTTGATGAACAGAAAAAAGTCCGTGTAACTTTTTCAGAAAGTAGCAAAGCTTTCGACAAGTTTGGCATGAGGTTCTACTACATAAGATAGAAAAGAATAGTATAACCGGAAATATACCTGTCTGGTTCCGTGAATATCTTTCAAATAGACAGCAATGAGTCGTCATCAAAGGTCAAAAACTCTGAATGGGGCTTTTACAATGCAGATGTGCCTCAAGGTTTAGTACTTGGCCCCTGTCTTATCCCTCGTATTTATTAACACTATCGTTGACATGGTACATTCCAAAATCAAACTTTTTGCGGATGACACGACTCTCTGTATAAATGTCGATGATCCCGAGACAACATCTGCTACCTTAAATACTGGTCTATCCCATCGACGAGTGGTCCAAACAATGGCTTATCACATTTAATACCACAAAAGCGGACTCAAAGCTTATTTCTAGAAAAAATTCAATCTCCTATCCATCCTCCACAGTGACTAATCTTTCAAGGCCGTTCACTGACTAATTTAAAAGTGAAATATAAGCGTTTGGGTGTAACATTTAGATCCGATTTAAAATGGGCTGATCATATGAATCAGCTAGTTTTGAATCCATCCAGACACGGGCCCATGAACCTTTCCATGAGTCTCAGTGGCGCGCCGCTTGCAGCGCCTGCATCGCCACGCATTTGTGGTGGACAGGATAAATATAGAAAGGTATAAGAGTTTCTCGACCCTGTACATACATCGTGTTGTTCAAAGAAAAAGAAAACATAATTTCAAGCACTTTTTGTCAATACAAAACCACACTTGATTTTCTTATCTTTCTGCCTACAAAACCATATCAATTCGCAAATTTGCTTTCCACGGGATGCTTATATGGTCATGGTTGAATCTAACAGGTTTTTTGTTCCTGGGCTGCGAACACATCAGGCAGAAAAGGAGGAAATGCTCTGGGTATTCGGAAAGATATAAGCATGCTAATAAAAGACTAGGAATTATGTTGACCTTGAAAAGACCATAGTTCAGCCCAGATGACCCCAATCGAATTTTTGAGAATGGCATATTTTAGCAGAACGATTACCAAACGAATAGTCGACAGGGACGTTATCTGCTGCAAGAAGAAGAGGAAGAGGAAGAAGAAGAAGAAGAAGAAGAAAGAGAAGAAGAAGAAAGAGAAGAAGAAGAAGAAGAAGAAGAAGAGGAACGAGAAGAAGAAGAAGAAGAAGAAGAAGAAGAAGAAGAACAAGGAGAAGGAGAAGGAGAAGAAGGAAAAGGAGAAGGAGAAGGAGAAGAAGAGGAAGAAGAAGAAGAAGAAGAAGAAGAAGAAGAAGAAGAAGAAGAAGAAGAAGAAGAAGAAAATAAATTTGCTGGAGCACAGCCAATTAAAATGTGACTGTGTCCCACCGAAGATACACACGGCCAGCTTTGAAGGATTTGGCCCATGGATTCTGAGACAAAGTAATGACCAGATTTAAGAGTTTCAGCGATTAATGGACCCATTTTTCTGACACGTCAGCTGATCTAAATGTTCAAAAGTTACCATGACGCCTCTCTTCATTGGGGAAGCTTAATTTGCTTAATAACAGATAGACTTTGAGGACTTGAATGTTGGTCCATGTATTGGACGAAAGAAAATTGTTGGCCTAGTCTTTTTACAGTGGATATCAGGTCATGTTCGCACATGAATTAGTGTTTTTTGAGGGATTTGATTCATCAACGATTATGATAATTGGCATGAGCACAACTTCTGTTGTGAATTAATCAATTAAAGAAATAAATTGTGTTATGTGTGTTGATGGCTTTATCATAAAGAACGGTATAATCAGGGATAATAACACAGACGTTTGCGTTTGTCATGCAGGGTTATTTCATACGGTTGAAGTGTAGACCCATTTTTCATTATTAGTTAATATGGTATTTTCCTCATAAACTATCTCATAATCCCAATTAAGAAAATTTCCGAGGCAGAGAAAATGTTAGAAAGTATTTCTGAGCCAACAATAGTCGATCTTTGAATGTTTCTTTCACATCTGAAATTCGACTTGTCTTACCAACTTGTAGCTCCGGTAATTTACATAGGATAAAACTGACATATCCTATTGACAGGGGAAACTATATAACATGTGTTGGGCTTGATGTGGATGTTGTTGTAAAAAGATGGACGCGAATATATATTATGGACAAACGGACTTCCCAAATACTCGAGACGGTGTGTATGTTGCCCAGCCAGGGCAAGTTAACCCTTAAAGTGCTGATTTAAGATTGAGTCAACAGCTTTCCTCGGGACACTTTGCGCGCATTGCACGCAAAGTGTACTGAGGAAAGCTATTGACTAAGACTACTCTTTGCTTCAGACAAGGCTTGCCGGTATTTGAATGAAAGTTATCTTCATGAAGAATTTGACTCTTTTAACCATTATATGTTTAATGGTAATAAGAAAGCAGCTACAGCAGTGATTAGCACTTTAAGGGTTAAAATAAAACTCTATTTCTGTCCCTGACAAGTATTCTCCATTTTATATTATTAGCCCTAAAGTCCTATTTTATGATAAAACATCATTTTGATTTTGATTTACCTAGGTATAATGGCATTTATGCCTATCCAGATAATAAAAAAAAGTATGTGTCTATATTCCAAAGTTTGAAACTACTATCGATCAAATTGCAACCTGGGTTCATAAAGTAACACCACACAACAATGCTAATATTTGCTAATTCAAGTGATTAAGTCTTATCTGATTGACGTTCTGACACACATTTAACAAAGAAAAGCGAAAATAGAAAGAAATCATTTGTAATCATACATATAGATATTCCTATTGACTTTGCTGGTTATATTAAGGTAGTCTGGCGGTGCGCCAGTGAAATAAGTCATCTATCACTATTCACACAAACCCATTTGACACTTTGAAGCAGGAAAAGTGATATCTGACTGACTCCACCGGGACATGGCTAGACCAGTGTACCTTTAAAGTATTAACTAGCCTTGCTCACCATTTTGGAAATTCGTCGACCACCATTGAATTTTGTTTTGTCATGTCGCTCGTTTCTACAGGACCTGGCTAAAATGATGATCACATTTGACACTAAATTTGTCGCTCAATGAACTATATTATCTGTCTGTTGTTTTTACTTATTGAATGTAATACGAATATGGCAGTCTATGCTCACCATAATAAACACGCACTTGTCTTCCCTACCGAGGCCATTTTGAGGACTATAAATCCATTGCGATGCATGGACATATGCTTAGTTGGAACTTGTCGCGTTTCCATGTGCCAAAACTGCCCGTGTTGACGTGGAAGTTTGGGGGCACATTTGGTGTCGTGGTAGGTTTTGTGTCCCGTCATGCAGACGCGAGAGAACGCTCTCACTGAACAATTAACGAATAGTCGTCTGTTCTTGGCAAGCGTTTCTTTAATACCGCAAGATTGAATTTCAAATTAGAAGAAAAATATGTGTAAAGAAATGCAAATGTCAACCATGATATTAACCCCTCTAAAAAAAAGACAAAACAAAACAAAATAACAGACGAACGACGGAGATTAATAATCCGTATATGACCAACTTCTTTGCCTGTCACGATTAATGAAATGTTTGAGCACGGAACTGCAGGCCAATGAAGAGTCAAATTATAGAATTGCGATACGATTGTGGACGACACAGAAAGAAACATGATTGTATTGCAAAATGAGTGAAACATTATCCAATACCTTGCAGAATCTCACAAAATTAATCAAACATTATGTAACATAATAGCATTTGACGAATACCCACAACAATAAAAAATCGAGCCCATCCCGTCCACTCAGTTTCACTATGTCAGAGCCCAGTTATTTTTTTTTTACAAATCACTAAAAGGGATTTTTTGGTGTTCCGCCAGCATTACACATCATATGTGCGTCTAAACATCAACCAAGTCCGTGCAGGTAACACGCTTCTCTCGACAATGGTACCACTTGGATAGGAATATCATCGCGCTTTGATAACCCTTTCACTTTCAACTTAACCTGCCAAAGTTGGTTAGGGAAACACCAGACATACTTCTTCCCTTGAATGGAAAGAACTGATCCCATAATCGTATGATATTATGGCAATTTTATGACGGTATGATGAAAGTGCTGCTATTATTATAAATGTAGGTTTAGTTTCTAACATGCGTAATACAGTACCCAGGTCAGTTGTCTTATATTGTCTGTTTAAGAAACACCTTGTTGGCGTATCTCGTGACTCAGTAGCTCAAATTCCAAGACTTCAATATACGTTTTTTGTCACAAACTTTTCATGAAAATAAGCCAAAGTAATATGCTTGTGTATTAGCAGCAATGCATTGTCCATTGATATGTAAGTAACTGCACAATAATCGAAGCTAATACATGCACTTGTTCAATATGATTGGGGGGGGGGGGCAAGGGCAGGGGCAGGGGCAGACCAACATAAGCAATCCCCCTGGCCAAAACCTAAATCCTCAATATAATTATTTGGCCAAGCCACATCTGGACAGACAGATGGATCCAGACACTGCCCCCCCCTCCCCCAATAAGCTCTACTGACTCACAAGTCATCTTAGCTAAAAATGTGAAATTGGTATGCAAGCAATTGATCAGTCTTTATAAACAAAGATGTCCCAGAGAGTGTCTCCATGTTTTCTTTGATCTTCTCAAAGAAAATCTTCAGCATGTAAAACATCAAAGTTCAGGCTGAAATAGTTTTCAAGTTATCATCTGTAGAGTTAAATACACCTGAGTGACCCTGCAACCTTCAGAAGGAGGTCAAGGTCACCCATGTACTGTTGAACTCCCGCTGCCATGTCCATAAGCGTTCCTATGCAATTTTGAATCAGTTGGCCGAGCGCTTTTGAAGAAGATTTTTTTTTGAGATTTGGCAAAAAAAATGAGCAAAAAAAAAAAAAAATAGAATTAATAAAATAAAGTGAACAGCAAAAAAATCAATAAAAATCCAAAAATCACTGAAGCATTACCATTTGAGGAAACTTAGTAGAGACCCACCCATCTCCACCAAGTTTGAAGTAAATCTGGTCAGTGGTTTTGGAGAAGAAGTCAAAATCGGGAATCACCATTGCGATTCTCATTCACTTACATAGTAATCAATAGTACTGTATGTATTAACTGTTTAATACCCGAATAGAAAAATATATCAAAAATCGACGATTTGCCGTGAAGCCACCTTGTGAACATCTTTGAATGGCCCTTCTACAATGAATATTTCCACCAAGTTTCAGCATAATCTGAGTGATGGTTTTGGAGATGTGTCAAAATATATATATACACACACACACACACACACACAAATGAAAACACACTTTTTTGCATAAAAAATATTTGAAAACTCACAGCGCCATCTGTTGAACAAAATTAGGTCTTCAGTTAATTAGAAGTCTTCCCAAGCAATTTCGAATCAATTCACCAATAAGTTTCGGAGAAGATTTTGTAAAGATTTGGATGAAAATGAACAAAAATTCGTATAAAAAAATTAAAAAATCAAAAACTCACTCCAGCGTGACCATTTGAACAGAACTGGAAGACTAACCATGAGCACACTGCCACTAACTTTGAAGTGAATCTGAATAGTGGTTTTGGAGAAGTCTAAAATTTGAATTACCATTCTGATCCCCATTCACTCCCATTGTAATCGATTGTACTGTACATGTATGCAATAACTGATAAGTACCTGAATTGAAAAATTCAATGAAAATCAGAGCTTCACATTAACGCCACGTTGTGAACATCTTTGTTTGACCCTTCTATAATGAACATTTCCATCAAGTTTCAGCACAACCCGAGTGACGTTTCTGGAGAAGAAGTTGAAAATAGAGAACACATATTTTTACAAAAAAAAAAAAAAAAGCAAAGAAAAGAAAGCAAAATCAGAGCGCCACTGGTTGAACATATTAAGGTTTGAGGGTCCCCAGAATTCTCCCGAAGCAATTTCGAAGCAATTGGCTAAGAAGTTTTGGAGACGATTTTTTAAGATTTGGTCAAAAGAGCCCCAAAAAGTCAGCTGAGATAAAAATCAGAAAAAGGCAGCAGGTTCTCCTGGTGAACAGCTCGGCTACAGGTTTGCCTGATGTACGTCCTGTTAAACGCTTTGAAGTAAATCCAGTCTACAATTTTGTGGAAATATACGCTTCAAACTGCTAAACAATCTTTTCCAGCTTTTACTTTTGCAACTTCTCCCAAATTTCAGTGTGTCACTGAATATTATTTTGTGCAAGTTATGAAGTCAGTTGTAAAGAAGGCTGGCTTAAGGGCTGATAGGTTTACAGGACATAGTTTTCGGCGTGGAGGGGCAACTTTTGCCTTCAAAGCTCAAGTGCCCGGAGAAATCATTAAGAAACATGGTGATTGGTCATCGGAAGCTTATATGAGGTATTTAGATTTTTTCTATAAATGACAAGTTGCAGGTGGGTATTGCGATGAGAGAACTCATTGAAAGGAGTGGTATATATTGAGATTCTTTCTCATAATTTCAGCACTATTAGATATTGTGTTGAAGGTCTGATTATTTTCGAGATGCGGAGACAGTCGCTGACATTGGACTGGTTGATGTGTATGGTGATTATTTAAATCCATGCAGGCATATATTTCATGTTACAGCAGCGAGAGTGTTAAATTGATGGTATTACAAATGCGGTATCTTTGATTGCTGTGTTTTATGTATATATGTGTGACCAGCTGAAATGATATTTGAATGAATGGTTTCTTGGTTTTATATGTACAAATAAACTGATGATACGTATCTTTTGTATTGACACAGATAATAAGGATGATTTTTTTGTTTTTGTTTTTGTTTTTGTTTTGTTTTATTTTGTTTTGTTTTGTTTTGTTTGGCCGTGGTTTGTTTTGGCGGTTTGACTGATAGTTACATGGAATTTATGCTATGATTCCATCATTATGATTTATCAGTCAATTCTTCTTTTTCGACCAAACAATAAATATTTATTCAGGTTGTTGTTTTGTTTTGTTTTTTTGTTCAACTATGTATCTGTGTACATTTATACTATTCAACCACAGTTAATTTCGATATTTTGTATTGTACAATATAATTCAAAATATTTAATTGACTGACATACAATAATAATGTGTTGCTTGGGATTCCTGATTTTATTTTCACTGTAGGTTTCCATTCAGACTCAAGCTTTGTTCTTTTTCCCGCCTATGTCTGTGTTATTTCATTAAGCTATTGTTCTAATTTTGCCGCCTATGTCTTTGTTCATTCATTCTGGACCTGATCTTTGTACAGGGTGGTTCACAGTCATGGCTTCTCTTTTCCCGCCCACCCTTCCCTTTAATTTTCATTTTACAAATATATCGGATATAATTGTGTTAGATGCTATGTTTGTACTTGTGTTAGGGCGGTTTGACTGATAGTTACATGGAATTTATGCTATGATTACATCATTATGATTTATCAGTCAATTCTTCTTTTTCGGCCAAACAATAAATATTATTTATTTGGGTTGTTGTTTTGTTTTGTTTTTTGTTCAACTATGTATCTGTGTACATTTATATTATTCAACCACAGTTAATTGTTAATCTGTGCTGGATTGATCAACATCATTCCGCAGCGATGAAAACGTGATAAGGTCAAAAGTAAACCTTTCCAGTTTTAACCGGTTGAAGGCGTCCCGAAAATTGTCCTGGGGTTTGTTTCCTCTTTATTTGTAATATACTGCCAAAATATACTTGTGGCGGTTTTATATGCATAACGGCATTGGATGACATAGGGTAAAATTCCTTTTATGTTCTTGTAGCGTGTTCAGAATAACTTGCTCATTCCCGATATTTTTCAAAGACAACTTACAACTAAATAACTGTCACTTGGCACTTTTTAAATACATATATGCAGTACAAATAGATTGTAACTGTCTTCATTTTCTCTTAAATTTCAAAATATTTTCAAAACGACCCAAATGACTTTTTTTTGCATGTCGCGCTTTAGGGGTTCTTGCAGATACGACACGAGAATTGTGGAGAAGAATGAGGGATCCTTACGAATGGATATAATAAAAAATCTTGGTTCCTGCTGAGTTTATAGGCAGACAATCTATGATCCACTTTGTGATGGTAAATAATAATAAATATCAAAATAATGACCTGCAAAACAGCAGAATCATCATATCATATCATATCATATCATATCATATCATATCATACCATTTATACAGTATAGAAAATATAATCCGTTTATTTTTGCATATATCTACCTTATTTATCTTAAATGACAAAGTATTTGCATATCTAGATATTGCATTTAAAACTTTGTCTATCAGGGCAACGCTGTCCCCATTCTAGTACGCTTATGAAATGTCTCATTGTTTTTGGTCAAAGGTAACACAGATAGTTGTTAAAATGAAACTACATCAAATTCTCCATGTATACACTTGTGCGTTGACTGTAAGATTTATCTTAGGCCCCTGAGTTTCAAGAACACCTGCAAAGGCAAGATTAAAATCAAGTTAACATCAATTTTCAAGACACAAAATGTTAATTTAGCAATGTTCAAAACACAGCTTTCGTGTTTTGGAATTTTAGGCATGTGATGTTGAATAAGATATTAAATTCCAAGGTCCGTTGTCGGAATCTACATAGACAGGCTGCATTTGGAATTCAAGTTTTATATGGTTATGAAATAAAATGATAAACCTATGCCACATACACGTCAACTAAAGAAATTTTGTCCCCGTGTGGTGGTGAATTTGATTATTTGGAAATTAGCAACACGACAGGTCGTTGTACATGCTATAGGCTATTTCCACTGATATTTTGACTGCACCGTTCTGAAAATCTGAAATTGTCCACAATTGTACAACGTGTTTGAAGAATGTAAAGAGTATAATATAACAATTCTATGCAGAGAGCTACTTCATGTGATTGTTACAGAATCTATTACCTCGTAGCCCTTTGATGGGTTTTAAAAAGGGACTATCCCAATCATTTTTTGCAATCTTTATGGACATTTTACCAACGAAAAGGTACTTTTGAGATACGCTGTTAATATCCACAATTTGATAGGCAACATGCTATGAAAGAAGTTACATTAAATCATTATTGAAATGGATCACTCTGGTCTGCTGCATACGGGTAGGTACAACTGTTATCGGGAAATTGGATAATCCTTCACACATCACTGGGCACTGCCACATGAAAAAAAAAAAATATATAAAAATAATATCCACCTGGACCCACATTGCTTGCACTGCCAAAAGGAGATATGCATAGAAAGTTCCCGCCCCAACTGCATACCTGATTGCCTAGTATTGCTTGATGAGATATGGTGAGATACGGGTCGATACCTGTGGGGACAAGCGGGATATTACTAATATTTTGGAAATACAGACTACCTATTAAAGGCATATGGAAATTTTTCTTATATATGGCTCGGAAAGTACTAGAAGAATACCAGTTTGTGAGCTTTATTTCTTTTTTTAAAAATGATAATTATGTGAGAAATGAGCATATGGTCTGTCTGTGACAGTGATGCGATCCGGGCGTCCCCCGTGATCGCCAGGCGTCAAACCCGTGTTTTGTGGCTGGAAAGTAGTATGCATGCTGCGTATTGCACCGTAGGGCTTTTTAGAAGCAGCAGTACATATAGTGGTACATCGTTGTAGAAAATTTTGACTGTCAAAGCATGGCACAAAGGGAAAGACGTCGCCTCAGTACACAGGAATTGTCAAGAGGCATAGGAAAGTTGCAAGCTTGTGCAACTCAGATGGCTGGTGCAGAACAATAATACGATAGTCAGGGTGTGGTCTCTAGAGCTTGGATGCGCTATCAAGATCACCAGAGTGGGCACATAGACATGGTGGTGGCCATCAAAAAGTAACAACTCCTCGGCAGGACCGTCTTCTGGTTGGACATACAGATGCCAATAGGTTCAGAACGGCAATTCAATTAAAAAATGTCTTCTAAGAGTTACAAGGATATGTTACATCGGTTAGAGACGGTTAGTAACAGACTGCAGGATGCTGGACAGCGTGTTCGACGTCCACTTGTTTCTATTCCTCTTACTGACAATCACAAAGAAGAGAGGACTCAGTGGGCATCAGAGCATTTGTAGTGGACACGGCAGGATTGGAGTAACATCTTGTTTACTGATGATTGCAGATTTTGACTGGATCCCCCCCCCCCCCCCGCCCGTGCTAGAGTGTGGCGACATCCTGGAGAGCGGTATACCTCTGCAAATGTTGTTCAGCAGGACCGCTGTGGAACAGGCGGAATAATTGTTTGGGCAGGGATTTCTTTTGCTGGACACACAGATTTGGTCATCATTAATGGAACACTGACTGGGCAGTGTTACGTTCAGGATATCCTGGATCGTATAGTGCGTCCATGTGCTGGAGCTGTTGCAGTGTTGGCGACGTGTTTTTGCTAACGGTCGATACCACAAGACCCATCGTAGAAGAACTGTGGCACAATACCTGGAAAACGAGAGTATTAGAAGAATGGTTTGGCCAGCTCATTCACCAGACCTGAATCTAATTGAACCTGTATGGTTATTGCAGCTAAAAATCAATGCACGTGCAGTGAAGTCGCAGAGTGTTGACGACCTGGGTCAGGGACTGCTGCAGGAATGGGGTCATATTCCACAAGAGAAACATCGAAAGCTAATTAATCTATAGCATGCGGAAGAGACGCCAGGAAATGATGCGTGTCCAGGGTGTTCAAACGCGGTACTGACTATGAAATGCTGCAAGCATTTTGTGATTTCAAAGTCGACCGAGCACATTCATCAGTGTCTCATTGCATTGTGCCATTCATTTTTAAAAATATTATTTCAGACTTTTGTTTACATTCTGTTATTTATACACAGACAGGCGAGGATTGATTTACATAATGCTTTGTTACTGTTATGCAAACGGTTATTCAATTTGCTGTGTTGTGAATTTAGGATATTTCTATAAATTTTATCAAACATCATAACTATCAAACTTTGGACATTACATAATACTGTTACAACATATTTGCAAGCACACCTGCTCAATAAAAACTTACTGTCGACTGCAGTTGTTTGAATTAGCCATGTCAAAAGCCCACAAGTTGAGCTTGGCTTTTGGATAAGTATTGACATGGTCCTGCAATTTTACTTGAATTCAGCTGGTGATTTTGTGATAGGTCTGCACAAAATGACTTTCTATCAAAGGCAAATATCAAGAAAAAAACCCAGAACTCCGATATGTACTAGCATAGCGGCATAATATGTTTGACATGTATTGACATTTCTAAGATATCAATTGATATATTTTGAAATTATTTAATCAATTTGAACTGTTGGCTCCAGCGTAATCTGATAAAAAGTTGCAGTGTAAAGAGAAGAACAAAATTCGTCACATGGTCCCAAGGCCTGGCCCTGTTTGATTTCAAAAATACCATCCAAGTGCGCATTGAGGGTACCTTCCTTTACTTCTCGCTAATATAAAAAAAAAGGATATGAAGTCTCCGCATCATGTAGAAAAATAACATGGCAGATAGTTATCCGAGGTACATCCCCATTACCTTAGTGACAGATCCAGCCAAAATGTTGAACAATGCGAAATGCAGACCTATAACCAACAGATGGTTACCAAAACAACTATATCAATGAAAATTGAAAATTAAACGTTGAAAAACAATCACATTAAATGTAAATGCATTTTTTTCAACGTTTATTTACTAAATTAATTACTGCAAAACAAACATACAAGTAGAATGGTTGGAAAGTGGTCGGTATTGTCAATTTTAGCTCCTAAGTAAGTTAGCAAGTATAAAGATAATATCAGTTGGAATAAAATAAGTACATTTTTGCATAACAATATATTTGCCCCTGATAAAAAATCAGTTCCATATGTGGCCAGAAATTCTGTGAGAAAAGACACTGATTGACTTTCTGATATCCTTTTTTACATTTGTCTTCATGGCACTCACACATTCTCTTGTGCTTCGATCGCGTTTCCAGTACGTTGATGTGTCATCCTATCAATAGAGGTTTGCAATACTTAATTCATGAAAGGATTCGAGCTATGTAAACTTGCTATAGATTTAGATAGGGTATTCCGATCTCTAGCTTGTATGCCTGGAAGTCACTTGGAATTATGTAGTTTCAGCTCCTGAACATGTGTTTGACAGAACTGTACTGGTATTTTTTGAATATTTGATATTTTGGAAATTGCACATTATCAGTATTTCTCTTGAGAATAATTTTTAAAAAATTACGACGACAGTAAGCCCACGTGGGCTTCGTAAAATTGCGAGATATGAAACTATTGACATTTGGAATTGCATTAATAAACCTGGTATCGTGAATTCAATGTTTAAACAAAGAAAATTATTAAGTTAAATGAACTTACTGCCTATACAAGAGAATTTCCAGAAACCTGTGTATGGATAATGTTTGTACTTTAAGTTATCATGTCAGTTTTATTGTCCCAGCGACGTGTTACTTTTACGGACATCAATTCCAGCAACAGCCATTGCAGCGTCAAATATATTTGCCGACGGAAAATTACGTAGGTAAAAATGTTTCAACGCTTGCATACATATGTTTCAATCTACAAAACTATTGTGTTACCGAGAAAGGCTGTTGCCGAATCTAATGTCCGCTATCAGATTTAAATTTACTTGAAAAAATGATAGATATTTTGTCAGGACTCTCAGGTCCTCGGTCCTCAGTACAACTAAATTTGTGTGCTTGCTTTAAATAGATAAAACTTCTATTATTTTCAAGACAAAGCCATGAAACCATTGCTTAATGGTTCTTTTAGGAATAGTAAGATGGGTTTAAACATATACATATGCTTGAAATGTTCACTAGGCTTGTCGGTATGTCACGCAATCTAGTACTTAGAATAATACATGTATTATATACAGCTTCCCATAACAATGAATTCAAAATTGCAACCAGTACCAGGCAAAGTGACCAACACGTTTAAATTTGCGAAAAAAAATTCTTAACACGAAAGCCACATGAACAGAAGTGCCTGCTTTCTTCACATTTATCAAGTGATTACCGGTGAAAAGATCTTCTCTCCCAGACGTTGAGCTCGGACAAGAGGCCCCAGTATAAATTCACGGAATGCAGTATGACTATACATTCATGGCGATAGATTATCATCGAATATATAAGCATGCATCTAAACTTGCAAAGTGATTAATATTTCTGTTTTATGTTCAACCATTGTACCTCTACCTTCATAATTAGGATTTTGTTGGAATATATATATATATATATATATATATATATATATATATATATATATATATATATATATATATATATATATATATATATATATATGTTTAAAAATAATTCCTCAGCGTAATAAACGGCTTGCCTGCATTGTGCCATGAAGAGCACTGTTAACCATCCCTCACGTTTTCAGAAATCAGATGTTTTCGAAATAGTGCAGAATGTTTGATACCCAGAGTATTTAATATTCATAAGATGATCTAACAAGATAAGCAGCATAATTTTGTATCTTCCCAGACATCACAAAATCAAATGAGCAGGTTACAAGTGTTCTGTGCAGGGCAACATGTGGTAAATTTGCCAAAAGTGGCTCTTTCTATCATGAGTGTGCCAACACACAAACAGTGTAAACTGGCTTTCCCGGATAAAATGGTAAGAAACAATTGCATCTTATTCTTTAGGCAATAACGTTGGGCCTCCGGTTTTTACGTAAGCGTGTATACATAATTAGTACAACATGGGCAGAAAATGGTTTATTTAAAGCAGTTGTTGAGCATGGTGTATGTGTAGCCGTTCCTAACAACACTATCACAATAGAACGTTTCAGTTTGAGACTGTCAATTTACTTTTCTGCTCCAAAACTTGAAATTTACGTTTGCTATTGTTTGAAACCTTTGCGACAGTGTGGCCAATTACAAAAAATCTACCGCGGCCATATTTCATTCCTAGGTTTGATGTGTAAAGGTGGTGCAAAATGCATAGGGAAAATTTTAACATTATCACATATTAGTCTTTTCAGATAGCTGCTGCGATCATTGTGAAATGTGTTCAAATCGGACACATCCCGCAGAAAATGCCATGATAGTCATAGTTCATAGGTATACTGTACAATCATGATTACAAATACGGTCCCTAGGGAAAGTGCCACTTGACTAGGTGGAGCATGTTGTGATCAAGTTTGCCAGCTAAAAATTGATAATGACGCAGATAATGTATTTGTTTGTTTGTTTTATTCGTACTCTGTCAGCACATATCAAAGAACATCTCTCTACACACAGCTGATAAATACATTCGACAAAGAAGCCGAGCAGGTTGTTCCACGCAGCAACAGAAGAATGTTTAATGACCACTGTTTCCTTTGACCTATGTGACTAGTATCCCAAGATTCTGGATGTTGATTCCCTGATTTCAGCCTTTTCAGGACTTTAAGCCCATTGGTGCCAGTGGATGTGGGCACTATTGTCTAATAAGGCTCATCTTTCCACTGGTTTTAATGTGGTTAACATAAATGAAGCAAACTCCCAGTTTTGTATATGAAGGACAAAATTATCCATCAAAACAATTACCATAGATAAATTTAGAAACGCAGGACACAAACGCTTTGAGGGAAAGGAATTTGTCTGAACTTTTCTGGAGCTACCGGGTCACCTGTTGGAAAGACAATTTTATCTTTTTTCTCTTCCCCACAGCAAACATTCCATATGTATGTCGCTTTGACGCTTCCATCATTAAACTGCAATTGCTAATTTAACAGTTTGCAACCAACAATGAAATATTTATCAGCGATTGACATTTTCGTGGTATCAAAGACTCATATGTTTGCTTTGATTTTCTATCGTGGCGTGTTGTGTAGTATGTAAGGGGTTTGGTCAACTCCAAGTACAATCTGGGTTTTACTTGCACATTTTTTCTTACCCTACTTATTTCGTGGATACGAGACATGCATATTAATTTCCCGCCACAAGCACGGGGCTCGCACCTGTCAATCACAGCGGACACACAGGCATATCACTGTCACAGACAGAGCTAGATACCCTTCTCTCCCAAAACTAGTGTCTTTCGGGGAAAATTTAAGTTTAAAAACACTGAAGTCTTATTCATTTAGTGCTTCCTAAATTGGTAACAAGAATAAATTTCCATCTGCCTATGCAAAGTATTTTTGTTTCCAAAATCTTAGAAACACCCCACTTCCCCGCACAGGCGGCGGCCCCTATCTCACCAAGCGAGACCATGGTTACTGAAACTACCAGGTATGCAATTGTGTCGGGAAATTAATTTGCATGCCACGCATTTCCTTTGTGTTTTTTTTAATTATTTTTCATGGACCATATTATTTACTAGAAACGATACATAGAATATGTACATGTAGGCCACTGACTTTGTGAAGCGAATACTTCCCCGAGCATCACTTCTGGCTGCCCCTTACCCTTAATTTCTTCCCCAGGTGGTACTTCCAAGTTAATGCTTTTTATGATTTTTCTGTGCTTTTGATATTTTGACTTTTTCAAGTTCTATGCTGGATTGTTTTTAAACTTGGTGTTGATGTGGCTTGACTAAGTTTCCACCAAAGCTGCTCGGTAAGTTGCCCTATTGTTATTTCCTCATTTTTGTAAAATTTTGAGTGTTACATAAATTTGTTCATTTTTCGGAAATTCTTCATAAAACAACCTTCTTTGAAACACTTGGCTAATTGCCTCACCATCACACAGCAGTACTTATGAGTATACATATTTTACATTTGTTCAACAGGTTTTGACGCAAATTTTGTCCTATTCGTTTGGAGGTTTCTATGTGTTCTTGCGATTTTTTACTTGGGCAAAAGCATCAGTTGCATTGTCGTTGAACGTTGTGGAAATTTATATCATGTAAACCTATTCTATCTCTAATTTGCACCACGTTCAATATGTGCATAAAATACCCTTGTTTACATGTCAACGAGTAAGAACATGGTGATGCACATCTGCAGGGCGCAACTTCTTTGAGCTGTAAATTGGTCTCATGAAATATCACAACTGTTTGTATAAGAAACATTGGCATGACATATTACAAAACGACGACAGGTGCTAGGTCAGAGGTCCATGTCAGAGATATTTCAATGTAGTTGTCACATATAAGCTTAAAGTTTTTTTTTTGTTTGTTTGTTTGTTTTTTTTTTTTTTTGTTCTTTGACCTTGTATCACAAAACCGCATACAGGCACATACATGCACTAAAATACATGCCTTGAGGTAAATATACCCAAGGTCATTATCTTGGGCAACGTTACCCACAAAGATAGATAATATAGATATAGAACTTTAGTGATACATACCTTACATCAATGGTGTAGTCAAAAGTACACAGAGACATACAAATGCATGAAGATAAATGTTGGTTGCGTACTATTCAGCACTTTCGCAACCATTCTCTTCCTTTTTTTTTTCATTAGGATAGCCATGCATACTAAAGTTGAAATTTTTAACGTATTTTCCTGCAGCAATGTAACATTGATAGTTCTGCCGCTGCTTTACTAGAATGATCAATCCTTTAACTCCTGGACACGATTTTATTAATATTACTGAAAAGGAAGCTCTTGACACTGTATTAAGTCTCGATATAGCAAAGTCATCAGGTCCTGCTGGAATGAGTGCAAAACTTCCAGAGGCAGCTGCAGTGGCTGTTTCGGCTTTCCTGACTAAGCTTTTCAATCTTTCTTCAAGTAAAAAGCGTCACGCTGGGAAAAGGCATGTGCTGTTCCTCTTCATATAATGGGACTTGCGAATATGTGTAAAACTAACGGGTTACTATCTTTACCTAAGTGTGTTGAGAAAGTATTTGAAAAGATTGTGTTGAAGAATATTTCAAAGTATTTTCGTGATGTTATTCCGGCTCACCAGTCTGGCTTTATGCGCAGAGATTCGACTGTTTATCACCTACTTCGCTATGATAATTTGTGTTTAGCTACTGATGAAGAAAACGAAGTTTGCATTATTTTTTGAGACATTAACAAAGCACTTGATAAAGTGTGGCACACAGACCTACCCTACAAATTAAAGTACCATGGTATTTCAGGTAATTTATCAGAGTGATTCTCACATTATCTTCAAAATCGTAAACAAAACATGGTTATTCAGGGACAAGGTTCCACCTGGGGCACGATTAATGCAGGCGTACCCTGATGATCGGTTCTTAGGCTTCCTGTATTCTTGATTTACATTAATGATATTGTAGATTTTATTCAGTCATACATTAAAATACTTTTAATGCCCCAAAGACTGATTCGATGCCTTTTTCCCGAAAGCAAATCGACCAGAACACCCTTCTATTACTTTTCAGGGTCATGTTGACAATTGTAGGCATCTCGTTATCACAATACGTCCAAATGTAAGGTGGACTTGCCACATTATACAAATAATAGATAAAATTGTATTCCTTTCGTTAGGTGTACACTTGAATATGGTAGTTCATTTTGGAGTAGATTTTCCATATCAGATGAAGGAAATTTGGAAAGTACCTAATGAAGAGCCGCCCGCATTTTCACAGGAGCAACGCATAGTACAAACAGCGCAAAGATAGGGTACGAAACTTGGGTGACATATTTTAGCCCTATCAAGTGATTTTTTCTAAATCAACATCGATGAATAAGATAATAAACAAACTTGCCTCTCTGATTTTAAATGTAAATATATCAGCAGGTTCAACTCAGAATACAATCACATTCGCATATAATACTGGACAACAATTTGAACTTCCCCATCTTAGCCTTGCTACTGACCTTTTTGATATATATACTTTCTCCCCTCGGCAGTCAGATTATGGAAGAATTTACGGGACTAAGTTCGTAACTTAGGGACACTTTCGACAGTTGAGTCAAAATTATGGGAGCGACTTCATTTCCTGAGTTGTACAACTACAAATATAAAACATGATACTATGTTGTTGGTATGTCTACCTCGGACTTCCGGATTTCGTTTTTTTTCTTGTTTGATGGCTCATGACCGCAGACGGTTCATGTTTGCTCGCATTTCCCCGGGCATTGTTGAAAACTGTTTTTCGCTTTTATTTTTTCATGACAGTTATCATTTTATATTGTCAAAATGACAACTTATCATCTTAAAATATATAATGAATGATTATAGCTTGGTGGATGTTCATGTTGATTGAACTATCAAATCTTGGACCGTTTTTGACTTGGACTGAATTCAGCACTGCGATATTGACACTTAATGGTCTCGCACTACTGTGGTGATATATGTTCATCTGTTCACCATACGCGCCGTGTTTTAAGGACCAGCCAATTAAATTCAAATTAGTACAAATTGGTGTCTTGTCCACATCTCGATGCTAATGTGGTTTTGCAGCTGAAGATATTTTGTTTTGTTTTTGTTCACTGTTCAAAGATCAAGACTGCATTTAATTTTTTTTCCACTTGCTCCGTTTACTTTACAAACAGCACGGTATGGATCTTCTGAGTGTCCCTTGTTGACGAAAAAAGATTTTTGCTGCTATTCAGGATTTTATATCTTCTACTGGTTCGTATAAGTAACTGGCGTCTGCTAATTTTCGTATACAAAAAGCGCATTTTAGTGCTATTTAAGGCATTGACAACTGATTGCAGCCCCACCATTTGTCCTTGCCATGTGACTATCCCCTTCCCGTGTGTTTTTTCTTCTGTCTTGTCTTTTGTCCCTTCTTCACAAGAGGACTTAATTTACATGGCTCTGCCTGTTTTCCTAATTGCAACAATACCTGTGAAGTTTCACTTTATACTTTCGTTGAATGAAATATGTTTACACCAAATGCATAAAGCCTAAAAAAGAATAAAAATTAAAAAAAAAACCTTTGGAGCATAAAGCTGACTTTGTCGATAAGATATTATTTATATGCCACAAATTTCAATGTCGTTTGATAGTTGCTTTTGTCACTATGTTCTTTTCCATCCTGAATAAAAGAGATGACAAATATATCATTGTAAATATGAATACCATGATGATAACACAAAGTTAAATGATTCACTGTGAGTAGGAACATTTTTCAACATACCAAAAACAAATACCTCGTAACTTTAAATTGGAAATAGGCAATCCCAAAGAAGCCACTAGAAAATTATATTCATTCGTGTCATAGTATGGTGTTATCAAACATATTCATCGATATCCACCGAAATGTACTTTGATGGGCGCAGGTTGGTAGATTGCTAACCCAGTTTACATGGACTGTTAAAATCGATATAAAGGGCAACTTCCAATTTTGCTGTCTGCTAATAATCCACCTAAATTAGTGGAGTAACTTACTGTACTAGAAAGCAATTTTCATAATATCAGAACGATATACTTTGAAATAAATGACGCTGAATTAATTACAGCAGAGTTACCGGTAAAATTTACAAACTTCTATATGGAGAATATTTTTGCACAAAACGAATTTGATTTGCTTAAGAAAATGCAAGTTTTCATAATTTTGAAACATTGGCAAGGCACGCCATAAGGTTCTTTCCGGCTGGCTCAAAGCTGCCGACGCCCGTTGCATGGTTGTGTGACTTACTGGACATTTGTGTAGGTGTAAGTTTGATGATAACACCTCATACATATTCTAAACGCGCTTTCAACTTACGGTCACGATACGTGGTCTCCATGTGATTTAGATAATTGTTTATGGATGTATGTGTCCACATTTCAAATCTATAACATAATTTGAACTGCTATGTTCTTAAATGCAAATGTTAGATTGACCTGTAATTTTATCTTTTCCATCTGTCTGTCTGTGACTCTCTTTCTCTCTCTCCCCCTCCCTCCCTCCCTCCCTCCCTCCCTCCCTCCCTCCCTCTCTCTCTCTCTCTCTCTATCTATCTATCTATCTGCGCGACTACAGACAAGACTTTGTGCTTACGATGTACATGCTTTGAATTGTCAAAAACGTGTACTGTCGCTTTTTTGTGGGGGGGGGGGAGGATTCACAAACTATACCGGAAATTGGATTTTTTTATGTAAAATGGCACCAATTATTTGCTTTACATTTGCAAGGGTGAGTGTCTAAATTGTCTGAAACGAAAGGTCTTTATATACATAGATAAAGCTGCAGTATGCCACACGAACCGAATGCCATTAGATGTATTGTTACAGCAACGTCAACGACGTTTATGTGTTATTTCTGTGTCTCTAAAATTTTACGAGCAGAGAGGGTTCCGCTTTTTTGCTGGTATTGACATTAATCAAGCCAGTGTTCCAATTGTACCAACTGTTTGAAGTTTGGCGGGAGTACTGTAGAAACACACACACACACACACACACACACACACACACACACACACACACACACACATATATATATATATATATATATATATATATATATATATATATATATATATATCATGTTTGGGTCGATTTAAGTGCTATAACAGGCTTGTATAAATACCGTATCATAGTCCTAAAAGCTACAGTACCGCGATATGTTGTATCGGTACTCTTCCGGTTTCATCGGTAATTGTGTTGATGAGGAGTAAAACTTTCTGCAAATGTCGTTCTTATTTTTGCTTCGTGTATTGAAATGTACAAATCGACCCAAACATGAGATAGAATTTTTATAGCATGCTTTGTAGATGACATGAAGTAATCAACTCGCACTGGATACCATACATATAAATATATATATATATATATATATACATACACACACACACACACACACACACACACATATATATATATATATTAGAACGCTTATGGTTACGGCTATCGAAGACTATCATGAGCTGAATGGCAATATACACTTCGTGTGGTGCTGCAGGTACCTGCCATGACCAGAGGTACACATGCTGCTTTATGGCCTGGACTCGTATCTGTGGGTCGAACAGATTAAATCTGAAAGCGCCGGGGACCTGTCCAACCGGTCTGGTCGTAATGTTACTGCCAGAGAAAATAGGGCAATGTCCCATTCTACCATGTGTTTTGCTTACTTTCTTTTTGCTTTCGGTGACCTAAGTATACTATGCACATTAACATATAATAGCACAAAGGAATACAAACTGGCTTGTCTGTAATAACTAAAGCCTCCTGAAATGCGAATAACGTCAATAACAGAATAACAACAACAGACACTTTGGAACTATTCACTCTTTTCATTGATTGTTCTAACGTGGAAAAAGAAGAGATATTCCTGGAAGGAATTAAATGTCCTAGTGTATTTTCGCTGGAAGCAACACACCCTTGAGGGTGAGGTGGTTTGAGCCAAATTCATAATTAGGATATATTGTTTATAATGCGATGGAACACCGAACACAATTTTACAGGACTAAAACCTAACAACGGCCTGCCTTCATAGATTTTGCAAAGTGTACATTTGAAAGGTTTACAAACACGCAACAGGTACACACCTATCAGGCTACAACATGTGACCTTTCTATGCTTATAAAAGTACTTATTTCGGAGATGTTTGTGTCTGAGAGGCAGTTCCTATGCATGGCGTGCTAGCTTTTACTTATGAAATAAGGATGTTATACCATTAGCATAGCAATCCGAGACAGAAAAACAAAGAGTGCGCACGGCTGCATGTGATAAATATGGGTTCAAAAACTTTATTCTAAGCCACAAAATAAGAAAAGGCTCAACACAAGTGTTGACTTATTGGAACTCCTCAGCGGAAGATACTGCTTGCCCCAATAATTGCTAATGCACTTGCATCGAATTCGTCACAGTCACGAGTGGAAAGTCGGGTTATCTGACTTTATACGTCCTGGGGCATTGACTCCACACAAAGTAACGATGATGTTTTATTTTTTTGTATCACCTGTATTCATGCCTACTGTGCGTTACGCCTGAAGCGTATGACGAGCTCTTCCTACATCAAATGAAAAAAACTTGTCCCTGTGGTTTTACTGTTTAATATTTTGCTGAATCTAATCTGAAAGTGCCTTCCTTCTTTCAGGAAAACAACACGCATGCTTTCAGCTTATATGGACTGTCAAGGTTAAATGTGCTTACACGTTAAAGCATTCTAAATGTGTTCTCACGCCGCCATTTACAAGTTTATCCAGTTGCTTGAAATTCATCTTACGATGAAGTTTCAGTTGTTATATTTACGTCAATTTATCTAAGGACTCACAAGTGTATTTGAAGGCTGGACTGTTTATAAAAATTAAGATAAACCAATATGTAACAAAAAACGGCAACAACCGAAAGAAACCAAGCACCACCTACCACCCATCCCCAAAAACAAACAAACACGAAAACACATGTGGCTGATCAATAACGTCAATAACAGAAGAATAACGATAACAACAGGCTTTTTGGAACTAGCTCTCTTTTCGTTGGTTTTTCTCTAATTTAGAAAAAGATGAGATATTACTGGAAGGAATTAAATGTCCTAGTGTCATTTTACTGGAAGCAACACACCATTGAAGGTGAGGTGGTTTGTGCCACACCCATACTTAGGACATATTATTTATAACAAGATGGATTTTATAGACCTAAAACCTAGCAATGGCCTGCCTCCATAGATTTTGCAACGTGCACAATTGAAAAGTTCTACAAACACACAACAGGTACACACCTATCATGTTAAACAGGTGACCTTTCTATGCATATAAGAGTACTTATTTCTCAGATGTTTGTGTCTGATAGGCAGTTCCCATGCATGGCATGCTAGATTTCACATATATAAATTATCCGTAATTCTGGGAGAATAAGAAAGGCTATGGTGGAAGATTCATACTACAGTTCCTCTTGCTCTAAAGTCCTTCATTGCAAAAACGTAGGTCCTACATTGCCATGGTCACATTTTGGATACTCAACAATAAGTAGCTTTATATTCATTTGGTATGTCGTATATAGGTATGTCGTGGTATACAATGACATTTCCCTTGTGGCTTACTGTGATAAAAGTGTCAAAGTGTGGAGAATAAGTTTTGTTTGATTTTGAAATAAAGGAAAACAGATACATAATCAAGTGGCCTACCTTGCCTTTGTTCAGATGGAAATAAATATCATTGACAGCATGTCAGCTGCATGTAGCTTATATTTGCGTAAAACAAAATGGTGGACCAAATGTTTGCTCGATACATGCTGTACCATGGTGAGTCAACACTGATACCTTGTTGGAGGAACTGTGTGCTATGCAACAACTACAATTCAGGCTTCGAGCATCGTGCAAGCTATGTTACACATGATCGAAATCACAAACTCTTAAGTCCCTCTATCTGGAACAATTGATACAAGCGTCTATAACTTGACAAACGTACGGGAAATGTATTATGTGGATCTGTGTATCCGCCAAAGCATCCAATTCTTATGAATAATGCATTATATCGCAATCGTACTGTCTATAGAGGGAACGTCAATGCTAACTCAACGTTTGGTACCCAGTAAGGTGGTGGTCATTATTTACGTGGGGGGGGGGGGGGGGCGCCCGGGATATTTGGAGGGGGGGGGTCATAAATTTTTTCTACCCAATTATGGTGGGGCCCACAAAATTACACACGCTCCTAATAAGGGGTCATAAAATTGCCCCACCCTCCCTCCTACCCTGGAAGAGGGTGTGGTGTCATCAAATTGTGAATCAGTTTATAACAAATTCGTACATCAATAACCAGTATAAGGCTGGGGCGGGGGGGGGGGGCACAAAATTATGCCGACTTGCTTAGGGGGAGGGGCAAATTCTTGTCGGTTTTTATGGGGGGGGGAGGGCACAAAAACTATGATGCTACGCCATATCCCAAGCCCCCCGTAAATAATGACCGCCCCCTAATGCCTTTAGAAATGTCACTGCAGATGTATTTGATCAAAATATCTTATTCAAATTTTAATTCTACATCTTCCAAAATGTGAAAAACTCGAATTATATTTTTTACTTTTATAACAGAGACGCCGAATTTTGAACCAGCAGCCTACGGCACATATTACCTTGTCAAATATGGGAAACTTGCATACATGTATCACTCACATGCTAAAGGTATGGAAGGGATGAATCAGCACATTATTTTTTATCTTTAAAGAAACTGCTTAAAACGTTCGCTATTCAAGATGAAAGGAATAGTCAGATTGTAGTCGTGTACTAAAGCCTGGTGTAGAAAAAGTGAAAAAGAGGCTGGAATTTGACATCAATTGCTGACCTATGGGCAATGCCTGTGGAGGTTTACCTTTGTCTGTTGTAACGCAAATTCCTTTGTAAAAGACAAGGTACATTCAATGCACCATTGTCTCAAACTACCCATTCATCCTTTTGCAATTTCACTGAAAATCAGTTGGTTATGAATTATTTTTATCCCATACTGTAAACCAGTAGGTAATGAAAAAATATTGTCAATTGTTCAGTTTATGACCAGAATGTTTGCAAAACAAAAACCAAACAACACTAAATATGCAAATTTTTAATGGGAGTGATCAGTTAAACTGTGTTCTACAACAGGTTGGAAACCTTCATTTCTGAGTGCGCAGACACATCTTCATACTATTAACGTTTAGAAATTATGTAAGGCAGCACACACTGTTTAGTTCACATATTGAACTTCACACTTTGTGTCCAATATTTTAAGCCACTCATGCTCCCCAACGGCGTCCGTTGACGTCATCGTGTATACAAACATTTTGTGGTGTAACTATGGCATTAAACTTTGCGCTACATAAAGGTGGACGCCAATTCCACATTGGTGCGATTTTGATTTTGTAGACTTGCTGCTGAAGAAAATGCGGATAACTTTACATTTGTGTAAATGGAATTGTGTACAGTTTGTTGTAAGTACCAAAATAATATAAATTACCAAAGCAGATTATGAGGCAGTGTGATCTGGATTTGTTTGTATTGTATGCTGCAGAATAGATGAGTCATTTTGAGCCTCGTCAATACATATTCAATATATAAAGATAAATGTTCTCGTTGTACTCTCAGTCTGATAACTAATTTTGCCTGTATCGCAGACCGTATGTAAGGACGACAATTTTTGTAAGCCCAAGAGGAGAAAAATTACAAACACCACTGAAATGTGTGGCAGGATATTATGCATGTGCCCCATGACATTTCATTTTGTTGTTGCGTTTTTATTATATTATAACTAGACATATATACTGGGGTACCCAATTGTCGGCAACTAAGCGCTAGGTTGCGTTTGTTGCCAAACTGAAAATTACATTTTCAGATGTTTTAGGACAGTGTTGCTGAAAAGCCCAAACACTGTGAATTCTTGGCGTATTTTCCTTGTCAAATCACACTCTTTGTATTGCGAACACGCACACATTTTACAGGAGATTATCGAGAAAATCCTGGCATGGGCAAAAAGTTAGGTGTCTCCAAATGTCGTATATGGGAAGGTATTTGGCTCCACGTTATTTCTGTTCATCCTCTACCTGGAAGTTATACTCCAATCCTTGAAGTGAGAATTTCAGTATTTTTAATACACAAATAAAATTTACAACTTTATTTTGCAAACGTCGCTCTATGGATGTTTAATAACACTTGCCGACTATAATGAATATTTTCTATCTAAAAGCTGACATTGTGTCTAAAAATATGCAAATTGTAAAAATGGTCAGTTTGATTTCGTTCCTACATCAGTCTCTCTGTACTTATTAAATTAATGATCTTTTAACACATCTTGTCAAAGAATGACAAAATTAACTAACATAATAAGATATAAATGTGATTACTTTTTGAGCAAAAATAAAATGAAAAAGAGAAGCAGGATTACTTTACATGAGTCCAACAGCAAAAGCTGCCCTTCCATTATAAAATAGATGGCTGAACAATTTTATTCCGTCACTCTTTCGAAACAGTGTCTGACATTATAATGTTTCGCATGACTAAGGGCTTTAGGGCTTCACTGCCACACACAGGTGTGTAGATTTGCTGCATTTTGCTTCTTTTTTTTGAGTGCATATACAAGTCTTCAATTTTCCGGGACTCAAAATACAAAAACAAAAACAAAACAAAAAACACTACAAAGCTATTTACTGACGCTTATACCTGTATAGAACGCAATCCATTTAGTCTGGTAAGGATTTGGCCAAAGTGGGCATATGGGGAGGCCGAAAGTGTAGAGGTTGGTGGCCATACCAGGTGTTTAGGTTAACCCCTTGGGAGTATGAAATGGCCTGTCTCCAAAAAAATAATTGATGCTATGACCCCAGGAGGGGAGGGTCAAGTTGTGACACCTCAAGATGGCCGCCAGGCTACTCATGTGGGGAGCGTAGGGAGTCTTCAGGGTGTGTATTTCTTCATAGCATACTTAAAATGAAAAATAAAAATGATGTATACCTGCCTAACCATTGTCTCTACATTGGTACTTGATACTGTTAGGTAAATAATGTTCAGTACGAATTTACATACACTGCTGATGTAGCAAATGGAAGCCACCCCTACCAAATAATGGACCACTATGGGCAAATTATATTTAGTACATGAGGTACCGGTAGCTTGAATAGATACAAACAAACAGAACATGGCCACAGAAACACATGTCCGTATTCATAATGTGCCATTGTTTTCCTCACTCAGTAAATATTATAATGACATGCATGACATTTGGCTCAGGAAGAGGGCTATTATATCATGGTTTATCTCTATAGATAAGATCTGCTTTCTAAGATATATTCACGCCAGACATACTAGTAAAAATATAAAAATCTCTCTCTGAATTGACCTACTGTTACAAATAATGAATTACAGGTATTTACAAATAATCTATCAGAATTGTTTAAAGCACCAAACCTACATCAAGGAAAGCAGTTAATTTGGAACATACCAATGGTCTATTCTGTAATAGTAGACTATCTCGATTTGTTTCCTGGATTTGTTTTGTAGACTATCTCGATTTGTTTCCTGGATTTGTTTTGTGAAAATGTCAACTCAATAAAACAGAAACTTGGGTGTATAGTGAATCAATTAATCAATCAGTCAATCAATCAATCAAACAAACAATCAATCAATGAAATAATCAATCAATCAATCAATCAACCCACCATTCCATAACGCATGAACGTTATCAATGGTGATTACCCGTACTGAATGTGTAAATGGAAAATGTGTGTATAGTGAACCAACCAACCAATCAATCAATAAATCAACCAATCTATCAGTCATTTAATGAATGAATGAATCAATCAATCAATCAATCAATCAATCACCCGACCAACCAACAAACCTACTAACCAATCAATCGTTCCATTATCCATACAGTAGCGATTACACCAAATATATTGGAACACCAAATATATAATAAACACTGAATACTCGTATTTTTTGTGACACAAGACCACCTCAATCATCTGGCCACTTTTTGGTGTCAGACGAGTGTATGTGTTTAGAAGGTAATATTGTATTGTGTGCAGGACTTGGCATCAGTAACCACCAGTAAACATAAATTACATGGTGTATTATCTACTTTACATAGTTACATTGGAAATACTTTTGACTCATTCACCAACTTTCTATAATTTTTTTACATGCTTTTGTACAGATATGACATCCTTTTGTGAAGACAGACTGACACACTTCATGACAAATGGCTACATGTGATCATCTGTGGCCATCAATACATTATTGTAATCCAGCTGAACTGATGGAACTTTTCTAAAGATAATATCAATGATAATGGACAGCTAAAGATTCCTTTCCTCATGTAACCCGTATCCCGACTCACGCTTGGTGGTTCCATTCAAATGAATAGAATCACCAAGCTTGAGCTGCGATATGGAAAGGAATCCATAACTGTCTTCAATGATGATGTTTTCTCGGTAAGGTTCTGTGATAAAAATTGTGTGCGATGTGCATAAGTTATGAGTAGTTCATCATCTGGCCATATATTTTTATTATAGATATTACTTGTTAATCATACACATATTGACAATATCTTCAATCATAATATTTTCTTGGATCTGTGATAAAAAGTACTTTTCCATTAATCCAAGTTATTTCACTTCTCCAGACTATTTTATGCTTGTTTACTATTTCATAATTTAAAGTTGTTTTAGTAGTCCATTAGACTTAAAAGCTGTTAGGTTTTTTGCAATTGACATCCACATAACATAAAACAGTGTACTATGTCAAATTTTATGTCTCCAAATGTTGAATATGTAACTTTTATTTAGAAGCAACTAAAGATACATTACCCAAGTATAGTATAGATGGTAAATAGATATTGTATAAGCAAGTATCGCATACAGATCTGCTTTTTAAAGTTAAAATGTAATTATTTATAGAATATATTTACAAGGTTAGCTAACTTGTGCCTTCGGTCCTTATTCAATTAAATACATGTATTACTAATATATACTTGCATTAAGTATGTCAGGCAAGTATACTGTTTCACACATGTAAGTTGTGTCATTCAAATGTTTAAATTACAGGACGTTAAAGAGTTAGGTTCTGTAAGATATTATATATATATATATATATATATATATATATATATATATATATATATATATATATATATATATATATATATATATATATATATATATATATGTAGGATAGATGGGAGATGGTGGCAATGGCCATGCATTAATTGGATTGGTTAATGTTGAGGGCTGACATGAGGATAACACTATTTGCATCTGCATTTGATTCATGTGTTTTATGCCTATTTCTTGCAGTACAAGTAGACATTGTTTAGCATAATAATGATGATAATTTATTTTCTAGTCTTATACATTTTGTTACCGTTTAGTATCATTGCCATACATCAAGATACATCATGCAGATTATTGGTAGTGTACAATGTTCAAACATATGTTTCATATAGACTTGCATTACAAGTTCTATACCGGGGTATATTAAATAAGATGTTTATGTTGATTATATATATATATATATATATATATATATGCATGCTTAAATCCAACATGATTATCAAGCAAGCCTTGACATGAGTCTGCAGCAACACACCCTTCGTCTTAGACCACACCAAATAGTTATTTGCATTTTCTAAGTGACTATATTAATGATATTAATTGAACTTAATTTACATTACATCATAGATATAATTACCTTTTGTTGATTGGTGGCAACAAGACACTGTTCTGCATACGTTTATGGGCAGCAATTTTGTGGTTTGTTATTCTGGCATATACTTTAAGCATTTCAATATAAAGGGAATAAGTCTTTTAATGATATTTATGATATTATGTAACTTTAAACAATTAAATATTGTATTCAAACGATTTTTTTTTCTGAAATGACATTGCGTTGTTAAATTTCACTTTGTTATATATTTTGTTGGGAAATAAAGTAAATACATCTGTTGCAGAAATGTTGTGTCAGTTCTTTGAATGCAAGTCATTCTTCCTGGACAAAAACTGGACCCATCACCTATGTTACTTTGAAGGTCTGTAGTGCAGGCAAATACACAAATATATCAGGGAGACAGGCATTTTCAAACCCCACCAGTATATGTACTATGATTGTGACATAGTCGTTAAGCTCTACACTTTCGGCCTCCCCAACATTAATTTTAGGGCCTTTTCTTGAAATCCTTCCCAGACTAGTTTTTCTTCAGCAATGACGACACTTCCTTTATGTTGTTTGTCGTACAACTGCCATGTACCTCTGCTCTGGTTCCGTTCTCCTTTCTGAAGGATTAAATATGGCCTCAAAATCTGGGAGGAATCTAAAGAGTAAATTAGAAATATGGTTCACATACCTTTGCGTCAGTCACTGAACCATTTCTTAATTCGGCGAATGTACCTCTTCAGGGAAAAAACATGCTGTTCTATTTATTGTAAGCATCATTGTTGTATTCTACAATGATAATGAGAGGGTCAGAACCACACAGGTAACCGTTGATTTAGGTTCACCGAACCAGGAAGCGAAAAGATTGTGCTAGATCGGCCTCTCATTGGTTATTTAAGGCCAATGAAATTACCCGTCCTTGTTTGTACGGTTTTCAATAATACGCGATTACAACAACTTTTTTTCTGATTCACCAGAATGCTCATGCAATACTTCGGGCCTATCATTGTATGTTTATACCAATAGTATGTGGCCTTGCTGTGAACGTTGGTGGACTTGATAGATGGTGTAAACATTGCTGTAGGCTGGACTCGTTTTCGTACAATAATGTACTCCTTAAATGTCCATCTGGTACAATTCCATCCTGTGCTAATACAGCTTATGCCGGTGATTTTTACCAAAGGTGGATAATATGACGTGTTATTTGCAACAGCTTGTAAGACATACTGTTTTTATCTGCTGGTGTAGCAGAAATATCATGTTTCAACTGCGAGATAAATATAAGGTCTAAGGTCAAATATTTATCACCGGGATAATGAGCCAGCAGTACACCTGGGTGAAGAAAATGGTGACCTTAAAAAAATCCATGTCATCAGTAATGTAAATTGTGTCCTGCTGGGAGTTGAAATCTGTCCATGGAGTGGATAACTGAAGAATAAACAACTCTCTGTTTATGAAATTGCACCCGCTTACGTTTTTAGAGTTAATGCTTCATTGGTGATTTAAAATAGTGTTGCAGTCTCGTATGGTAGAGTGTTTTCACCTTAAATCAAGCAGGCATACAAAACTACTGTGTGAAAAAACACTCTTTAAAAAGTTACATGCACGAAGGACAAATTATCATAAAATTTACAGTTTTAATTTTGAAAATGAACAAACAAATAGAAAAAATTAACAAAAATAGATAAAAATAAAAGAAAGTAAAATGTGTCAACAAAATCCAAAATCACTGGAACGTAACTATTTCAAAAACAGGTTTACCCACCACGCTTCAAATGTGAATCTGCTTGACCATTTTGAGCGAAGTTTAAGATATGAATCACCAATCCCCATTGACTTCCATTCTTTTTAATAAGAATGTATGCATTATCTGAGAAGTACACGAATTGAGCAATTCGTCACAAAATCAGAAATCCAGAACATTACCATTTGGTAAAGACCTTTGTTTCACCTTTATGCAAAGGGACATTTACACCACGTTTTAGCGTAATCTATGTGACAATTTTGGAGCAGAAGTCAATAAGTGAAAACACAAATAAGAGGGCGGTGTGAACAGCCCATGCTCAGCTGATCTTGACATTCATCACACTTGCAGCTCTATGAACTTGGAAAAGGATCAAGGTCACCCATGTTCTGAGTAAGTCCGACCTTTATGGAAGAACAATAACATGTGCGACATGAAGGTTCGAGTTGTTTTCAAGTTGTAATAAAGAGTAAAATTTATATATGTTGCACTGTGAACCCAGAAACGAGGTCAAGGTCATTCATGTACTGTCTAAGCATGACCTTCATACAGAAACATTAACATGTGCAGCATCACGGTACTAACTCAAAACAGATCTCAAGTTATCAAGTGAACAGTAAATTTCGTGTCAGTTATCCTGTGAATTAGCATTAGAATGCCCATTGACTTACATAGTAATCAATAGGAAAGCTGCATGGACCGATAAGTACCCGAATTAAAAATCCTAAAAAATCCTGAATCCAAAGCAGTGCCACCTAGTAAACAACTTTGTTTGACCCTTCCACAAGAACAATTCCATCATACTTCAGCTTAATCTGAGTGAGAGTTCTGACAACAAGTGAAAAATAGCAAAACCTTACAAAAAATTCTTTAAAAAATTTAGAAAAAAATTGCAGCGCCACCTGGTGGACAAATTGGGAACTAGGCGTCCCTGGGAGTGTCTATGTACGATATCAAAACAATTGGGTGAGCGGTTTCAGAGAAGAGTTTATAAGGTTCCCCCGAAAAAGAACAAAAAAATTCACAAAAAATCCAAAAATCGATAGAACATGACCCTTTGAACAAACTTAGTAGAGACCTACCCAATCCACATCCCCACCAAGTTTGAAGTAAATCTGACCAAAATTATTCAAGTTATAACCATTACAAGAAATTCCCATGTTAAACTTTCCTATTAAAACTTTTGTAAAGATTTTTGAAAAAAAAATCATTAAAAAATCCAAAATCCATTGGAGCATGACCATTGGAACAAACTTGGTAGACACCCACCCAAGGTATAGCCCCATCAAATTTGAAGTAAATCTGGATAACGGTTTTGGAGAAGAAGTCGAAAATGTAAATTAGCATTAGAATGCCCATTGACTTACATGGTAATCAATAGGAAAGGTGCATTTACCGAATAGGAGCCGAATTGAAAAAATTGTTAAACATCAGAAATCCGCAGCATTCCCACATAGTGAACGACATTGTTTCACCCTTCCACAAGGAACATATCCACCACGTTTAAGCTTAATCTGAGTTACGGTTCTGGCGAAGAAGTCGAGAATAGCTATAACACACACACACACACACACACACACACACACACACACCACACAAAATAAAAAAATAGAAAAAAATTGCAGCGCCACCTGGTGGACAAATAAAGAACTAGAAGCCCCAGGGAGTGTTTGTGTGTGATATCAAAGCGATTGGGTGAGCAGTTTAGGAGAAAAAGATTTTTAAAATTTGCCCAAAAAAGAACAAAAAAAAAAAAAAACCCATTAAAAATCCAAAAACTCACTGCATCATGACCATTTGAATAAACTAGGTAGACACTCACCCAAGGCACATCCCCACCAAGTTTGAAGTGGATCTGGCCGACGGTTTTGGAGAGAAAGTCGAAAATGTGAATTGTTAAGGACAGGTAAGACACCAAAAATAAATCACACTTTTGTCAATCCTAGCTCAAAATGTATTTGCGTTAGGATAACATAACATATCTGTGTGTACTCGTCATACACCAAAGAATTTACATGTCCCGTTTTTTGGTGTCTGTGATGTTATTTGTGGAATAAACAATTGAAAGTTGACCGCAAAGCATCCACCGCATAAATGTCGATATAAGTCACTAATTATTTGTGATATAATCATAATTACACTTGGATCTTAATCCTGACATATTGGCAACAAAAATGAACCTGCGATTTTTTTTATTTAGTTTCGTTTTTCTGTTATTCATCCTCAAAGTTTGACGTTTCAATTTTTTCCCTTTGATTTTCAGGATGTCTATTTCCTTCATTTCATAGAAAAAGAACGAAGCAAAATTTAGAAAATCGCTGAATCGGTTTTGCAGTTCAGGCATTAAAGAATCAAAAACCGTTAACTGGATTACATTTCGCCCAGCCGTTTTCCTGGAATAACCATTCTTAGGTGGGGTTCTAGTCCTATTATCCTTTCTGAGAAAACAAGCTTCAAAGGCCTTTGATGTTGATCATTTGCCTCTAAAACCATACAATTTGCTGAAGTTGAGCTGATATTTGTACAAAACGTAGTAAAACATCGTCCCTTAACATTTGGGGAGGTTGTCAATCAATTCTTGGCCAATCACATGAATAAAAGAGCCTTAGAAGTACGGAAAACATTATTCAGTGATCTGTCAAACAGTGACAGCGACAGTCTGGTTTCAAAATGGGACGCCATGGGGGCGGCCCTTCTGGCCCCGTGACCTCAAGCCTGGCAACGAAAGTTCTGTTGTCTTGCTTCAGTGGGGTGGCCTACGGCCGCTCGTGGTCAGTGCACGGATGGCGGGTTTGGTCTTCCGCCCCCTACCTCTTCCTCCCGTAATTAGGGATAGCATTTTATTGTATCTACTCCTATCTGTATACTTTATGTAGTTAACTTGTTAGACTTGTTTGTACACTTTACTAAGTTAGCTTGTCATTATTTTTTACTTATTTTCTCAATGAGTTTCATTTGTCTTTCCAACCTGAGTTTTGTAACGTTATTTTGTGTGTTTTCTCTGCTGTTCACGTTTATGCTTATTTCGATGTGTTTATTTGTACTTTTATTTCCTCATCCCTGTGTTTCGATAAAATATTATTATGTACGTGGGTATTGTTGATTAAGGTGCCAGTTTTTTTCCCGCCTATCTTGGGTGAAAAGGACCACTGGGGTAATACTTCGCGGCACGGCCTTTGAAGTTTGAAGGGACATCGTCTGACGATTCCCGCTCGTCTTGAACATTTAAAGTCTCCCTTCATTAGAACGCAAAACAAGCAAGATAACTATAAAGTAAACCACTAAGGCTGTGATATGTTAGCATGTTTGCATCTTTTCCCTGCCCACAAATACACTTTCGGCATGCTACCTTATTTCGCATTTCGCCCTGATACCCCTCTCCTTTTGCCATAGGCCGATGCTACCTGCAGCCACGAGACAGGCTCTTAAGTATGATTGACGGGTGGCATTGTTCCATTTGGCGGCTGAAAACCAAAAGAATGACACATGGACGTTCCCATGTCCACATGCCTGTGTGGTTTTTGGCGTTTTTCTTATATTTCTACTTTAGTTAACAGCTTGAAATTTTGACAAGTAATAGAAAGGACATTTTTCTTTTAAAAACCGTTAAAATCTAAAAATCGTCCATGCAAAGGTTTTTGGTGTCTTACCTGTCCTTAACTGTTTAAAGAATCTTTGGCCTCTTAATCCGAAAATAATGAGGCGTTCGATATTAAGTCATATGATAATCTTCTTGGGATATTTGTTTTTATTCTTGTTAAGCTTCAGCTGTTTTACGGCTCTGTTCCATTATAAATATTGGGCAATTCCAAATCAGCATATTTTATTGTCATATAAACCCAGGAATGCTTAAGAGATCTGGTAATGTATTTTGCACTTAGCCTCAACTCCACATTTTGATGGATACCTTTAAGGATAACGTATATGTAATGATACATGTAACTTGATGCAACCCACACATAGATCACCAATAGTTGGCTTGCAATGACTCCCATCATTTACCTGTGACGGTATAATATGGCCAAAGTGGGCCCCTGTTTGTGTATGTATGTATGTATGTATGTATGTATGTATGTATGTATGTATATATGTATGTATGTATGTATATATATATATATATATATATATATATATATATATATATATATATATACATATATATATATCTGTGTGTGTGTGTGTGTGTGTGTGTGTGTGTGTATTGTATGCCTGTCCCCGAAGAAGCATAACACATTTTCAAAATTTTCATTCGTGCATTAACACTTATGAAAAATACCTGAAAGTATGATGGGAATGACATCTGTACATCTGTATCTATTACAGTGTAAATGGTGTCTAAAGGGTAAATTTTAAAAAGCTCCTCTTTAGGTATTTTCACGTGATTGCACTTTGGGCAACAGCCACTGTTTACACTAGTATCACAAACCAAAATAAATGTAAATTGGATCTCTGTCATGAACCGAGTAATGACAATTCCGCTCATAAAATATCCTATACAAAATATTCAAGACACATATTTTTGACAATCTTGTAATCTGTTTTAAATGTGTCTTTCTTTTGTTATTTGAGTCAGAATGTTCAATTCTTGGAAAAAATGTTTGATATAGAATCTATTTGTATGACAAGTTAATATGCTGTCAGTATTTTGTGCAACTACCCCTGTAGTGAGTAACTAGCGTATTATTTAACTGCGGTTGCATAAATATATTCAAAATGGTCGAGTGGCACCCAGCTTCAGTTGACAGGTTATATTACCTCCTTGCTTCTGCACCACACCTCCAAGTTTGTTACCATGGATATCATATCATGCAGTTCATGGCACAATCGAAATGAACATTGCGTTTTGATGTCAATGACCAGTCTTGTGACTGCTTATGGCAAAAATGAAAAAAAAAGTCTACAACATCAACACAATAACACAATACCAGTCCTCTTTCAACATAGTTTGGAGTTGAGATCGTCTTACAATTTAGGACGAGTGGTCAACCATAAATTTGGTAAGTCTGTTTTTATGTATCAAGTCTCTTATCATTAAGCCAACAAATACCAATAGTGATTATGTCTATGTTGGCCAAATAAACTGGCCAATGTGCTTATTTTTTATAAGGAGTAGAAAACAAGATTCTTTGTAAATTTAACAGGCAACACGCTGACATATCATGGGAAATGATTAAGTCATCTTATGAACATATACATGCTACAGAGTTCACACCTGTATTTTAAACTTCCTAGGAAGATATGGTGAAATGATTAGCAAAAGTAAAGGGTTTAGACTTTCCAATTTGGAGATTCCAGCATATGCGATGTATCTGTTGTGTGGCATGGCCACAGAAGAAAGACAGATATTCCGTCTATGGCTTGAGTGCAACCCAGTTAAGTCACCTCAGCTCAGTCTCAGACGTAGCCGTGTCGATGGAAAACATTAAGTCATATACAGAAATATAGTGCCCATGGAAAGAACCATCATTACACAAATACGTGTATGTGACAGCCCCGGCTATCCTGTAACCAAGCGATGATGACACGTGAATGAATGACGAACATGAAAATAAATAAATTGGAGAAGGTTGAGAACACGTAGAAGATGAGGGGAGACGCGGGAAGGGATGGAGAGGAGTAGTGGAGAAGAGATCAGCGGCGACTGAGGGATGACAGGAGATGGAAAGACTGAAAAAAGGGTGAAACAGACGATAGCTTGGCATCCATCATATGAAATATTCATCAGATAAAATGGCATAAAATGTACGGGCTGTGAAATCTTCCGCCCAAAAACCCAACCCTTTCTTGCTTATTATATCTCAGAAATACTAACAATTAAGATCTGGGATCAGCTGCACTATTATGAAATAAATAAAACTAGACTTTGGAAAGGTTGTTATGTTTAGTGCCGACGTGAAAAGTTAAAATTTGTAAATTAACCCTTTCCTGCTAAAATCGCCGCAAAGGACCCCAATGTAAAATGTCTACTTTGGCAGTTTTACTTAACGTTTTGTTTAATAAAAAAAAATTAAAGAAGTGTAGACGACATTTACGAGAATAACATACCTCAGGTCAACAACTGTCTTTCATGCCAGTCTCGGCCCCATTGCATCCAACCGAAGCCAAGGAAAGGCGTTCATTCTGTAATATTCTAACCAGCCTAGTATAGATTGGGTTGATTTTTCTCACTTATGCTGCATACATTGACTGAAAATTACAAGGGCCGATAATTCTGACAATAGTCTGGCTAATGAATCGTTGTTAAACTTCCCAAACAGTCCATTGGCAACGGTGTATAAGTTTTATCTGAGCAGTTCTTGCGTTCTTCAATGCCAAATTGCTCGACCAGGGTTCGATGACGCATCCCATAACGATCGATCTCCATAAGAAACATAGGTTTTAAACTGATTACACACACACGCATACATATATATATATATATATATATATATATATATATATACATATATATATATATATATATATATATATATATATATATATATATATATATATATATATATATGTATGTATATATATATATATATGTATGTATATATATGTATGTATATATACATACATGTATATATATGGAAAAGTTCAACAGCAAGATTTTATGAATTTCCCTGACAAGATGCATGTTAAGTTTGTAAAGTAGACATGCACATGTACGTGCGGTGTTTGAAGTAACAGCGTGTCAATCAAAGCTGTTGACATTGAGTATGCTATTGAAGTATTCTCTACAGTTCTTGATAGAAACACGAGAAAGCTACAAACTATCATTAATCCTGCTGACCGCTGAAAACTCTACGGGAAAGTTTTCAACCAGTTTACAAAATTATTGTTGATAATCAGGGGTTCTTTAGCCACAGTAATTTGGGCACAAACATTTCAATAACGTTTGTAGTCAGTTTTACTGAGATGTAGACTCGGACACCTCCCAACGTCTGCCTTGTCTCTATTATGAGTCACACAAGATTTGTAAAATTAAACACATTTAATTTGTAGTCTAATTAGGTAATTTTACGGCAGAAATAGATGCAAAATCTATGTGATCTTGACGTTATCTTTTAAATACTTAGCAATAGGTAGAATATGTATTAGATTGAAATAACGTGATATACAGAGGTGATGTAGTGTGGAGTAGAACAAGTCCCACAATCTCATTTCAATTTAGAACCTGTTTCATTCTCCAATATTTATAGACTACCTAATAGAACATTGCCAACATAACATATATACCAGAAAGGGTATATAGGGCATAGCCCTTTTCTCTAATCGTTTAATAAAATATGTTTAAACCATATACCAGAAAGGAAAGTACTTACCATTTCGTACCTTAACATGGACATGTTTTCCTTTCGGGGGTTGAGAGAACCTGTTTTCGAATCTCGAGAGTATTCAATTGCAGAGACAAAGGTACCAATTGATTCAGTATGAGGGACAAGATACTAATTTACTCCATGTCACGAACAAACGTAATGATGTATTCAATTGCAGGGACAAAGGTACAAATTCAGAGGGTTTGTGAAGGGACTCTGGGCTTAAAGTGTGAACATGTTGGAGCCTGAAACCTTTTGCGTTCTGTGAGGGAATACATAAAGTGATCATTACGCGCACCCATCATTTGCTGACAACTTCAAATAGTCGAAACCAACATTACAATGGACGAAACAGTTTAAGTTAGGCGCAGATTCGCGCAAAAGGAGTGGCAACGGTAAATCACCAGACAGGCTTGAGTTACTGGAAAATAAATATATATATATATATATATATATATATATATATATATATATATATATATCTTGCTGATAACGCTTGTCAAAAGGCAAACAGTCAAAACCGAAGCCTCCGATTGCAAACAACGGAGTGGGAATCAAGTTTGTTTTTGACGAACATTTTCGTTACGTCATGGAAAAATGCCTTTTAACACAGTTTGGAATCATTTGCAAATAGTCTGGCAGAAGTTTGGGTTCACCTGAGATTTTTGTCTATAGTTTATTTTTTGTTTGATTTATGACTACTGGGCCACACAAAGTCAGAAAATGCCAGTTGACATCTTGTCCCCCTTGAGCATTTTAAAATATTGATAGTTACTCACTTAACCTTCCCCTACCCACATTTTTGCCTTTTTTAACCACACACTCACCATATATTTCAAAATTATCATTCAAATTAATAATTGTATGACCTATTACCTCCAAATAGATGGCACAAAACAAAAAAGTGTGTTTTATACTATGACCTTGAAGTAACCTGGACCTTCCCATGACCTTCACCTGTCATTGTTCTATTAGTTTGATAGTAATTTGGGGTTTTTTCCTGTTTTTTGTACATGTATGTGATATAGATGCAAAACAATTGGTACATGTATTATGATCTTGGTAATTCTCTTTGACTTTGACCTTGGTAATGCCCTTGATAGGCCTTCAGTCTTCAAAAGTTGGTTACCAGGCAATCATGAATTTTTGTAATATGGCAAATCACGTTTGTTTTGTTTGCAGGTGAAAAGGTTGTTGGTGACATAAGTTTTGTTTTTCTTACAGATAAGCAGTTGCAGTCGCCGATGAAGCAATCAGTATTGTAAACATGCAGCACTTAGGTTCACAGTACTGTCGAACTCCGTTTTAATGAGCTAATTATGGCTTGATTTTTTGCTTGCAGGTAGGCATGTAGCATAGTAGCTGTAGAAGTGAAAAAGACTGATGCTGAATCTGAATTTTTTTCCAGTATTTAACTTTTTATATTTTATAGGAATTTTACACAAAAGAAAAATAGTATTTTCAAATAAAGATATGTATTTCGGCTTTTAATATTAATTGTGAGCACATCCTAGTCTCTACAGAAAGATTCTGTGCCAATTCTAAAATCGCTTTGCTAAATATTTAGAGTTAATATCAAATAACACCCTTCATTTTCCAGTCTATATCTTGTTTTCCATTTTACTTAAAGGTAGAAAAGATAATTTTTTCTCAGTTTAAGCTTTGATGAAACCCTTTGCATCTGTCCATTAGATCTTTTACATTTTCCGCTTCTGAACAAATCATAGCAGGGAATATTTTGATTTTGAAAATGGAACCTCCGTAAGTGGTTCTCCACAAAGTTTGAGAAGGGGATGATGATGCAATATTTTCTTATTTTTAATGAATATTTTTACTTTACTTATCTTAACTTAAAAAAAAAAAGAATTTCTTCTCAAAAACCACAAAGCTAACCGTTTTGATATTGCATACAGAGTCACCTGAGTTTATGTAAGTCACATTTTGAACACCATGTGGCGCTGCGTATGGATTTTGTGCACTGAGGTTCTTTTTGTCTTTATGTCCAGAGCGGCCAAATACAATTTGATCGAATTGTTATCATAATATTAACTGACTAAAGATGACGGAAGTAAGTTGGCGGACATAATGAGGATATGTTAATTTTGTATGAAGCTACGGGACATCCGACTTTGGGACAATGTGTCGGTAGCAATACAATTGTGCAGGCATGTAGCAATACAGTGCATGTATTGTAATATTGTCAAAATGGTTTTGTGGAATGCTTTGACTTCAAGACAATTGTTTTCAAGTCAAAGCATTAGGTGGGCCTGTACCTTCTACGTGAAGAAGATGTTGATGAAAGCTTTTTTTTCTATTTGATTTTAGCACATGGGTGTTCCCCAGTTGGTTCTGTACCAAGTATGCAAAAAAAGATGATAATGCAATAATCTATTTATATTCATAATTTTAAGTGTTTTTGCAAAAAAACAAACAAACAAAAAAAAACCAAAACAAACAAAAACAAACAAAACATGTACTTTACTTATGAAGTACAGTGTACTTGCTTAGTTGCTTCGACACTTAATACATTGACCCTGAGTTTTTACTCCCTTGGCTCTATCGGCCGACGAGATTTTTATTCGTGTCATGCGTTCGGGAAAACGTCAATCGCCCCTCCCCCCCCCCCCCCGCCCGTTACTCTGGCGGACCCAATAACTCTTGTAGAAATTAAGCTACTGTCATGAAACCTGTACTTTCAAAAGCATATTATTAGAAAATTGGTTGAGTTTGACATTCAGCGACCTTGACCAAGATCAATAAGGGTCATGAGATTTTCTCACTTGCGAACAGAATAGCTTGTAAGAAATGGAGCTACCAACAGGAAAATCATACTGTTGGAGCATCAGATTAGAATCTTGATAGTGTTCAACGTATCGATATTGACCTATTATTAAGGTCACCAGGGGTATTTTTCCAATATCTTTACCCTTGCAATTAAACTAGTCAAGAGGGTCTTAAGGCTTATTAAATCATACCATATATATATATATATATATATATATATATATATATATATATATATATATATATATATATATATATATATATGTATTTGTATATATGTATATATATATATATACATATATACAGTGAAACCTCATTATAGTGACATTCAGATATCCAACATATTCATTATAATGACACATTTCTCAGAGAACAAATGGTGTCATTATAACGAGTTTTTACTATATATATATCTGTACATATATACACGCAGCGCATCAGTCGCAAAATTGTAAAAAAATTGGTGTATGGAATGCTTTGTTTTAAGGCACATAGATGCTCGGGCTAACATTCTTCAGATATGTGAAGTGATGGCCGAGCAAAACTATGTATCTTTGGACAGTAACTTTTTAGTCGAGTTCAAGCCTTTTTTCCTGACTCTACAAGTCTTGTATATTGGCTTATATGTTGGGAAAGGTGGATCTTAGGCCCATGGCTACTACTAAACACTACCAAAAATGTACATATGATGTTGTTGATTTTGCTTTTCATTGACCTTGCAAGGCCAAACAGACACATGGGCTTACATCTTTGTTATGGTGTATCCTGGGCCCATGGTTATTCTTGAACATTGCTAGAAATGTTCCTAATTTTGATTCTGAATGATCTTCAAAGCTCACGCTGGCATATTGGCTTATACCAGGCATACATTAACCTTAATGTCAACTATTGATAAGTACTAGTGCCGTTCATGTATAGATTAGTGAAGTCTGCACTTGCAGAAGCAGATTCCAGTCAGCAGAGCATAGAATCATCTTGATCTTCTTGTTTTATGTTTTGACTCCATTATGCATTTTGAAGTTGTAAATGACCATCCAAACTCAAATTTTGTAACACTTTTTTAAAAGAATTTTTGACAATTTGAGATCAATCAGCTTGTGTAGTGTCGGCACATGGATTGTATATTCTGGTTGCAAATCAGCTAGCCCAGTGTCATACCATGTATTCCTTGACCTTGGGGTCATGTGATGGTCAAAGTCACCTCAAGTACAAATGGTTAAATAGTTCCCACATACCGAATACTGTAGTTTTGTGGTATACATGGTTGTCTATCGCAAGCTTACATATTTTCGGGGGTTTTTTTGTTTTGTTTTGTTTTGTTTTTTTCTTATTTAGTTTGTTTGAGGTTTTTTTGTTCTTGTTTTGTTTTTTTTTTTTGTTTTTTGTTTTGGTTTTTGTTTGTTTTTTTTGTTTGTTTCTGTTTTTCATGGGTTTGGGCCAGGCAAAATATCAAAACGCTCAAGGGTGACAGCATATCACCTGAAATTTTTCGGAAGTATGTAGTAAGGTATCTCAAAATCACTGGGAAAAAACTATAGACAACAAATGCAGGTTCAGCCCAAATATTTTATTTATCTTCTGGACTGTAGGAAAATGAATTTATGATCATCTTCATAACCAGTCGGTATCTACAACTGAATTAAAAACCTTTCGGTTTTATCTTTTGAAAGTAAATTAGTAATATATACATATATATATATATATATATATATATATATATATATATATATTATGATCAAGAAACTTTCAAAATTGCTGTCATCCTATTGGTTACGGTGGTGCACGTGACAAAGCTAAAATAGTTTAATGATGGTGGAACGTTACTGCTAGTTAAAAATCAATTTGGCCACGCTGAGAAATTCAATATTACGATTCTGCTAATCTGGGCGCTCTATCTCAAGTCATTAAAGGTCCCCTTCATTGAATGGGTACTACAAATTAGAAAGTTAATGTTTTGGGAGGTAAGAAATGATATATGAAAACCAAAAGGTTAAATTTCGTTTTTAATAGTATTTTGTTAGCTCCAAAAGTGCACGAAATTTGCGACAGGAAAGCGCGGGAATTTTCTCCGATCATGGCCCGATGTGGGAAGGTGCAGGTGACGTCACAAATGCAACCCGCTGGCCGTGGTGCATGTGTTCTAAGCCAGGGTGCCAGTGACTAACTTATTTTCTGGTTCCACATTAACGACAAAGGTATAATGAGATGGAATTTTGTACATCCGATAATTGGGAGCTGGCCGTGAACTGTCACAAACAGTGTCACCTGGCTGGAAAAGATGGAAGGCCGGCCGGCCGCCCACTGATCTTAGCACCTGCGTAGATGAGGCGTGAATATGGTAGCTATCCAAACAAGTGTTATCTGGTTGTGGGATTAAACCCCTCGCCATATACAGTAGCAATTGGTCCTACACATTATATTGTTCATCTAACTCAACCTGTCATAGACTGTTCAACCCTAGGCCTGGGTATGGAACAAGATCGGTCTTTGTTTGTCCATGTTTCCGCCTATTTTTTTCCATCCATCAATTAAATTAAAATGGTTAAACACACTAAAGATTTCTTACAATGTTACTTTGTAACAACATCCCAGACCAGTGTTGTCACTGTGACATTCTATTGATAATTATGTGATATATTGTAACAGTCGCAGAATTACTAGACCTATATTTTGCTGTAATGCAAGCTTTGAAATCAGAATCATACTGAAGATTAATTTGTAAATACTGTAAAAAAAATAATGAATCACTGTTCCTGGATTTATGAGTAATGCCTAATTTGGCCAGTACCATGAACCCTTCTATTATCCAGGCATGGGACCTCATTTGCAGCGGCAGTATTTTTTTCTTACCAAACCTATTCGAAACATCGTCATATTTGACAAATCAAAGTCATTTTCCACAAAGTGTTCGCTACATAGGTTAGATCGGTTCCCAGGGCCTTGCCACTTGTAGCTGTAAATCTTGACAGCACGGGCCCATGCTCTCCGTAATTTCAGGTCTTTAGGGAATGTAAGCAAGCCGTAGAACTTGTATTGTTACAATTGACAGCAACACATCAACCAATCCTGGGCGGAATATTTCTAACTGCATTTTTAATCCTGTTGATGAAGGGTGAATAAAATATGTTTAAACCAAGCGACACTTGACAGCCATGGCTCGCTAGCATAGTAGGAGTCTTCCCTGTCAGCCAGCAGTGTTGCGTCTGTGACGTCAACAGGCCTTTCGCGCCTTGTGGGTGTCGGAAATGAAGGGAAAGCGACGATTGAAGGCGCAGTGAGTTTTTTAAATTTAAAAAAGTTTGAATAAAATTATTATTTTCACACCAAATTTTTAAGCGCACCGTTGGTGAGAACAAACCATGAGTCACCCATGTGTCAAAATTGAACATGGTCAATCAACAGAAACTTTAAACTATTTTCAGCTTTGCTACGTGCACCATCGTAACCAAAAGGATCAAAGCATTCTTTTTAAAGGTTGTTTGTTGAAAATAAAAATCTTAAAACTGGACATTTGTCTCATTTACTTCATAATGTAAACAGTAATCTTGAAAGAGTTACCTGCTCATAAAATGAAATATTTGACTTTTGCTTCGTTCACAGACTGATGTGTGATTTACACAGAAGACATGTATAAATCTGAATTGGATAGTGAAGACCTTGACCTTTGAACCCAATCAAAAATGATAATACTGACTGAATTTCACATGCTCCAGTGGCTGTCCATGGACACACCCTGTTTCGTGCTGTAGGGAAAATTTGGAAGGTTGGTTAACGACGTGGCATTGGCGTGAAAGTAGGGCAAGGTCAAAAACTAATTACTGAAAATAAGTTAAAGCCACATTTCCATGATGCAAAGTATGAAGTAGATCTTGGTAGTCTCTGAGAAATTAACCAACCAAGTTTGACGAAAGAAATAGAAAACTTAAAAGTGACATTTGAGTGGAGTGTCCATGAAATTCAAAAACAATATAATGACAATAGAAGGCTAAATATAGTAGCAAGAGACCCCTTTATTCCCATAAATCTCTTGTCATCATGGGGGAGTATTTACAGTTATTATATTTTGTGATTTTAGCAAAGGAGATATTAATCATTTTTGAAGTTGAACTATAGGCCCTGCGCTGAATAGTGTTGTGATTGGCTAACACTGACCTTGATTGGATGACAGTTGCTTATGAGATCGAGTGGCTACTTGTCCGCTACTTTAGAGACATAACTATATGTATGTATATATATATATATAAATATATATATATATATATATATATTTGAGATTTTTATTTCCATAAATGGTTACATGCATGAATACATAAGCATAGACAAATAATTTGATATGTAATCAAAATATGTTTCGAGACCTTTTACATATAAAGGTTTCAGAACATCCTGTTATTCTTCACAGAAAACTTGTTTTGTGAATATCTGATAATTGAAGTTGCACCATAACTACTTACCATAGATATTTCTATGCAATTTTCGTAATAATAAATATTTAATACTTGAAGATGGCAGAGAAAAGGGCAGGAACTTGGGGAAGGCATGAGAGGAGTACTCACCCGGCCCACCCCTCACTACCTCTGACTCTCCGCAACGGCACGAAGCACAGGCCACCCGACTCCCACTGCCACCAGGAGCGGGTGGCTGTTGCGGAGAGTGCCAGGCCTTTCCTACCTCTCCTACACAGAGAGCCTTGAGTCCCCACAAAACCTACCCCTTCTCCAGCCTTAAATTATACTCTTATGCAATTTCACTTTCAATTTAAAATAACTGTGATAATTCATACACCAAAGTTTACATAGAAAAGTATGTCAGGTTGTATATATAATAATAATAATAATAATAATAATAATAATAATAATAATAATAATAATAATAATAATAATAATAATAATAATTTATTAAAAACCCCGCGGACGAGGAAATAATCACAATACATCAAGATCAATACAATAAAGGCAAAATAAAAAGCAGACAGTCATGAATAACTAAAATCTCTCAAATTAAAAACCAAGGTTAAAAAGCTCTTAATAGAAGTGTGGCCAGCACGTGCTCCTCAGAATATGGCTTGATAAAATTATCCTGCATGACCAGGTAGGCAATGCTGTCCACTACCCCGTCCTGTGGCAGCCGCTGACTGTTATTGTGGGGTTTATTGAAAATTAGGTCCACAGGCGACCCGCCTGCTTTTATCACCCTGTCCAGGAGTGTCCCCGAAACCACAACACCGTGGGCAATGTAAAGCGCAAGCAGACTCGCGCACAAAGTCCTGGCGGGGCTCGCCACCCGGAATGTTCGCCACCACAAAGACTTTGTGCTTGATTTTATTCTATCCCCCACCCGATCTATCTCCACAGCCCGTAGTAATTTTGAGTGGTGGCTCCGAATCGGTAATCCTAGCACTCTCTTCACAGTCGTAGCCTGGACTGTCTCTAACTTGTCTAACTGAGTCTGCTTAACATTGATCGACTCACATCCAAATAAAAGAGTAGGCAGACCCACCGTCTGCCAGAGATGGCACTTAACTTGGGTTGAAAGACCTGGGTAAGAACACCCCACCTCCGACAAACTGTACATAGCCCAGCGACACGCCTGGACTCGCTTGTCTACATGGGATGCACCGGACATAGTCGAAGTAAAAATAGTGCCTAAAATTTCGATTTGATTCACAAAATCAATTTTCTCATTGTTAAGGTACCCCGACGGCATATTACGTAGTAAATTATTACCCCCTAGGATCATACATCTAGATTTTGCAATACCAAACGAGAAGCGCCATTTGCGAGAATAATTTAGGCATATGTCTATTAAACTCTGAAGACCAGGAGCTGTGAGACTGAAAAGATTAATGTCGTCAGCATATGCAAAAGAATTAAAAACATCATTATTAATTCTGACACCGGCGTCACAGCAAGAAAGTTCGATGAGTAAATCATTAATGAATATGTTAAAAAGCGCCGGCGACATGGTACTACCCTGTTTGGTTCCACGCGTTACTTTAAATGAAGAGCTGAGTTCGCCATTCCACTTTACGCATGACTCCAACTCGGAATACCACTGCTGCAAAAATAACCAGTGTGACAAATGAAGTACATCAAAAAGCTTAAAGAACAACCCATCGTGCCAAAGGGTGTCAAAACATTTCTCTGCATCAAGACTGCAGAGGTAGACCGGCGAGCCTTGATGCTTACAATATAGAGTTATATCATTTAACAAATTTGTAGCCAATGCTGTACCCCTCTCCTTCCGGAACCCGAACTGGTTTTCATGGGACTTATCACATGGCAAGAGAAGCGTCTCTATCAGCTTGCTGTGACATGAACTCAAGGTTATAGGTCTATAGTTACCAGGCTCATTAGGGTTCAAGGTAGGTTTCTTCAAAATCGGTATAATGATACCCACAGACAATACAGTAGGAATGATAGTAAATTTAAATATTACATCGTATAACGCAGCTAAGTGAGTGCGCAGCTCGTCACAGTTGCCGTAAATAAAATGCTCAGCAGTTAACCCATCCGGACCCGGAGACACATTCTTTCTCAGAGATAAAATAGCAGAATTAATCGCTTCATCACTGAAACTACAGTGTGGGGCTTTACCCTTATGCTGCCTAACCTTGCTAGTGACAAACTCGTGTATGGCACGCTGTCCTTCATCGAGGTTTGTGTCGACATCACCCATAATCATACTGTACATATCGGCAAAAGACTGAGCATGGAGTGAGGAGGCAACTTTGCGCCTACGCCGTTTAGTAATTTTATTCCAGAACGCACACATATTCCTTTCCTCATACAGCCTATTCAATTCCGAAAATCCACAATTCAACCCATGCCGGACCCTCTGTCTTGAAATCTTCCGAAACATTTTTTTTACCCCCTTGTATGTGTTGTACACTACTCCCTGTCTGGGACGGCCATTGCTTACCCACAATGACCACCAGAAACGCTTACTGTCCCTAAGTCGGCTAAGTTCTGGGCACCAACAGGCCTTTGGCTTATAATGTTTACCACTGACACAGCCCGCCGACTTCGCTGATGAATGCATCGCTTTATTCATACCGTCAATATATCGATCAACCTCACCCTTTTCTTTTTGTTTTAACTCAAGCACCGGTAGTTCTTGCAATTTGCTTCTGAGTTCACACTTATATCTATCTATAGTATCGGAATTCTTCCACTTAGGGGGCTGGAAGTGATCAAACCACCATGGTTTAACCTTTATAGATTTATTAGGTATAGAAGTGGAGCAATTAATCCCCATCAACATGGGAAGATGATCACTGGTATTACAGCCCTCCTCCTCGATAATCTTACAGAACGACACTTTACCTACATCATGTTTAGAACAGGCCATGTGGTCAATCCAAGTGTACACGTCTGATTTGTGACAAAAGTATGTAAAGTTCTGATCTTGTTTGAAACAAAAATCGGCGATTAAAAAATCATTTGCCACCAGGAAATCATACATTATTGCACAGTGTCTATTATAACCATTGCCTGCAAACCAACGCTTATTCAGCTTAGACTGTTGGGGTAGTTTTACATTAAAGTCACCCACAATCTTTATTGGGGCCATACTACCGAAATTATCAAGAAACCCCTGGAGTATGTCAACAGTTTCAATGAATAAATCAGTCTGGATGCTAGTCCCGTTGTAAAATGGCATGTACACATTCAGAATAATTTGTACCGGGGTGCCGTTGCGGTCGGAAACACATACGGCGATCGCCCTGTCACAAGGTAGGGCCAGCTCATGGAAAGTGAAGTCCTTATTCTGCTTGCACACAATAGCCATTCCGCCAAATGGGCGGCCCTTATAGTCAGGGTCTATGTCATTCATGGCAGACTTATAAAAGAAATCATATTTATTAAAACAATCGGCCTTACGTACCGTAGATTCTAGAGAACTAAGCTCGCTTGGTCGTAACCAAGTCTCCGACAAGCAAAATATGTCACATTGTTTCAGTCTATCAATAAAGTAATCATGGGATTGCATGAACCCATGGCAGTTCCATGACTGCACTATTAGCTCAGTGGGCGTGGCCTCCCCACAGCGGCTGTGGCCACCAGGCTCTATGGTCAAACTGTTGGTATAACTGTCCTCCGACAGGTTGGGAGAAGAGAGTGGGTTGTTCTGCAGGTTGCTGTTGCTGCTGTTGCCACCATTGGCCACAGCAGGGAGTGGGCTGCTGATGCTGGGTTGCATGCCAACCACCGTTGGAGGTGGGCGGACAGAGGTTGGGCTGCGGGGTTGGCAACTCTTTGACTGCGGCAGCGTACGTAGAGGGTCTAGCGCTGTGTTGGGCTGATGGGGGTTGGTGGAACCTGTGGCCCTGCCCATGGGCTCCACTGTCAGCTCGCAAGTCACCTCGCTCGCCAGAGAGGTGGGGGGTATAGTCGCGGGCTCTCGGATGCATTCCTTTGTTATCTTTGGCAGAATATTCACTGGTTGCCCGCCTCGCATCTGATTTACCTCGGTTGCGCCTCCCGTATGGAGCTTGCTCCCGAAAAAGCCGCACCTTTATAGAGGCTGGCCAAAGGTTCGAGTCCAATATGTCGTCCGCTATGTCGCTTTGTAGCTCAACAACAAATGATTTCCTGCCACTCCAATTAGACAAACATCTAATGCCTACAATCTCATATACACCCAACTTGTTCAGATGCCTCTGTATATCATTACAATCCTCAGTGGGATGCACATTGCCAATGTAGATACTTTTATTGTTGCCACTAGTGACACCCCTTTTGTTGCCATAATATTTATTGGGTGGTCCTTGGCTGCTGCTAGCAGCTTTGAGCTTTTTAGCAGCCTCAGCATATATATAGTTTTGTCTTGGGTGGTTTATGGGTAAAATTATAATCCTCAGACCGTCTTGTAGGCAGTTGTTCGGTTTATCGGCAGTTGAAAATGCCCACAAACCATGTTTGCCTTAAATTTAATGAACTACATAGGGGGTTTCAGACACGTACAAAGTAGCAAATCTGCCCAGATATTATGGGAAGCTGTAAATGCCCAAAAATTGTGGTAAGCTCTACTTGGTATATGCTGTCCACGGTCCGGTTTGAGGATTATAATGGACCCGTAGACAATGGGCATGACCCACAAACCGGCTGTAGGACCTATTCCATTGTATAATTGCCCCATAAACCACCCAAGACATGTATATATATATATATATATATATATATATATATATATATATATATATATATATATATATATATATATATATATATATATGTGTATATATATATATATATATAATACTTATTATATATTAATACACACATATATTTTTCAAACCACAACGAGTGCAAAATGCCACAACAGGCACCATATGCCCTTCCGTGGGCCATAATGAACACAAATTTGCAACCAATTATATACCGTTTCATATGCCTTAATAAACACAGAATATAGACATAGAATTACAGACATAGCAGTTATGGATTTTACATGTGGATTCATAATTATCTGTATTACCATCTTATATTGCTAAATTGTTTCTTCTAACGATATTATTGTAATACTTTGGTCGAAAAAAATCCTTATTCCTGATTCCTGATTCCTGATTCCTGAACAAGCCGGGACACAGGACCCAGCACTTTGTTTGTGACACCATTCCAGTGTACACAAAGTCAACATGGACAGTTAAAAGACGCACATTTTTCCTCCATTGCTGTGCTTTTCTTGTATTGTGTAAGTGTATATAGTACTTACGTCTTTGTCTTTGTGTTCTATTCCCAGCAATATAGTGTAGCTTTTTTTGGGGGGGGGGGGCGGGGGGTGTTTTTGTGTGTGTGTGTTTTTTTTTTGTGTGTTTGTTTGTTGTTGGTTTTTTGTTTTGTTTTTTGTTTTTTTTCTCTTGTTTTTTATCTTTTCTTTTCTGTTATTGACAGCCTGGTTGGCACAAGATGTCCTATGTAAGCTACCTCATCACAGAAGTTACATAAAACCCTTTTAAATCAAGATTCATAGTTGGTGCTCCACAATGTACAACTAAACAACTATCAAAAGAAGTAACAGTGTGTTTGACTGCAATTAGGAATCATTTCCGTATGTACTGCAATGCAATTTTTAGAAACTGTGAAATGAATTGTTTTGGAATATTAATAATTCTTCCCAGTTTGTATCTAAAAACAAAGATTTAAAAGCCAAAAATACAATTGTTTTTGTTTTCCGAGAATGTACACAAATCTACCCATAGATAAAGTCAAAATTTCTCTTTCAGATCTAATCAGCAAAATTTTAAATATAATGGTAAACCATACATAAATATAAATTCATATTCAAAAAAAGCATATTGGTTGCATTGATTGATGCTATGAAATTTCTGTTGGATAATACTTGTGATCAATGCAGCCCTTTGGTTTTTCAACAGATGAAAGGCATTACAATAAGTAGCAACTGCTCTTCGTTACTTGCTGGTTTATATTCGACCTGGCATGAATTTAAGTATGTTGATAAATTGATGAAAGGGAATTTCGGGTGGCTACAAAATTATCAAACAACGCAAGATATATTGATCACATTGCTTGTGTAAATGTACAAAATTTCAGCAAAACTGCTTAAGAAACTTGCTCAAAAGTTATCCCTTTGGAACGTAACTATTCAGGTGGTTTTAGAGATTTGTTTCCGGACTTGGATATTTGGGTCACTAATAACAGGTTTTGCATTAAAGTCTTTTACAAAATTGATGAGTTTACCCTTGAAGTGGTTAACTATCCTTTCCCTGACAGGAATATTTCGGAAGCTTTCGGATATAATAGTTTTGTCGCAAAGTTTGAGATTTGGTCGGATTGGCTCTAAATTTCAGGACTTTGCATCTTGAACCAAATACATTAACAATAAACTTGAGTCAAGAGGATTTAAAGATGTGCTTTTAATGAAATCTTTCCACACATTTTGCTGTAAATATTGATAGATTGTTAGAATGTTTGGATTCAATAATTTTAGAGATTTTAGGCTTGCCTGTTTTTTCTTCTTAATTTTAACTTTTAGCATCATTCTGTTTTAATATTCACCTTTCAGGCGTTTTAGGCTTACTTGTTTTCTGTCAGGTTAAACTCCCAAGGCCTATCGGTAGCAAGCAGCGGGCTAAGACAGTTAGAAGATTGCCTAATTGTATTTAGAATTTGGTTAAGAAAAATTATATTTTGATAACATGTTCTTGACATAAAATGGTAATGACTTTCATTTTTTTCTAACATGCCTAGGTACACATTTACTCAATATCAAAAATTACTCAAATTTGACAGTATTTACTCTAATGTCATAATTTTGACCCATTATGATGAAACATTTACTGTGGGTTGGCAACGAAATAGAGCTTAATTGTTTGCAGACTTTCAAAGTGAGGAGTAGGCGGCATCATGTTTTGTTTGTTTTTTTTTTAATTCTGATGTAAATTGCTGCAGTACTTGTTAGGATTTCCGTCGGCTCGAGCAGACATGTAGTCTAGCTGTGACTGTTTATTTCATAATCACTGGGACCGACTATAATGCCCCAGTTTGTTTTTACTTCAGTTTTACACTGGCAGATGGTTAAATTAAGGAAAGCCATTCATCTAGAAACGGTACATACTGGTTCAGGGGTAAGTCAAATTATTATTATCAGAACTTAAACTATACAAATTTAGTGATTTTTTTTTTTTTGGTTTGACAGGTATTTATATTCATATTTAACATTTGGCGTAGACAAGGAGTCGCTACTCAGAGAGACATGTACGGGTACAGGCTCCGAAACATATTCCGAGCAGTTACTCCCTGAAGACCCTTTTGTTACTTTGGGCTAATACAGCCTATGTCAAAATTCTACAGAAGAACGTTGCAATATGGACAATAGTACTCCCATATGTATTTAGGCTAGACATTGGTGTGTTAGTTTTTGGAGTGTAAATAGTTCGGATTACGGAATAGGGTAATTACCATCAGGAAGTTGTTCTGGACGAAAAGTCACAATACGACATATATATATATATATATATATATATATATATATATATATATATATATATATATATATATATATATATATATATATATATATATATATATATATATATATACATGGATTGCGAAACAGGCCAAGCCTATATCAATCACTCTTCATGGTACAGATGATGGCGTATACTTTCCTACCTACTTGTTTGCTGGAGGAAACCGAAGAACTCGCAGGAAACAGGCGCACAGGCACTCTCTATGGCACAGATGATGGCGTATATTCTCCGACCTACTTCTTCGGTGGAGGAAACCAAAGAACTCGGAGAAAACCACGAGCACAGTCAGAGTGGTAGGGACTCCGGCCACCTGCTTCTCCGGCAATGAATCGAGCCCGGGCTGCAGAGGTGAAAGGCAAGCGTGTTGCGTCAGCGGCAACCTTGCAGGCATGTATGTATGTATGTATGTATGTATGTATGTATGTATGTATGTATATATATATATATATATATATATATATATATATATATATATATATATATATATGTGTGTGTGTGTGTGTGTGTGTGTGTGTGTGTGTATGTGTGTGTGTGTGTGTGTGTGTGTGTGTGTGTGTGACAGACCAGCCATCGAAGAATGCAGCGAACCAGCATTCCCAAATATTCGCACCCTTTTGAAAATTGTGTGCACCTTGCCAGTCACTTCCTGTGTTTCTGAGCGCAATACAAACGTTCTTTTAGGAGGCGCCACAAAAAGGTTTTCTATTGCGTCCGATCCGATCCGTTGCGTAAATGGTCGCGCTTGGCTGTCCCTTTTAGTATGTGATTAGGAAAAAGGTTAAACTCACCCAATCCAGTTTTAGTGTGTTTTGGTATCCATTTTTACTGGCGATTCGGGTTTAATTATGCAAATATTGGACAATTTCGGTGGCAAGGCTCTTTCTTGTAGCTCTTTATTTGTGAAAATAATAGAAAATATGTAACATTCAATGGTCATTATGACGACTGATGTGAATTCGGATCCCAAGCGTTGAAAATCAAACAAACAGATGAAGGAGAGTGTGTGGCATAAGAGCCCAACTTCAACGTATGCACTAAATCCAATGTTCTTCAGAGCGGCTTTAAATGGCTTTGAATACAGAGGTGGCCTCAGTTGGAGAAGAAACAATGTTTGTACATAACATTGGCTGCAATTAATGCTTAAAGATATGATGCAAAAGAAGCAACTTATCTATTGCTAGGTACCGATATCCCTTGAGTCAACTCCGACAGATAAGACATTTTCTGTGTACTCAAATACGCTGCAAAAATATTTCAAGTGATAAACAAGTTGATATTATGTATGTTACCTCGACATATTACGGAATTTATCTTTTTTTTTTAACATTTCTGGGGAATTTTATGGGCAAGTTTATGCACCACATACTATGTCTGTGAGGCCTTCTTTCGTGAAAAATTAGAAATAAATAACTGGAGCTGTGAACAAATGTCTAATGAAGCAAGATATATGGGGGAATTATTCTTGAATGATGCAAGTCACTTTGACCTGATATCATTTTCATATTTTCTATGTTCAAATAAATCACCCCAGAAATTCTCTATAATAATTTTGGTCTGCACTATGCACCATGTGATGGTATCATATGTTTAGAAAATCATACAGTCTCTCCTTGTAGTAAATGGTCATACCAATATGGAAGTAACATGGACCAAATGTCAATGTTTTGTGCATGGTATCTCTTGCAATTGTATCTTTGCTGTAAACACATGTTGTCTACACGAAAAGTCTAGAGCTAGGATCACCAAGATTATTTTGTCAAGTATTTATAACTAAAAATAAAGCTTCTATGACCTTTTAAGCTCATTTGACAGCTCCCAAATGTGAGTTGTGTTCATAATATAGTCTCATATTTGGCTAGCTGCAAATTTGGGGTCTATAATCCATTAATTTACCAATTCTAAGTTTTAGCCAGAATTTTTTAAAAATAATGAATTTAGTACAGGAATCAGAGTTGCATATTCCTGACTGCATTGAAAAGGGTCAAATAACATTCAGTCCAAATCAACAATGTCAATTTCAGACAAAATGCATTGCTGATATGCTGTATGCACACATTTTCATATTTATGTTATAAATTCATGTCTTGAGCACTTCTTTGATATATCTAAATATTCTGACTATAAGTTTACCTCCCATGTTACCTAAATGTCTCGGAAATGCAAGCAGTTACCACAAAGTGTTGGCAATGTTTTTAGCTCAGCTGGCTTGTCAGTCAGCTGAACTTACATGGTGGCTGTGCTTCCGTCGCCCTCCGTAGGCATCCACAATTCATATTTTGACTTCTTTTCCAAAACCAATGAGCAGATTCACTTTAAACTTGGTGACAGTATGCCTTGGGTAGAGTTCTACCACATTTGTTCAAATTCACACTCCAGTGATTTTGGGGATTTTTTAAAAAAATTATTTATGACTTTTTTCGCGGCAAATGTTAAATACATCTTCGGAACCGCTCATCCAATTGTTTTGATATCACACAGGAACACTCCTAAGGACTCCTAGTTCTTAATTTATTCACTAGATGGCACTGAATTTTTAAAATATTTTTTAAATGATTTTTTTTTTATGTGTGTGTTTTTGTTTTTTTTTTGGGGGGGGGGGGTATTTTCGACTTCTCCAGAACCGCCACTCAGATTAAGATGAAACTTAATAAATATGTTTCTTGTAAAAGGGTCAAACAAATGTTTGACTAGGCGGCACTGCTGGGGATTTCTGATTTTTACCGCTATCTCATATAGGCTGGAGGGGTATCGTTGTCACCTTTGCGTTCATCCTTCCATCCCTGCCTTGTTAACGCCATATCCCCCAAAATACTCACTTTACAGAAACCAAATTTTTATCACAGGAGGTCATTAAGGTGTCCCGGGTGCCTATTGAAACTAGGTCACTAGGTCACATATTAAGGTCAGGTACTTCATTGAATAAAACGGCGTTAACACAATGCTTAAAAAATATTGAATGTAGCTTCATCTATTATTTATGACAGTTGGTCCTAAGGATGCCTCAGACCCGTACTGTTTTCCCATATGCCTGTTGAATATTGACCAACAGCAACTTCATTTTTTTTTTTTTGGTCACCTATGCATACTTAAGCTGTATAATCACATGCTGACACTAGAGGAGTTTGCAGATTCAAGCAAAGTTCACCATATTTTTGCCATCTATGTCTCTGGTGTATTTCAGATCCTTTTGAACAATGAGGTGGGACATACTAGGTAAGGGTACCGATTTTATACTTATTTAGTGTTAAATGCTGTCATCGGTAATACATTATGGCAATGGCGATGTGCATAGCCAAGGCTTTTTTTATATATATTTTTTGCTTTGGTAAACCAATTATAATTTGATTGGGCTACATTTCGGCATAAATCAAATACTCATGATAGCTCTGAGCCATAAACCTTGAACTGTTCCATGTTATTCAATCACTCAACCTATAGATAAATTCAACTTTCTTTCTCTTTGCACAATAATATGTCCATTCCATTCCCTTATAGAATCAAAGACATATTGTTTCATTTTTATAATTCTAATGCGTAATGGTAATTGTTTATCATTTATAGTTACAACCAATGTTTCATTTTCAGTGATGTAAAATATTAGAACCAATGGAAGCTTAGGCATAAATTTATATTCAGACTTTTCAGGGACCTTGCCAGTATTATACTCCTCGTGGTCTCACATGCAGGTACATGGTCTTCACCTCAAGTACCATTTCCCAGTTATTGACCCTGCCTGAGGGATTTTCGGTCTCTGACCAGATTTTAATTGGCGATTTTTTAAAATTTGGGTACTTATCGGTAAATGTACCTTTCCCATTGATTACTATGCAAGTCGACGGGCATGCTATTACAAATTCGCATTTTCAAATTCTCTGCAACCGTCAGCCAGATTGAATTAGAACTAGATGGCAAAGTACCGTGGGTTCGCCTCTACCAAGTCTGTTCCAATGGTGACTCTCCGATGTTTTTTGTTTATTTTTTTAATGATATTTAGGGGTTTGGGGTTCCTTTTTGGGGCAAATCTTGAAAAACCTTCTTTTTCGTGAGTTTTTCAAAGTTTTTCAATTTTGGTACTCATCGGTAAATGTACCTTTCCTATTGATTACTGTGTAAGTCAATGGCCATTCTAATGCAAATTCACATTTCCGACTTCTTCTCTGAAACCGTCAGCTAGATTGACCTCAAACCTGGTAGCAATGTACCTTGTGTGGGTTTCTGCCAACTTTGGCCAAATGGTCACGCTCCAGTGATTTATGGATTTTAAAGGATTATTTGGGGGCGGGGGCAAATCTTAAAATATTTTCTCCGAAACCACTGGCGCAATTGCTTTGATATCTTACAGGAATACTACTGGAGACTCCTAGTTTTTATTTTTTTCTTGATGCCTGATTTGGAACGATTTTTTTTCAATTCAGGTACTTGCTGGCTGATGCATGCATTCCATTTATCTAACTGACTGGGGGTTAGGATAGAATTCACCCATCAAGCCATCAGAACCATCAAGCAGATTCACTTGAAACTTGGTGGGGATGTACCTTGGGTTAATCTCAACCAAGCTTGTTCAAATGGTTCAGTGAATTTTGAATTTTAATCATTTTTGTTGTTGATATTTTGGCGAAATGTTAAAAAATCCTCTTCTTGGAAACAGCCATGCCAATTGCCACAAACTGCATAGGGACACTTGTGGGCACCCTAGACCTTATTTTTATTCAACAGGTGGTGCTACGATTTTAGTGTATTCTTTTACGATCTGAAAGGGGATATGTACATGTTAGCAACAGTGATCATGGTCTGAAACAGAGGTGACCTTGATATCATAGTTCACAGTACCACTCTACTATGTGCATGTACGGCCAGCTGAGCACAAGACTGTCACAGTCCTTTTGTTTTTTCTCAAATTTTTGTTTTTCTGTATGATGATAATCAAGCATTATTGTATAATTCCCAATATTCAATGTTAATCTATCTTTATTTCATTGGTGTATGTTAGACAAAAATAATGAAATTTTTATTATATATATATATATATATATATATATATATATTGATTCATATCTTCAAACGATTCGCATTGCTTTTGTGTCTGGGACTTTTGTGCTTGTAGGTGCATGCGTGCGTGCGTGCGTGCGTGCGTGTGTGCGTGTGTGTGTGTGTGTGTGTGTGTGTGTGTGTGTGTGTGTGTGTGTGTGTGTGTGTGAAGGGATTATTGTGAAAAACTGTAGGTTTTCCAGACTTGACACTCTGGTTGTTAGTTGGCTATTGTGGAGGTAAAATCAGCTGCTTTTTATGTTACATGTTTTAAGTGCTAACTTTTTTTTTTTTTTTACAAAAAATGCGATAGAGCAGCATTTTATTACTGACATTTTGGAGCTTTGTCAGTTTAAGTTCTTTTAAGTCTTTTGACTATGTTACTAGGTGTTTTGTTACACTATTGTAGAGAAAGGTGTCTATTAACAGCTGAATGTCAACTTTGACTTCCACTGACCGCCTTTATTTTCTTGTCCAAATACGATATCAGGAAGTGATGTTTTCATTGTCAAAAACTATGGATGTTAAAATTTTTCTCAATAACAGCTTTGTCTTTTAATTGAAGAAGTGGGGTCATAGATCAGGATAGCATCTTACTAGGCCTTTTGAAGTACATTATAAAGGTAATCCGTTCATCCAAATTTTGTTTTCCTATTTTGGAAATTGATATTTTCTCAAGTGGTCCTAAACTTATTCATATTTTAATCGCAGATATTACAGGTCATTACACTTTTTTATTGTGATTAGGAATTTGTATTGCAATCTTTGAATTGTTAAAAACGAAATGGCTTTATATTTATTTCTTCCATTCGGAAAATTGTAAGTTGTGGACCTTTCGAAAATAATTTTTTATTTGAATATCGCTTAGTCATGTTGTGAACTGTACATGTCGCAATTTAATTCTACGAGTGAAAAGTTGAGGGCGAAGAATATTTATTCTCATTCTAACTTCGACACTCTTCTTCTGGATGGCGATCTAAAACAATTTTCCAAAGCTGGACTTTCTTAACTATATAGCTAGATGCTAATCATTTATGAAGCTAAAGATACACCACCTAAGACCTGAAGTAGCCTATGAAGGCTACTATTCCATTATAACATTTTGCTGATCAACATAACTCGAAGTCTACTTCCGAGGCTAATTTTATTAAACCGTAACATAAGGTCTAGCTTCTAAAATATATTTTGACCATTTTATAATGATTACATTTTTCTCCCGTTGTAGCCAGGCGACTGGTGCCAAAGGTTGCAGGCTCGTTCCGAACATACAATATACACTTTATATTTTTGGTATTTCCTTAATGCTGGTGGATTGAAGTCCCCGGTTCTGGAAATAAATGCCGACTCAGTACATATATTGCATAACCGTGTTAATATGGCACCTCGAGTGGGAAGATCATGCATCATTTTGAATTTTGTGCAATGCATTACTGGACAGTCGCACAAAAATACATATGATTTGGATATCAAAGTGAATCGCAGCCACAGCATATATCATATCACAATTGATGTTCTGAAATATTTGCAAAACACATACTTTCTTGTTTCATATATTAACCCCCCTCCCCCCATCGTCCAGATACTATCCTCATTTACAAACCATTCTGTCCCAAATCCACAATTTATCAAAATGGCAGCCAAGTCCGTGGGTTAGTCCCGATTGGATATTTTGAAGAGGTAGTTTCCAAAATATATGTGTGATTAGTGTTAACGGAAGATTAATTTGTCGAATCAATGTAATGTAAAACATATAATGGGACTTTTCCAGTGTGAGTATTACCTAAAAATGTAAATACATCGCCCTGAAATTGCCTGCCGGTGGTTGGCCCTAGAATAGGAATATTGTATCATACACTGAAGTAGCCCCTAGGCAATGAATTAAGTAGTACCACTTCGCACAGGAGCCAAAGGCCCCCACTGAGTCAAAGTTGGAGGATGATGGAGAAGGTTGCATAATTGGTAAACAATATAAAAACAAATGGCATAAAGTAAAAGTCGACATATTCCCAATTACATGTACTTTGCAACAACTTTTACTTTCTACAAATAAAGTTTTTTTATATTATTGTTTATCTCTCTTCATACTACCACCATCGTCCTATCACTTGACGGCATTTTGCGTTCGATCCTTTGACATGAAAAACGAGGACAATCAATCATTTCATTATCATCATTGTTATTATCACCATCATCATTCATCATTATTACTTTTTTTATTAGTATGGAAGTCACACTCATTCTCAGATTCAATGTGCACAAAATCACAGTACCCAATCCTGGTGTGCAGAGGAGAGCAATTAATGAGTATTCGAGCGTAAATATGTAAATAGTATTGGCGGCTGGATTATAAAGAAAAAATGAACCACGTTGATGTCGTCGACCGGTTTCTCCAGGGAAGCATTAATCGAGCCATCTGAAATTTGATAGGAGGTCTCAGATCCTATGCATGCAGTGTGTCCATACAGGTCTATTGCATGGCCGCAAGGGCGAAAACGTAAGTGACCATTGCAGTTTAGAATCATAATTCATTCTACATAACAAAAGGCACCTGGCAGCCCTTTATCGTTTACGATTGACAGGTTCCACGCAGCTATCATCATTTGAATACCCTCCAATGAATGTGTGTGCGAACAAACACAGACTTCCTTTCTTGTTTCCTTCTTTCTGTCGTTTTAAATGTCTGTGTGCAAACACAGACCTTCTCTTTTCTCAAAATTCTCTCTTTTCCCCTTCATCTTGTCCAAATCGTTTCTCCGAGACCGCTGGAGCTAGAATCCAAACTGTTGCATGCTCATAGCCCTACTAATGAAATGTGTCGCCTGTTTAGAATAGGCAACATTTTGAATTATGGAAATTAACACTTTTTGAAATTTTAAATGTTAAATGTCACCAAAGCTATCAAAGGTAGAGGTACCGTTCCAACTTAAATTCATAGGTTCGTGCATAGGGGCGTCCTATGCACCACAATGAAAATTTGTAGAACTTTAATTTGTGCAAATTAGTGGCACCTGAACAAGTTAAATATTGAGTACATTCAAACCTATGAAAGGTGTAGGTGCCATTCAAACCCTAATTCTTGGGTTTGTGCTAAAGGGGCACCCATTTTATAGTCTCGAATAACTTCAAAGCTATAATACATGGAGGTACCATTCTAACTTCAATTGACAGGTTGGCGACATACCTGCATCCAATGAAATATGAAGCGAAGTTGTAGTATTCAAATTTATTATTATTTTTTTATATCTGCAAATACTATGAAATGAAAACGAAACTGATAGAACTCAGCACCAAATTCCCCATTAAGACTTTGCAACGTTATAAGTAGGGGAACAGGCAAGTCAAATTTGAATTCAAAGTCGTCTTCAGCGTACTTTTTATTTGCATGTCTCAAGTCATTAGTTAAATTTGTTTCTTCACATTGGTATTGGGAGATGAATGTTGCTGTTTTGATAATTCTTGAATCTCTTTGCTGTCATTGTTGGGTTGAGAATCATGAATATGGGTGATGTTTTTCTGAACTACTGGACGAAACTTATAACATTTTGAAATGAACGATAATGGAATGAAAAGAAGCATACGTCATTCAAACCAAATTGGAGAGTCCGTTTACAGGTGAACTTAGGTATTATTTGACAATAATTGAGAGACATGTCTGATCACTGTTAATATAATATGAATAGATAGTATGTCAAATTGTCTCTACTGAAAGACATACTTGGGTTAGCTCTCAAAAGCATTTGTTTGAAAGTTTGCATATTACACTGAGCCTGACCATTGTTGGCTACATGGTAGGCTGGGCATAAAATATGCCATATGCCATTCAGCTTAAAAGTGGTTTCAAACTCTACTGATGTCAATAATGTTATTGGAAGAGGTAGTAATAGCCATGTGAGTAACTTCCAGCCGTTTTCAATGACGGTCTAATAGAATAAAACTCTGACGTTGTGATTCCACAAAGTCTATATGTGTACGTCGCCAAAGAAAGGTGGCCCAAGGCCCATCAAAAAGTGGTGCTGTTGGAGGCATGTTCCTGGTAGACAAGCATTCTGGGCAGCTTCTGACTAACTCTTCGATGTCCGGTTAACATGGGGCCACCATATAAAGCTCCTATGAATGGCTTCCATGTGCACCATACCAGGCTGCATTGTGTGACCTCTTGTAGCATTTTTTCTCTGCAGTTTGTTGGTATGACTACTCTACTTCCCCATAAAAGATGCAACCATCTTCCAGCGGTCACTAATTGCTGATCTAGTAGAGCTATAATTCATCTTCATGAGAAATAGACAGTGGACACCCATGTAAGGTAAAGTCATATGCCTTGGATAAGATTTGTCCTTTGAAGTGGCCCAAGTGATTACTTGAGAGGTCACAGAAAGCTCTTCCACCACCATCATATGGATGTGCATAGTGTCTTCTGGGGCAGTCCTATCAGGCATTCTTGCTGGGAGCCTGCTTAGGGCATTTGCATTCGCATTGTCCTTAGGAGACTTGAAAACAACGTCAAGCTAACAAAAGGGCCCAGAGAATCAATCAAACGCTGGCCATTGGGGGAAATTCCAGTCTCTGGGTTAAAAATTTTGGTGAATGGAAGATGATCCATAATTAGTAAAGCTTTCCTCCATACAAGTACTGATGGAATTCCTGCTGATTGAGTATAATTACCAAGGTCCCTTGATCAATTTGGAAGTATTTTTTATGCAGCACTAAGTGAGCAAGAGTCATAAGCAATGGATTTTTCAGTTCCATCTTCCAGTGAATGGCTGATAACAGCACCTAACCATGTGAACTTGCATGAGATGCTAAACACCAGGGGTTTAGTTCTACCATAATGAGTTAACATGATGTCATCTGACAATAGTTTTTTTTACATTAACATGTATTAAGAACTCGTACATATTGGCATCCTACAATTACTACACACCTGTCTTTTAGTCTTGAGTACAAAGGGTACAAATACCATTCAAAAATTTGACATAAATGACAGACATAAATGAGCAAAGTACTGAACCATACCAAGGAAATTCTGTCACATTAGTGGCACCTTGCTAATCTTTATCCTGAATGGACGGAATTTCTTTTCACTGTCCCAAACATTGTACAGAGTCTTCGAGACACTTGCACTGATCAAGGTTTAGTTTCACGTTGTATTCATTCATCCTGGCACAAACATGACCAACTGGTTTGAGGTTCCCCCTAGCAGGCATTTCTCATATACGACTATCATCTGTGAAAAAACTGTATCATTAAAACCGGCAAAAATCTGGTCCACTGTGGATTGAAAGGTGATTTGGCACGTTTAACACCTAAACCTATGCATCGTGTGACGGTATAATCCTTTGTGAGTGAGCAGATGAGCAGAATCATCATGTAAACCGTGCAGATCAACTCATTCAACCCTGTTAGAAGACCGAGTCAACAGCTTTCCTTGGCACGCTTTGGGCGCATTGCGCCCAGAGCGCGCCACGGAAAGCTGTTGACCATGGGCATATAATTTGGAATGATCTTCCATGCAAGTTTCATCCAGAATTTTGAAAAAATAATAATCCCTAAATTAGTAAAATACAATTAGCAGACGACATTTAGATTTTAGCGTGAAAAGCATCATTAGGGTGGAATGAGTTAAAGACTCCAGAATAGTTCACAATAGAGAATGTACTTGGATAATGGCCATCATGAGGACGATTATTCAATAAACCCTGTATAGTAGGCAAAGAATACTTGTTGTCCTAAATAGCATTGTTCACATGCGACAATCTTCAAAAATACAGACGAACAATTTTCCATTATTTCCTTGTGAACATTAACAGCAGGTCTTGCCCAAGCACTAGAATCCCCATAATAAAATTGCCCTCCTGATCAAGTTCAGCTTCTACTTAGTCCTCAATTGCAAGAGGGATAGGGCATCCTTTTTCGCAGTTGGTCAAGTTTTAGTTTAAACTGCGTTTCAAACCCCATAACAGCATTGTAACTAGGCTCAAATTTTCATAGTCTTTCAGTAATCTGTCCCAATTCTTGGTGTCGGTCATGTCACATGACATGTAGATTTCCAGTTTAGTCCAATTTTCGCAAGCCAATTCCGACACAACTTAGTGCTGGGCGATTTCTGTGGGTGATTATAACAGCCAATGTATGTTTCTTGTCATCATATTGCACTGGAATCATGGTCCTTCCCCCTACAGGAATAGAATCAACAGTGTATGATTTGAACTTCAATCAGTGTTCTGTAATGGGTAATTAACCTGGTGCGTTTTGTACACAGACATTTGGATAATAGGAACAATTACTCCCGTGTCCACTTGCATAGGGACTTTATGTGCGTCAATGTATACATGCACCATTATTCTACGCTTTAAGCCATTAGCACCACTATTTGCAGAATTTACCCCATACAGTACAAACACGGGTGGATTTTCTGATTCTGAGCAGCTGATTTCACTGAAAACTCTTCTCGAGCATCCACGTGACACACCTGTTGTGTATCATTGACATTGTTCCTGTAATTAGCTTTTTCCCATCGTACTCATGAATGTGTATTTACAAGCAAAATGTGAACTTTTGCATCAATATCATTCAGCATTAGTACTTGGCTTCCTCCGTTCTAAAATTCTGATTTTGCTTGTTGGAGCCAAAATTTAAATGATTTATCATGGATGTGGCCTCCACCACTGTGGAGGCCGCGGCAGTAGCGCCTTCGGCAGCCGCGATGGGTGCATTAAATTCAGCCGCACTTTTGGTTGTCATTTCTTTGGCCATCACCATGGACACAGCCTCCTCAAATTTAAATGCATTGTCTCCCAATAATAATTTTCATTGCACTACAGGCATGTTCAAATCCCCTCAGGGCCTCTGAAACATAAACTTTTGGGGTGCTCACATCCAGAACACATCTTTCGAAGTTCTAGAGCATATTGTGAAACAGTTTCGCTTGGCTAACGAATTCAGTTCATGAATGCGATGCGTGTGCCAAACACCTTCATGTGTGTTTATTAAACTGCATTACCAACCTGAAAAATGTCTACCACTGCATAAGGGTTTGGCTAAAATTTCAATTTTGTGTAGCACTGGGAGCCCACGCTGGCGAGTAATAGCTTCTGTGTATCATAACTTACTCAATTTGTAGTATTTATTTTATTTATTTAAGAATCTACCCCTTTACACCGGGGGCGCCAACGAGCAGGGCAGAACTTGTGGTGCGTCTGAAACACAGAATTTTCACAGTTTGCATAAAACACATATTGAGAAGTTAAAAATACACCCATTCACAAACAAGTGTCACGTGGAGCGTCACTGCTTGCGACCGCATTCAATATACATAAAAACATGTGCACATACATGTCTATTTACAGCTGCTATTTACAACGTACAAAAATAAACTAGGCAAAATTAATAACCCTGTGCATTAAATAATTTAATGGTGTACCAATACTTTTTTAGGTAATTTAAAGATACGCACATGTATGTGTAGCTTAATCCTTTGATTACATCATGTGTAAAGATGAGCAGAGTTGGAGCCCATGCTTGACTGCACATGGGCTGAATGTGACACAAAGTCAAAAAGTGCACTTCGCAGAAAGGATCATGTGTGGTCTTTCCTGTTCCTGTTGGGACCCTCCTGACCATTGATTTTTCTCACCATACCTGTGTAATGTGGCCAGAAACTGCCAATTATGGGTATAAAGGGATGGGTTTTTTTCTGTCAGTTATGGATTCGTCATCACTGGTCAAACTGTGAACATCACCATGCCAAGGCTATCCAAAATGGACAGGGCAAGAGCCATAGGTCGCATTGAAGCCAGTGAAAGTTGCAGAGCTGTCACACGGGCAATGGGTGTGAACCACAAATCCATCAATGAGTTGTTGAGAAAATACCGAAACACAAATGATGTCGCAGATTTACCACGCCCGGGAAGGCCAAAGGTGACCACCAGGCAACAAGATCGTTTCATCGTCAATGCAGCACTGAGGGGTAGGAGCCGCACAGGTCCTGATATTCAGGGTCAGCTGGAGAGAGCCAATCCTCACCAAAGACACATGTCCACCCAGACTGTTCGTAACAGACTGCATGCTGCTGGTTTAGGGTCCCGGAGCATGGTGAAAAAGCCGCTTCTTACCCCACGTCACAAGGTTGCTCTGTTGCAGTGGACAAGAGAACATGTCCGTACAACACATGCAGGATGGAGCAATGTTCTCTTCACTGATGAGTGTCGCTTTTCCCTCCACAGAAGTGATGGACGAGTTCGTGCATGGAGACGGCGAGGGGAGAGACACGCTGCTTGTTGTGTTCAGCCCACAATTGCATAAGGAGGGGGCAGCATCATGGTGTGGGCAGGCATCTCTGCTAATGGCAAGACAGACCTCGTCATCATGGAAGGAACAATGACAAGCAGACGGTACATAACAGATGTCCTGGAATCCCATGTTATTCCATATGCGGGTGCCATTGGAGACAACTTCATGCTGATGCACGACAATGCCAGGCCACATGTTTCAGCTGTGGTTCGTGATTACCTGGATAGTGAGAGTGTTGAGGTGATGGAATGGCCAGCATGCTCACCTGACCTCAACCCGATTGAGCACCTGTGGAGCCATATGAAAAGGAATGTATACCAGAAGATGGGTCCTAACTCACACTTCGCAGATCTACGGCGTTATCTTCTGGAGGATCGAGACAGTATACCTCAGGCACTTGTGAGAAAGCTCGTCTACAGCATGCGAAAACACTGCCAACAGTGCATTGACAACCATGGTGGCTACACATCCTATTGAATGGACATTTAAAGGTGCTTTATGTGACACAGTGATGAGTCAATTTCTGCTCTATTGAACTCAGAAAATGCCTTAACTTTAAGTGCAGTCTGTGATAACTTTTGATGCAACCAAGCACCATCTGTGATAACTTCTGATGGGACTCTGCACTCAGTTGATATGCATGTTTGAGCGCTCTACAGGTACTTTTGCGAACTTGTGATTCAGACTTTGTCTTCTTATTGACACTGTGCAATGAAGCGTAACTTCATTTAATCAGAATTTGCTCTACAGATCTACTCTAAAGTGTATACAGAATAAAAGAAACATTGAATATATTCAAAATATGTGCGTGTTTTTTTTATATAAGAATTGCTTTTACTGGTGGAGGGTTATTAATTTTGCCTAGTTTATATAACTTCACATATGATTCCTGTCATGAACTATACAGTTGGGTCAGACGGGGGGTCACTGATTGACTGCTTCCTAAAGTGCCAAGCTTTAACTAAAAAAATCTTTAGAGATACGATCAAAAGCGTCGCCAATCTCAGGGCTAAATTCGTAGAGATGCTCACCAAGAAGCCAACAAATTTTATTATTCAAGGAAGAGGCCGAAAAACGTTGCCAAACGTGGTCAAAATATTGCGTTCTGCACTCTCTTTCTAAATATACATACATTTCTGATCGTATTTGATTGAGTGCTGGACATACAAATAAAAAGTGGGTTAAGTCTTCCTCAGCACTGTTGCACAAAACACATTTACCATCAGAAATATTCCATCTTTTCAAGTCTTCACCTGAACCCAAACATCCTGTTCTGGCCATAAATTTCAATCTTACACCAGCACAATTGTCTACACTAAATAAATATTTCTCATCGAAAGTAGACCATTTAAACATTTGGTACCAATTCAGCGACCTTTTCAAATCAATTTCCTGAAAAAATGTAATTTATACCCTTCGATGGATAATTTTACAAAACGACGTAGTATGTCAAACCGTTCAATAACTTTCAAAATGTTCATTCTCCGCCAGAAAGGGTTCAAATTCCAATCTTTTTGTGGCCATCATTACCACATGTTCGTCGCCAGTTAAAGTGTCCAGAAGTGTACTTATGGGGTTATTTGGTCTAAATGCTACACAGAACGTGAAGCACTGCAGCTCCACTTTTATCCCGCGCCAACAACCCACCTGTTGACTACACTAAGGCTTTATCACCAATCTTATATTCGCACCCACTGTATAGATGGCAGCACTGGCTGGCAGCAGTAACTTAGTCACCTCTGTTCTGCCCTCTACTTCCAACCAATCGCTTTCTTTCAGTACCTGCTTAATCATAACCAAGCCCGCATATTTTTTAATTTAGACCATTTGGTGGAATACGGCCCAAATAGTATGACACAGCATAATTTCCTGTTCAGCGTTTTCGACATGAATAGAGAATCCTAACATTATTCAAACATGAAGATCATTTATGCCTGCACTGACGTCAGTGTTAGGAAGCCGCCTTACTTAAAACATTGCCAGTTGTGACTCTCTTCTTTTCCTTTTTATAAAAGGCACTAGGGGCCTATTGGGAAAGTTTGAATGAATATTTAATTTTTAGATTCAGTTTCGTTGAACGTAAATGTTTCTAATTTGATTCATAGTTTCATTGGGCAATGAAAGTAGAAAAATCAGTGATCACTTGATACAGTACATATTCAAACTTACAAAATACAAAAATTAAGCGATATCGTACATTTAAATGCAATAAATTATCAACACAAAAACAAATAAATACCTATGTGAGTGAATATGTATATATATATATATATATATATATATATATATATATATATATATATATATATATATATATATATATATATATATATATATATATACATATATTCATAACATTTTGTTATGAAAATATCATCCAGAATGGATGCAGTTTGACTGAAAAAAAACCTTCCTGGCTTTAAGGACAGCTGACTACATACAGCTGACTACAAATTTGAAAGTGTATTCTTACAAAGTCCTGTTGTAACAGTTGTCTGAAACTGATAGTGTGCAATGTCCTAGTATGTAATGACACAAATTGCCTTGATATATGAGCTCTTATAGGATATGTCCACAGCTTAGATAACCACATCACTAAGTTTGAGTTTTAATTGTGCTTGTCAGTCTCTCGATAATTGTTCATCTCGTATCTGGTGTATTAAGTAACTGATCAGCTGTACGTCCTGTAATATATATCTAACAAGGCTGATAAAATGTCAAATTGAGTCTATCACGGTTTACATCCCATCCTGTGACAAAAAAAGTCAGTAAAGAGTAGGTCATTTGCATCATGTCGTGTCCCCGTTTTGGCACGTTCTTATGACAAACAAACAAAAAGTACCCGGGAACAAATCGAAAGTGACGCGAGACGAAAAATGCTGAAACATGGCGGATGAAGTGGCATATAGATGGGCTGCATTCAGAACTCTATCTACAAGTGACTATTTTCTTTTTAAGAAAACAAATTAAGAGCTTCATTAAGTACTTTTTATTGATGCAAAGGTAGTTGATGTATATATATTTGGGCTGGTACGGACAGGTACTGTATATTGTATTTGCTTTATTGTTGAATAAAAAAGGGATATTAAAAAGGTTGAATTTTGTGGTATTTTCTTCACCAAAACAAGCAGCAAAATTATGAAAATGGTTTCATCTCCTTCCCAACAATATTATGTCAAGAAGTCTCCCAATTTTTTTTAAATATCTTGTTTTGTTGATGAAATAAAACTTTTAAAATTGAAAAGTCAGAGTTTGACCCCTAATATATGAAAAGGCCGATTTTCAATTTTAAAGTAGGATTATTCACAAACTGAACAAAATCCCAAAAAATGTTAACCTTTTTAAGATCCTATTGTTAGGAATGAAATGAAATCATTTTCAAAATTTTGCCACTTGTCTGGACCAAGAAGAAACTAAAAATAGCACTAACAATCAAGGACTACATGGATAAACAAATTGTACACACAAACACACACACACACACACACACACACACACACACACACACATATATATATATATATATGATGTCATGTAATTATTCGATCAACACGGACCTTGGCATCACTTACTTCTAGATAACCCTTGCTATTTTCAACATTTTGAAGAAACTTTATCTTCAATAAATAATTTTTAAAATGAAATCCTAATATTTTTTCATTGTCGAAATGTATACAGTGTATATAAAAAGGGGATACAGCAGCAAATTAACTTCCAAATAGGGAGGAAATGTCAAAAAATTGTATGTTGGACCGTTGATTTTGTGGTAAAATCGTAACATTGGATATATATATATATATATATATATATATATATATATATATATATATATATATATATATATATATATATATATATTCTATATGCACTTGAAGTATATTCAACAAGTCTGCATCCTGGTGCTTATATAAAAAATACATAAGTCACACAATTTTACAGTCATGTGCACCTTTCAAAAGGACTTCTGTCATGTGTTATTTTTGGTAGGAACTATTGAAAGTCCTGCTTTAGGGTTAAAGTTTTGATGGATGTTTGATTAATTACTCCGATTAATCCAGTTATACTAAACATATGAATTCTCAGAGGAAGAAAATTTTGCCATACCCCCGCCTACCTGAATCGATTGTTAGTTTGTGGCCCATACAAATGAATAATTGATTGCATTTGTGAGAGTTGCCTGCAACCCTTAATGAAACTTTTCCAGAAAAAAAGAAGAAAAAAAACCTAGATATTACCATGAAGTTTTATAATAAACATTTTCAAGCTTGTAAGCCAAATGTTAAACAATCTGTTAAAAAAATATACAAATTGGACCCTTACAATGTCCATTTTGCCTACAAAAATACCATTTCCCCACGTTCTTGGGATATATTTTAACGTACACACCCACATCAACAAGAATATACACAGTTTTATGGCACAGAAAATAAAAGTCAAAGCGGTAGGACTGGTTGAATACAGCACTCCTTGAAGTGCTGGGCTTTTCCAGTGCCACCTTAAGGACGTTTTCAGAAACAAGCAAGGCATGCGAAACATGTATTTCTATATATCAAAAGTAAAAAGGTTTTATTTACATCATCATCAATTACATGTATTGTCCGGTGCTAGGACGCTAATATCAGTGACATTACATAAACGTTGGAATGACTCATTCTGCATGATGTGCAGGTCTTGACCGGCAAGCCCGGTGTACATGCTGATTTGTCCCCATGTTGCCAAACATCACAGGATCAACACTGAATCAACACTGGCGACGCTGGCCAAATGTTGATCTAACGTCGATGAAAAGTAAACAATGACAAAATGTTGATTTATTGTCATTTGGCTCCAGGGACCATACATTCCCATAAACATGAGATAAAAACATATGTATAAAATCTCTTGAGCAGAGATTTGATGAATAACAAGTTTTTATGGTCCTAATCAAAGTAAATTTTTGTAGGCTTCAGTCATCAAAATTGGATTGGATCATATATATCAGCAATTCCACACACTCTGTGTACATGACAATTTTCAGCAAAAGATCTTCTCTATATATCTACATACTCACATACTCTGTATAAATAAACTGCACACAAAAGTCAAATCAGGAAAGAGTGCCTCTGGCTGACTAGTTTACATAAATTGGGTATTTATGGTCAAATTTGCCGCAACAGGGTTTTCTTATTGTAATAAACACTCACTGATGGATCCGTCTCATTTGCTTAGGGAGAGAGGTATCCCCAGGATAAATGAATATACATTTTTCTCTTGTTGCTGCCGCTGCTAAAAATCATGAACATTGTGCATACTTAAGTATTACACCTTCGTGTATAACATACTCTGGTAAAAAACCACAGTTTTTTTGGTTTGCACTGTTTACAACTGTTTTGTAATTATCCACCCCTGTAATCGTGCTGTTGTAATTCAATTGATCAAAATATTTGCACTAAAATTCAGCATTTCTTCGCCACTGTTATAGACTGTACATGACCTTTAAGGTATATAAATATATATATATACCACTGATGTTTCTATAAACTACGTAAAAATAGAAATAAAATTTAAAACGACGATAACATATTATATTGATGTTTTCTTACTGAACTACTTTCAGGAAAAAAAGTGCATTTAATACTGTGTAATGTACAACTGTATTACCAACTGCTCGCTACCATCATTAGTTTTCTAACAACGACAGGAAATGCATCAAATACACTTGCGAAGAAGTGACAGCTTGGTATCGAGTCTTCCAACTGAAGTGATTATATTTGGTGTGGCACTAAAACGTACCACAAGACATTAATTCTCACTTGTTTAATTCATAATCCCCTACAAAGTGCAAAGAAGACAACCATGGTTTACCCTTCAAATATGACCTTGGTAAGTCGAGACGTGACCACGGCATCTGTACTTTTCATGGTTCGACAATGAAATGTTTCTCTGTGCGACTTAACATGGACCTTTGTTATTATGCTACCTTGGTGGACAAAGGCGGGGGTTGGGGTCAAATGTTACTCTAGGGTAAAGAATGTAGGGTTTCTAAAATTATACACTTGGTGGCTATGAAATATATTATGGTGAAACACATTCTGGTAGAAATGATATTAAGTTTTTGGTCAGCTGTACAGTCCAGCTGTGCGAGTATCTTTCAGAAAGAAACAAGAGTTAAGACTTTCACGTTTAAAGTCTTTGTGTCAGTTGGAGTTTTAAATTTCCTTTTTTTTTTCTTTTTCCTTTTCTTTTCTTTTTTTTTTTTTGTTTTTTTTTTTTTTTTTGTTTTTTTTGTTTTGTCTTTTTGTTTTTGGATGGGCCCTTACTTGGAATTTTGACTCATGTAAGGTTGTCCTGAACTCGAAAATTCCCTTCACATTTAAAAGTCTTCAATTTACACAGACACGCAACTTTCAGTATCTCTTAACTGGTAGCCCTTTCAAAGTAAAACATGTATTGAGTCAACTCTGAAAGAAAGCATTCTTTCAAAAAGAAAAACACGAAAGCATCAGATACATTCTTATGAACACATAGTGGGTCGTAAGTATTTGCTTGTGCTTTACATTTGCTTTAAATGTAGCTATTTTCCACACCAAGTTATGCATATGTGCATCATCGATTCACTGTCCTGCTGGTCTGGCTGAATGCAAATGAAATAAAAATACTCATTTCTTTTTTTATTCTTAATTTTGACATCCAACATTCCTCTACCGACTCGGCTATGCACACACTGTGCGTACTTTCCGTGAACTTTTATTACCGAGTAAACTTGTTTGAACAATTGGCTCTGTGCACGCTGATGATGGACTGGACACTGGCTGCCCAATATGCAGGCCGGTGGCGAGCATGAAGGCATAACAGACGGTGAATCTCTCAACTGCTCGTTCTCCACTGTTTACCTTCGACCTTCAATCTGTTCGCAATGCAATGGATCCAAAATGGCAGGTTGCTTGTGATGAAAAACAAAGAGGTAGCCATTTTTCCCTACATGCGTGACTTCCATCCCGACCTTGGTCCAAATTGGTACATCAGTCGCTTATGTTCAATTCTGGTCATGATCTTTCGGGCATAGTAATGTCTGAAAACAAACAACATGTAAAAAATTAGAGATCACCAAGTACTTACTGGCGATCAAGATTTCTAACTGCTCGTGGAAATTCAACATTTAAGGAATATAATATAATATAATATAATGTAGGTGTGTAGTTTAAAGGAACATTTAGTTTAACACCTCTTTATTTTCTATTAAGATTAATGGACCAAGAATTTGGAATGAACTCCCAAAATCTTTACGAACATTGTCATCCCTTTATGCCTTTAAAAGTAAACTCAAGAAGTTGTATATGGAACATATTTAGATGATGCTTTCTATTGTTATATTGTAATGTTAGCAAGAATCTCTTTATTATTTCTTTACTAACGCACGTATCTCTTATTAGTTTGCTTATGAAGCAAGAAGTTTACCATTTATATATATAACTTTCATTTGTGTACCTTATGCTCCATAGCTAAGGGTATATAAGCCCGTAAGGGTTTCAGCCCTCAATTTATGCCTTGTATGATTTGTATCGTAATTTTTTTAAATTAAAAAAAAAAACTTCAGAACTTCAACTTCAACTGATATCATCTCTGGTCTACAGATGGCGCTGGCAGCAGGATATACTGTTCTAGCACTATTTTTGTCACTGGCCTTATCTTACATCCTATGATACTTTGATTTCAATAATGCAACACGTTACGAACACCCGTTACCAGTTTAAAGGCTCTCCATATTTTACCAAGAAGTAGAACTGGAATTTAAGACACATCTATAAGCGGCATGCTATCTAATGTACTGACACCAAATATTTTTGCATTGACCTGAATGTTCAAAATGCGTCGGCACGTGCTGTGTCACAACATCAGCAATTCAACCTAACTTGTGCTTTATCTCCATAAAACCGTAACCACAGAAATGTTGTCTCAACCATGAGTATATGACTCTGCGTTTTTGAGTTTGGTCATTTTTGTTTTGTTTTCTTTTCTTTTCTTTTCTTTTCTTTTTGTTTTTGTTTTATTTTTTTTTTTATATTTTTGTTTTTGTTTTTTTGTTTTGTTTTGTTTTTGTTTTTGTTTTCGGCACCAAATGTGCAGCTTGCCAAAATGGGTACTAGAACTATGCCAGTTTGTGGTGGGGCGGAATGTTGCAATATGTGGTCCTAAATTTGTTACGAGTATGTCGTTGTTTACGGGTATTTGTAGCCCTCTGTCTGCATGATTAATCGGCAACCTCCTTTGTATCACGGATACTCGCGGGACTTCTTGTGCCACAAGACTCGGGGTTTTGATGCCATATGGTTCAACAAAGGTCTGTTTGTCATTCCTTTCATGGAAGAACAGTCAAAATTCGAGGGAAATACCCATTTATCATCAGGGTGGCCAGCTAAAGATCTGATTTGGGGAGTGGTATGTACCTCATTGCTCGACTTAGATGTTCATAACACATATGTGGTTTGTTCTTCCTGCTTCCCCACAGTTTAGCAACCTCCTGAGACTGCACGAAAGTAAAGATCCCGTCCTTTTTGTTCACCCATTTGATCTTGTCAGGGGAGTGTTCAGGGTCCTCCAATGTCTCCAACAGAAATTCCCATAACATCGTGCCCCTTTTTCCTGAACGGACAGAAAAAATCACAGACATTATGCTGAGTTGCAGATTGTAAAAAATTCTGTTTGATGTGTGGTTTACAAAATGAAAGTGTTGGAAACGCAGCAGTATGAAGCAAAAAGACAGATCGATTGGTAAATGTCCTGGAAATACATTTCATGTTCGGAACGAGCGGGACTCTAACCTGCAACGCCCGGTACCAGTCGCCTAGCTGAAATGGGAAACGCACATATCCACTCGACCAAATCCCCATTCTCAAATCAAGAATGGTTCAATGGAGGTAGTTATGTGCAAGTGCCATATCAACACGGTTATACAGCACATGTATATATACTGAGTCGGCATTTATTTCAAGAATCGTGGACTTCAATCCACCAGCATTAAGAAAATGCCGAAAATATATATTACATATATGATTCAAAACTATATCAGCCGACAATTTAGTTCAAGAAAAGACTTCTTTGCTACCTCTTCAAATATGGCTCTGTTGTCACAGTTTCAAAAGAAAGCGCAAGAGTTTGAAATAAATTTCATTAGTACTTAGGTTTGGTTTCTTATTGATGTAACAATGCACTGGAAAAGGAAAAAAAACAGAAGAAGCAAGACTGATAGCATATCACCGTGAAAATTCGTTGCCTCCGATGGTGCTAGCCTCTAGGCATGCATAGTGAGTATGTTGGTCAAAACTGATGGACATCGTTCAGCGCTCAGCTTTAGCTTTCTCTACCTGCAGTCACTATGCCAAGAGAATACCATTTCATAGAATAACAACTTTACTTCCTGCATGCTACCTATTAGTGGGTCGTGGTATATTTTGGAAGTATCACGTCTATTTTAGTGGCGCGTTGAACAATTTTGAGTACTGCCCACTCTTTCAGGGTGATGGTGGCCCTGTTGTGGCTTTAAACTTCGCCGTGAGGTTTAACTTAAACTTACTTCGCGTGCGACGGCGTCTTGTTTTCACCGGAGTATCCTCCATTTCTTCTTCAGAGCTACACGAGGTACTGGTAATACATGCTTGAGGGTCTGCCTCGTCACTGTCTTCCGCTCCCATCACGTCTCCGTTGTGACTTTGCACTGTCTCTGGGATCACCGATGTGTGGTGCTGGAAGGTGAACTCATCGAAGCTCACGTTAAGGGATGATTGCGAGTCTTCTATCATGGATTGAGAGAGAAAAAAAATCATTTAAGGTTACGATTTGATATCACTGCAATCAGAAGCTAACTAAATCTAGCAAATGGTGAAAATGTAATGATGCACATAGTTTCAACTAGTTGTAAATAACAGCCAATTTTACTTCACCAAATTGTCATCGACTCCAAATTATGTTTTTATCATATCGACCAATTGAAGATATATACCTTTTCTCTTAATTTTTCCCCATGTATTTGGCTTTTTTTAATCGTATATCTACATAGCATCCACTTACTTCGGTAAAGTTGCGTTTAAAAGTTATAACATTTGGCACGACTTGTGTGAACGAAAGAGACCTTTCAACAAGACCCACACATATTTGACTGTGTTTCGCAACTCACCTGATGTGGAGCCAGACGGTCTTTGGTAGGGTTGACTCGGTACATGAATATCATAGCCAAAAACACTGTCATTACTGTCTACAGGTGAATAGCTTGTGCTATCACAAAAATCGTTCATCTCCACCCTATCGTGGGTGGCACTTTCACAATTGTTCAGCTCTGTCATGGGTCTGGTCAATTCTTCCAGACGCATGTTTTCCAGCAAGGTTACAGAAGACAGGAAGAGATCTCGTACCAGGTCACTTTGGTCTTGGACTGGCCTTAAATTCTGCTGGCCAAGTGGAAGCTGGGCCTCGATATCTAGGATAATATTGGTCATTTTGTCGTCGTCCAGCACGTCATAGAAGCTGCCAGTCTCACCCTCCAACCAACAGTCACCTCCCAACTGCTGACATAAGCATAATTCCATGGTCAGATCTTATATTACTAATTGTATTTAACATAAGTAACGGTATACACGCCGGAACGGTGGCAAGTCTGCCCTCTAGTTTCTCCTTTCTCCAAAATTAGAATTACCCCAACCCCAAAGTTGCACATGCTACTTAAGTGGCGATTTTTTCAAACGTTATCCTGGCTGGCTAACAATTCTTGTCTACTTTTTTTTTTTTTTTTTGACAGAGACTGCTGAGCATGAAGTTTGTGCGGCACAAAGGTTTCTGTTGTGACCGTGACAATCATATTCTGTTATGTATTCGGAGCGTAACGAAATTCTTTCTGTTACGATTCTCGCTAAAAAGGTTAATGTTTGCCCGCGGCATAGGGATTTAAAAACAACATTGTAATGGGTTTGGTTCGGAAAAAAGTATCTCGTGATATTTGCGAACCCTCAGAATTGAAATTGATAGATATTTTGCACAACAGAAATTGCCTCATTTTGCATATTAAGTAACGAGCTATCTCCTACACCATAAAATATTATCTGAATCCGCAATTAGCATTTGAACAAACAGAAAAACTGAAATACAACAACAGCATTTCAAAGAATAAATCAGATGCCAGTTTTCTAGGTAACCGCTATCACTTCATCTTTAGAATAACCTGCCGGTTAAATGACGTGACAGAAAAACACTTTCACATTAATTTCCAGTAACAAAATCGAAGTCATCAGTCGTCCCTTTACATTTCAAAGGTAACAGTCAAGAGACATGTTCTTACAAGCACTGTTTCCCAACCATATATAACAAAAGAAAAATACTAGAGCACTGTAACAGTCCTGTGCTCAGCTGACCATGGATACAAAGACTCATGTTGCAAGAGAACATTTTGTTCGATTTGACTAAAAACATTGACAAAAAATCATTAAAAATAGAAAAATTACTGGCTCATGACCATATGAATAAATTCAATTTAGACCCACCTTAAGTACATTCCCACCAAGTTTGAAGTGAAACTGGCAGACGCTTTTGGAGAAGTAAAAAATGTGAATGACCATTGCAATCCCCACTGACTTGCAATGTTATCAATAAGAATGAATGCATCATTCAACAATCGCACAATTTTGTTAAAACCAGGTTTCTGCATTATCGCTGCCTGGTTGACATCTTTATTTGACTCCTCGACAAGGTACAATTCCACCAACTTTCACCATAATCTAATTGGGTTCTGGAGCAGTCGAATGGAGCTTTAATATACAAAATTGTATAAAAAAAATGCAGCGCTACCTCGTGAACAAATTAAGGTCTAGGGGTCCCTTGAAGTGTTTCTGTGAAATTTGGACACAATTGGCCAGGCGGTTTCGGAGAAGAAGATTTCTTAGAGATTTTGCCAAAAATCACCAAAACAACACATTTGAACAAACCAACTCGAGGTACATCTCAACCATGTTTGAATCTGTGTAACTGTTTTAGCGAAGAAGCCCACACTTGAATGAGCATTGTAATCCCTATTGAGTTGCATATTAATGAATCGACATTTGTGCCTGTATCGATAAGTACCAAAATTGAAAAATTCGTCAAAATTCAGGCATTCAGAGCAAGACCACCTGGTGAACACTTTTGTTTGACCCTTTGCACAAGGTACATCTCCACCAAGCCTCAGCACAATCAGAGTGACAATTTTGGATGAGAAGTGGAAAGAGCAAGGACACAAAAATTCGTATAAAGATAAAACAAAATCACAAGGCCACTTGATGAACAAATTAAGGTATGGGGTCCCCATATGTGTGTCTGGGCAATTTCAAAGCAATTGGCCACGGACTTTTGGAGACGATTCTTTAATATTTTCTCTAGAAATAAGCATAAAATCATTTAAAAAATTCCAAAGTCACAGGAGTATAACCACTTGAACAAACTTGGTAAGGACTCACAAAATGTTGATCCCCATCAAATTTGACAAGGATCTGGCCAACGGTTTCAGAGAAGTCGATGATATAAAATGTGAACGGACGACGGCGGCCGGCCGGACTACGGCGGACTGCGGACTGATCATAATGTAATCTCAGCTGACTGAAAGTCGATTGAGATTAAAAAACAACCCCCCCCCCCAAAAAAAAATAAAATAAAATTTTAAAAAAGCAATAAACAAAAAATATAAAAAAAATACCGAAGAGCTAAGTGCTGAACGCCTCCATTGCTTTTATCTTGTGAATGTTTGCATTGCAACTGATTCTAATCTTTAGCACTGACAGCGTTTTTTCTTCTTTTAATAGTGTCTATAATGAAGTTTATTTGCATTGAATGCAATGGTCCCATAGAAAAACATATTACCCCCATCCTCCCCGTATAACGTTCCAAAATCCACGTATGGTGTACACCGTGCGTCACACCCGTGATGGTTGGTTTTGTTTAATGGCAAAAAATTTATGTGTGGGTGAAACTTACCGGCATTTCATGAAAAGCATGCAATGGGGCCGACTTCATTTCTCCTGATCCAAACTCTGACATTTCCCTTGGATTGTTTGTACTTACACTGCAAACAGTTAAAAAGATGAATTTTTGAGCATCGTTTACATAAAAAATAGCAGTGATGTGTCTGCAACTTTAACCCTTTGTGCGCTTATCATGGCATATAGTTCTGCTCACCTGAATTATTATAAACATTTCAGATTCACTCAAGAGCCAGTATGTCTGGTATTCAATGCGTCGGTTCAGAGTTGGTCCAGTCTAACAGCCTTCCTAGCCACTCTTTGGATGCGTTGACTCTTTCAGTCAAGTTTGGACTCTGCGGCATTCCGCTGTGCTCTTTGTGCACAATGTTTCCAAAAAGAAAAGAACGCTGTTCCAATATGACTGTGAACAGGCCGGCACTTGAACGAAAGGCCGATTTACAAAAAAATGTGAAACCAGTATCGTTATATCTATTCAGAGCACATCGCTTTTGTCAAAAGTGGCTGTGAGAGAGTTAAAATGTGCCGAGGAAAACTGCTGATTTTTTTCCCAACCACCACCAACTAGCTCACAAAAATGAAAGTGGTAAATGCCTGCCAACAGGTCTTGTGCACAACGGGTAATTCCACACACCGAAACGGATAACACAAATGGGGAAAAATCATTCTGGCATGCAATGCATCAGTGAATATAGATGACCCAACTTAAAAAAGTTTGGTATGCCTTGGGCATGGGTTGGTCCAGGTTTAAAGCAAGAAATAGTAAATTGCCAAGCTTCCGTTTAATAGAACCGAAAATACCTCGCAAAAAAAACATTAAAAAAAACATATTACAAGAACAGATTAAAAACAATAACGCCCGCATATGAAAGTAAAACTGTACTATTAACATAAATTCAGCGTACTACATCAGCTTCTTCTGTCCCCATAATACGAAGATTGGGTTATGTTACGCATGCCAGTTTGTATTCTTAATGATACAGACATTTTATCAAGGTGAACACTTGACTTTCTGCATAAGACTTGTATGCATGAAAATGCTTATCTGGCAGCGGGGACTGAAATTCAAGTGCGTTTATCCCCTTTCCTGAGAACCATTTCCGTTGACCTGGGTATCAATATATAGACCAGTTCCTCTGTCATCCTCTTTCAAGCCCTATCGCATATATATATATATATATATATATATATATATATATATATATATATATATATATATATATATATATATATATATATATATATATATATATATATATATATAGTAAAACCTGGCGATAGGGACACCTCTATAAAAGGAACACCTACTTGTGCGGGATCATTTTCCCCACTACCGAATATTTTAAAGTCATTGTCATATGAACAATACCTTAGTAAACAGGACACCTCTCAATCGTGTAGCAGAGACAGTAATCTCAGTACCACAAAATGCCTGCCGAATGGGGACAAGCTATATTCTAAGTGGGTACGTCAGATTACTGTTTCAAAAAATTGCATAAATAGGTGCCCCTCCTACATGAAGATGCGGGAGGGGGGATTTGTCTTTACATATGTTATTCATTAATCTATAGTAAAATACAATTAGAAAAAAAACTATGTGCATTCACTAAGGTTGTTTCAGTCGGTACAAATATACTTGATTGCATCTTGAGGTACTGCGCCTTCATAACAGACACCCTTCTCTCGTGGTATACTTTTTATCAGCTCCAACGGTGCCCCTATGAGACAGGTTTCCCTGTATAGTATTAATAGTACAGTTCCCGAACACGGGAACGAGACAGGTTTGACCCATATCTTGGTAGCATCCATGTGCATCGAACAATTTAACTGCCAATAACTTACAGCAAATGCATGTGACGACACTGGAGACAACGAGACTCTGTCCAGGTATTTCGTGGGCAGAAAGAGTTAAATCATATATGAAGACGCGTGCTGCTGTTATGAAAAATCTGTTTGTGTTCATCTACTTGGGAGCTGCCATCGATAAGTTTTAACCATACAACACATCCATCTGTGCGTTTTTCATCACATAATTTTCAAACCTTATGTGATCACATCATCATCATCATCATCATCATGGAGCAGGGGAGACTAACGAAGCACACAATTTTACCGGGCACCAAGACAGATATAATTTTTGTGTAGATTGGTGAAATCACCAACATTATAGTTGATTTTTCCAAGTTTGATGAAACAGTAAAAATTTGCCTTTTCAAATGTGAACTTTTAGGTCTACGTGCATGCTTTAATCCCGACACATTTTGGCCGGCTGCCGATTTTGATTTTACAGTATAGCTCATGGTGTGGACATAATGCGTGCAAGGTTATTTTCAATTCGTCTTCCCCATCTACCCAAGGCTATAATACTGCAAACAACAAACAAACATTCCTTTTTTTTTTTTTTTTTTTTTTTTTTTTTTTTTTTTTTGAGATATTGCACATCGTAGAACCAAATACTGAAACAAAACATTTTACTCAATTGGAACCGCAAAGCACCAACAGTTAAGCTTTTAACTCCTTGCATTCCAACAGAAAGCGTCCAACTGGGTCTAAGAAGCGTGCAACCCAATATACTAAAACAATTATGACAAACACACACGTGGTCGTTCAACTTACGATATGCGTGCCTGTGGCCGTACGATTATCTCTGCCTTCTTCTGCGCAAAGAAGTTGGCAAAGTTTCTCTTGTGCCAGAAGTTGCCAGACGTTTGTCGCTTGGGCCTACAGCGCAGCCATCAAGTAGCGTGAGACTTCACGGCTTCGAATGCCTCGACCGTCCCTTCAAGGATGGTGTCAAGCATAATTATGAAAACTGAACCATGTGGTTTTAACATATATATCGCGGATTTCCCCATCTATGACCTCTAAACGGCTAATTAGCATAAGAGGGGTCTATTTCACATTAGAGGTAAACACGCTTCGGTGGCTGTGCTAAATATGGACACGCTGATGTGTGAATACTCCGAAGGTTTCGAAGTTTGGGAAACACTTGGGAATTCCCCGAACGCCGATCTCGCTTTACGTCAAATACGATATCCTATTGACACGTGACCATGGTGCAGCTTCATGCTTGTACGCAGATGTGTACTTCTCTCCGATGCGTATATTATCACGCCAGACAATACTGAGCGCAAACTTTAGTTTACAAAATGGGAATGTTTGACATCTGTATATAAAGACTTTTAACTGCACTGTGGTAACTTAAGTCTGTATTTTGGAATAAAAACATTTTCTAATTTTGTTGAAAACATTACTGTTATATTTCCAGCACCTGCACACAACAACCCCAACGTCGCGAAAAGCAGCGAACTTTTTCCCTACATTTAGGCAATTTTATTTGAAGAATAATTAATGGTTGCCATTATTATGATATCACGAAACTAATCAAAAGGTCTTCATTAATTATTTTGTGTTGTCGTCATACTCATCATCATAGTGAACATTTATCATCAGTATTATATTGTCACCAAAAAGGCTTTGCATGAAATATCACAGTCAGCATAGATTATATCACACAGTTAATTAAATGCATGTAGTTTGATTAAAAAAAAAAAAAGGGGGGGGGGGGTCAGTTCACCAAAGACCAGGTACTCGACTTACAGTTACACGGGTACTCATTTCTGCGTGGAAAACCAAAAGTACTTAAAGAAACACTTGGAAACCGACTTTGTATTTAATAAAGGTTAAATTCGTGTGAAAGAAGGAAAAGAAAGCACCCGGACTTGGAATCACAAACAGAAAAAGTCCCTTAAGCCGTCAACTCTTTTTTGTGTGGTCAGCCATATCTGATGTCGTCAAATGACAGTCCAAAATACTCACCAAACCGTGACACGAACCAAGCAGGGCATCACGGACGCAGAACCCTAGGTCAGACACAGCAGGACCTCCAACTCCGTTTGGTTTGATCATATTATATATAACAAGGGAAATTTTATTATAAATTTTGTAAAAACCTCTCTTACCTACTTGGTTTAAACATATTTTATTGAAAAAAGCTATTGGGAAAAAGGCCAAGCTACCTACTTCTCATTGGCATATGCTTCAAATAATATATGTTATTAATCACTTGATATGTATGTATGCATGTATTTATGTATATATGTATGTATATGTATGTATGTATGTATGCATGCATCTATATATGCACGTATGTATGTATGTATGTATGTGTGTGTATGTATGTATGTATATATGTATGTATGTATGTATGTATGTAAGTACAAGCAATGTTGAAAAAATATCCACAAACAGCGTGACTAAAGGTTCGCGTTATAAAACCATGAACTAAATGTATAATCTTGAAAGTTTCAGTTTCCTCTGACAAAAGTCGGTATTTCAACATTAGCGCTATTTGCAATGAACGTGCTTGTATGTATGTATGTATGTATGTATGTATGTATGTATGTATGTATGTATGTATGTATGTGTGCATGTATGTATGTATGTATGTATGTATGCATGCATGCATGTATGTAGGCATACATGCATGCATGTATGTATGTATGCATGTATGTATGTATGTATGTATGTATGTATGTATGTATGTATATATGTAGGCCTATGTAGGTAGGTATGGAACAACGTGAAAAGCAGAGGTCTGGTCAGAGTATTGAAAATATCACTCTGATAGCTTTGACATTTTTTTTCAATTTCAAATTGTGCAGAAGTTGCGTTTTGCCCTGACTCCAGAGTATCCCCTCTTGCTCGCTTATGACTCACTGGGGTGCTCGCCCAACGACCGCCCTCATCCGAAGCTTTAGCGATTATGTGGAGGCATTCTGTTGCTTTGATAGCAATAAGAGAAGCATGTATTCTGTAGCCTTTGCCATTGGCTTGTAGTGCCCTGCACTCAGTGACTTTTCCAGAGACAATCATGATCTCCTGGAACACTATATGGCTTTTCCAGAGACAAGCCTAGTCTCATCAGTACACTCTGTCTTTGTCAGAGATAATCCTGGTCTCCCTGGAACACTCTGTGGCTTTTTCAGAGACAAGCTTGGTCTCACTAGGACACTCAGTGGCTTATCTAGAGACAAGCCTGGTCTCATTGGAACAACTTGACAGATATCAAAACCTTGTAACCCTCTACAACGTTGGACTGCAAGGTTGTAGAGAGTTACAATAGATAAGAATGATAGCAGCAAGGAAGTCAGAGGGTGGCTTTTATTAAAGCTTACTCAACCACGTATTTCTTTTGAAAGAAACTTTAATATCAAAAGTATCAAAAAAAAGGACCAACTTTTGATAACAATGATGTTACTTCAATCGGGTTTTTTTTGCAAAAATGATGCTGAGATCAACATTTGAAGCCACGAAGCTATCATGTTTTGCATGCGAATAGAAAGTCCAATTAGGATATGTGACAACGTAA